>VXAZ01007891.1:181049-215963 GCA_013399875.1 Gymnorhina tibicen
AAAAAAAAAAAAAAAAAGGCACACATAATTCTTGTTTCTTGCCTGTTTTCTAATTCCTATCACCAAATGTTATGCATTCACAGCAAGGAATATTAGTAAAAAAAGTCAGGACAGTAGCCTATGAAGAACCTTATTTCACACATCAGAGCTTGTAAGACAATGTGAATCAAATTAGCGATCTTTAGCTTAAAAAGAATGAACAAGACATCCTAATTACTTTTGTCTGCTCACAACATCAATTTTGTTACCATAGAGAGAAGATAGTTACACACAGAGAATGTGCTTTTGAGCAGTGGCAGTTTGGGTGTTCCGGGATACTTCTGTAGTCATTCCTGAATGTAAAATTCAAGGAATGCAAAGGCAGGTAAATGTTTCAATTCTGCAGCCCTTGGGCTTTATGATTGTGATTGGTGATTTAAAACACATGTCATGCTATTCATTAGTGAAACTGCTATCGATATGCCTCCTTCTATTAGCCCTTCCATCTTCTACCCTTATTTCATTCTGATCAAATTCCAGGCAGAAGCCAAATTCTTGGGGAGAAGTTTGTATTGAAACGAGAAAGCAAGGAGAATCAGAGATCACGTGATACTGCAGCACCCCGAGAGACACATCAGCTACAACCCTTGGCTGCTCCACTGACACTTTTAGCTGATTTCCAACTGATATCTGATATTTAGCAGACTCAACTTTCAGCATGCAAAAACCAAACAGGAGTGTCATGTTGCAACTGGGAACACTAAAAGTATTTAAGTGCTGATATGGAGCTTTAAGTACCAATTTATTAGAAATATAAGCTAGCTATGCTTTCAAGCAACACAAATCTTTAAGTCATGTGCCAGTCACACACTACATATGAGATCTCCTGCGCTGGTATGGGCATCACCATTTACACTTCAGTACTAGCAGTTAATGGATGTCAAGAGCATAGTTGCCTACTACAGCACAGGCATAGTCAAGGGTACCCCAGAACCTATTCTGGACCCTGGACCACTGACCCCATATGACACGGTGTGGGTGTGGTGGTGGTCCGAATGCCGTGTCCTTCTTGAAGTGTCCCAGCCCACGCTCGGGATTCCTGGGCACTGCCTCTAAAGCACACTCGCAAACACTTTAGTCACCAGTGCTGGTGAAAGCACACACACACACACACACGCACACACACACACACTCACACAAAGGCCTTCGCTGCGGCACTGGGAATAATGAGGCATGAAGGGCTCTTCCCCTGGAGTTCCAGAGGTTTATTGCTGGAGGATTGCACGGAGAAGAGCACACAAACTGGAGGGTCCAGGGGTTTCATACAGGGGCAGAGAGAACATCAGGGCCTATGGTCAGAGGGCACAGGGGCAGTACAAAGGCGGGGCTAGGGTAAGGGAGCCAATAGGGATATGGCAAAAGGGAGGGACTAAGGAACAAGGGCTAATGGGAGAGCAGGGAAGGGAGAACATTCTAGGATATAAGCATATAAGGGATAAAGGGGTGGGAGGCCAACAGGCTGACTGACAGGGGAGACTTAGCAACAGAGCCCTATGGGGCAAAACCATAACTTGGGGGAGCGTGATCCTCAAATTCAGGTAACAGAGCCAGCCCACCAGTGAGCTTTTCTAAGACTCGGGGACTTTGCAGGTCTTCATCCAGACCCTCTGTGGGCTGGGCCACCGCAACACCCGTACGGGTCCCCTGCTCACCATCTGGTCCAGCTTGGTGCTCACTGCAAGCATGCACCACTTGCACACTGGCCCATGGTCGCACTCCAGGCTTCTGTGTCCCACTCAAAACCAGCACCCACCCTCTGCCTGTGTGACACCCCTGCCCAGACCTGAGGCCTCCTGCTTACTTGCTGGTCCAGCTTCTCACTTGCTGGGGAATACATATAACACACCTGGGTCGGGGGGGACATAGGCAGCACCAGGCTGAGACCTCTGTGCATTGCCCCATCAGCTGGCACCGTCACACCAGCACTCTCAACACCCCAGACCCTCAAGATTCCAGCCTTACCAAGTGCAAACTTCCATTTTGATGCAGTTTCCCCAGAGCCTCTGCACTTGCTGCGACTGACAGGGTTGTTTTGTTGTCTTTCTGTCACAGACTAGAATCATAAAATGTGTCAAGTTGAAGGGACTCATAATCATCAAGTCCTACTCTTCTTGCAGGAGTGCGCGTCAGATTTGCATCGCTCCATTTTAATTTCTGACTTTCCCACTTTTCCTTAGTATCCCATTTGACAAGGTCCTTGATTAGATAACCTTTCCAAAGTGAACATGGCCATGTTCCACACCCTCTTACCAATTACTGTGACCAACCACCCCTGGCTCTAGTTACTACCAATCTTACCATTTCTCGGGTGGGTTTGTGTCATTGTTCATGCTGTCCTGCTTTTCCTACTAGTCCCTTCTGCATCTAAAAGGTTCTTGACCAGAAACATTTCAAGGAGCAGCAGTTCTCTCTTTGCTCGCCCTCCTTGCAAACATTTCTACTCTTTCTTGAAATCCGCTAAAAATGTTCCTGTTCCTTTACCTGTCTATGCAAAGCAAATGGACAACAGGGCTCTGGAAAAAAACCTGATGGATGCTTCTATCTTGATACAGAGAAAATAACCCTCTAGTTCCTGAGGTAATGATCACAGAGAACAAGCAGCCAGCTTTCATTAGCAGCCATATCTCATGTCTGTAACTGCAAGCTTCCTGCAGTGTCAGCTCTCTCACCCACCCAAACCTTGGGTGGATGTGCCTCGGGCTTCAGTTAAGGGGCAGTAACGTGGGGTTTACAAGCAGAATATGGCAGTTGACTCCAATTTAAGAAAAAGCTGCAGCACATCATCCAGTTGTCTAGGTATTACTGGATGTCTTTGCATAGAGAAAGGCTTCAACATGTGTCTTCCCACTGCTGCTGCTTGGGCTTAGCCTGGTGTGGTTTCTGCTGTAGCACAAGTAAAGGCAGAAATAAACACTCCACACAACACCCAGCACAAGCATAGGGAAATATGCACCGTTTTTAAAGTATGATTGCAACCTCCAACCAACTCTTAGATGTTCTTGCATGTTCTGCGTATTTCAAGTTTTATTTCTGGTGCTTAAGTTCTCTTAAAGGTGTCACTGAACTCCTTGTAGACAGTTGGGTTACAAATGCCTTCTCCATTCAGAATAGTTCAAAGGTGGTGTTGTTCTTCAGCGATCCTCATATCATCACGTTAACACAAGAGCATCAGAAAGTGCACAGGCTTGTTAAGCATCACTGAGGCTTCATAATGAGATAGTGCAATGCTTTATACGGGACCAGTTTAAATCCTAGCACTCTTGACTTCACGTTTATTGAAGCCCGTCCTATTTTGTACAACACTGAGCATATAGTGTAACTCTGGGAACCACAGCTGTGACTTAGTTAATGATCTCAATAAATCCTACTTAAGCAGAGACAGGAAGAGAATTATGCAAATGATTATTACTGTGCACCATGCACTTGATAACTGAAGACATCCCACAATGAGCTTCAGCACGTAAACACCAGTACTTTTTTAACCCAGATATGTGAAAAATATGTAAGCAAGGGAACGGCTTACAGAATTTTGCTTCAGAAAAGTTGCAGTTGCAGAACATTTATTACAAACCTAACATTTAAGAAAGCATACAGAAGGAATATGTACAAAGAGGGCTGGTTAAAAACCCAAGATGACAGATTTTTCACATATAGCTGTGACTGTGACAAAGAATTACTTCTCTGAAAAGACCTTTCTAAATCATTGTGATAAAAGACTCTGCCACTCACACTTGGCAGCTAGATAAGATGTCTTCCATCAGCCTCTTGTAGACCCAGGCGTCACCTTTAAGCCGTTGTCGTCGGATACCCACTGCTTCAGGCTTAGTGAGCTGACACACTTCTAACTCAAACTCCATAGTTACTTTACCAAAATCTGACAGTGTTTGACATTTCAGGGTGTAACTGTAAAATAGAAGGGAAAACAGAATACTCATTGAACCATTTCATATTTGTTTTGTAATGCAATTTTAAATTAATAAAAGCACGTTAAGGAAAATATCCCACTGATGTTCAGAATACTGTGAAACAATCCACAATTTAGTCACCTGAGAGCTTTGTGAATACTGTAGTTTCAGGGCACTATATTTATCATTATGCCCGAGAACCAATATGCAGCACTAATGTCCTACCCCACCACAGGAACCCCTGCTAGCCAAAAACCCCCATCCTCAGAGCTGGATTGATGGAAATTTCCCATGTTTTTCCTAGACAAGATCATTCTCATCTGTGTTGGTTACAGGTCAGCTGGTGTGGAAATAGGAAAAACTGAATGCAGAGTTTGAATCATTACAATGGGAGCAGGTGCTGCTGTGCAATCCAGCATCCTTCCAGATTATGTGTTTGGAAATGTATCAGAGGTTGATGTATACTCTTATGTTCTACCAAGACCCATCACTGAAATACTCAAGAACTTGAGAAAATGCATATTGAAAAGTGAGCACAATGGTTATTTCATGCATTGGGAGCTCAGAAAATAGTCATTCAATTTGATCAAAAGTAAGAACCAATCTAACCAATCAATAGCTTAGTTTAGCTAGTAAACCGTACAAATTCAAATAATCCACAAAAAGGTGTGTGGCTTCTGCACACCTTCTAAAATACACTGACATCTTGCCTAAAGGGTAATGTCTTTTAACTGCTAAGAATGAGAGTTAAAAGGTATCCACACTATTTTCCAAAATTATCCCATTTGGTCATGTGACTGTACCTAAACCAACTTTTTTTATTTAAAAATTTCCTAAGAGTTACCCTACTACTATGGGTTTACACCTGTTGGTGAAAGAGCTGTGCTAGAACACACACTTAACATAGTTTTGCTCTGTGTGGGCAGGTTTTATTGCACACATTCATTTTTGAACACTTTCATTTTGTACACTTTCTATAAAGATTATTTCTATGAAAATTATTTTACAGTGGGGTCAACAAACTAATATTAAATACTTTGCTTTTTAAGGACTGGACTAGCGAACATTTAGACAAATACAAGTTGCAGTCATCATATTTTACACTTACCCCTTCTGAACATATTCCACATGCTTCTTTGAAAGAACAGTGATTATTTCATTCAACAGTTCATCTGGATTCAGTAGATGAGTGGTGGTAATGTTACAGTGTGCCTAAAAGTAGTCAGCTTGTTAAAACAATTTAAGGAATAAAAAAAAACCCAAAAAACTCTCTCCTAAAACTGAAGACATTGCAAAAAGTTTTCACTAAGGAAGTTTCAGAACAGCTAACCATAGTGACAAATGCTTCAACATTCCTAAACTATCACCCTGCTGTATGCTTTGGAGTTGGGAAATGGCCTTAAGCTGAGACAGAGTGCTTCTGATATCAAGGAAAGAGCATAGCACCATGCAGCTTTTCATGTATAAAGAAAAGAGGTTACTTACTACTTTTAAATTTACTGGTTTAGGGGCTTTCAATCACATCTCGTACTTCATATTACAGTCTTGTGCACTAAGTGACCTCTTGAACAACTAGCAGATGCCCAGAGGTAGCAGGAGGAAGTGTATGACAATTGTAACATGCCAACATGTCCTGTCTGGCTTCTGAAATCACAGAAGCAGCCAAGAGAAAATAAGACTGAAAAGCAGCTTGAAAAATGAGCATAGGTTGAGGGTGCAAAGTCAGTAGAAGAGCGGTTCTTGTGGTCCTTATTTAGATTTAAATGTAAGCAACTCTCTGACATACCTGCTGTAATACTGTCTTGCTGTACTGTAATCCAGTGTCTCTAGACATGCCTCAGGAATTTTGCATGTACTACAGTCGAGAGAAACTGAGGGTGGAGGCTAAAGGCATTTAGTGACAGAATAGCTAGCTTCCAGTTGCTCGGGTTCCTGGACTATTTGCACAGTCTACACTCCTGTCTTTTTTGTAGCCCAGCATCTTGTCCTGAACTTGTATGACTGACAGACATCTCTCAGTGTGCAGTAGGTATCCCAGCAGCCAGTCAGCTGAAGGGACACATCACTGGCTTCCAGCAGACACAACTGCTTATGCCTTGGTAAACAACCTGCACTCTTTCATGGTAATTATATTTTTCAAACATGTTGCCTACATATTCAAGTACAAATTTTTCCTTGTATAGCTTCTGAAGTATATAAGCTGCATTTGAGTGATGTATACAGAATCACAGAATCACTAGGGTTGGAAGGGACCTCCAGAGATCATGCAAACCAATCCCCTTGCCAAGGGTGCCCTAGAGCAGGTGACACAAATGTGTCCAGGTGGGCTTGGAATGTCTCCAGAGAGGGAGATTCCATGACCAGCCTGGGCAGCTTGTTTCAGTGTGCTGCCACCCTCAATGTAAAGAAATTCTTCCTCCTGCTGGGGTGGAACTGGTTGTGGTTTATTTTATGGCCATTGCTCCTCATCCTGTCATGGGGCACCCTTGAAGAGAGTCTGGCAGCATCCTTTGACAACCCTTTGAGGTGTTTATATGGATTGACGAGATCCCCTCTAAGTCTTCTCTTCTTTAGAGTAAACAGGCTCAGCTCCCAGTCTCTCGTCATAAGAGATGCTCCAGCCTCTTATCATCTTTATGGCCTCCACTGGACCCTCTACAGCAATTCATTGTCTTTCTTGAACTATGGAGCCCAGAACTAAACACAGCGTTCCAGATGTGGCCCCACCTGGCCAGGGCAGAGGGGCAGGATCCCCTTCCTGACCTGTTGGCCATACTCTTCCTGATGCACTCCAGGATCCCACTGGCCCTTCTGGCCCCCAGGACACTCTGTCAGCTCATGGTCAACTTGTCATCCACCAGTACCCCCATGTCCTTCTCCACAGAGCTGGTCTCCTGTAGGTCATTCCCAATCTGTTCTGGTACTTGGGGTTATTCCTCCTCTGGTGCAGGACCTGTACTTGCCCTTGTTGAACTTCATTAGGTTTCTCTCTGCCCAACTTTCCAGTCTATCAAGTTCCCAATGCACTGGAATGACATCACAGCCTCCAGATGGATCAGCCAGACCCCCAGCTTCCAGACTGAGGCAAAGAAGGCATTCAGTAATTCTGCCTTCTCTGTGTCTTTCATTACCAGGGCACCCATCTGATTAAACAGCATCCCCGTGTTTTCCCTAATCTTACTTTTGCTGCTGATGTACTTGGAGAATGCCTTCTTTTTTTCACTGATATCCTTTGCCAGACTCAATTCCAAGTGGGCCTTAACCTTCCTACTTGCATTCCTGCATATTCTGACAATGTTTCTAGTCTTTCCACATGGCGTGTCCCTTTTTCCACATCTCATACATTTCTTTCTTCCATTTGAGGTTTGCTAGAAGCTCCCTGCTCATTCATGCATATCTCCTGCCCCCTTTGCCTCATCTCTGTAGCACAGGGATATGCTGGATTTGAGCTTGGAGGAAGTGATGCCTGAATATTGACCTGCTCTCTTGGACTCCCTTCTCTTCTAGAGCCCCATCCCATGGGATTCCTCGAAGTAGATCTTTGAAGAAGTTGAAGTTAACTCTCTAGAGATTTAGCATTCTAGTCCTTTTACCACTCTGCTTCCTGCACACAGATCCCATGTTCCATTATCTCATGGTCACTACAGCAAAGGTCACTACAGCCTTCAAATCCTCACTCAGTCCTTCCTGGTTTGTTAGTACAAGATCCAGCAACACACCTTTCCCTGTTGGTTCTTCCACCACTTGTGTCAAAAAGTTATCTTCAGTAATCTGCAAGAACTTCCTGGACTGTGTGTGCTGTGTCATGTTGTCCCTCCAACAAAAATCGGGGTGGTTGAAGTCCCCCAGGAGAACCAGGGCCTGTGATCATGAGGCTACTTCCATCTGTCCACAGAAAGGCTCATCAACTTCCTCCTCCTGATAAGGTCGACTATAGTAAACAAACACCCACAACAGTGTCACCTATTTAAATCCTTCCCTTAAATTCTCACCTGTAAACTCTCAACTCATTCACCTGACCCTGGGTCCAGCTCAATACATTACAGTTGGTCTCTCACATAATGAGCAACTCCACTACCTCATCATACTGATGTGGCCATCCATGACAACATTTCAGTCAAATGAGCTATCCCACCATGTTCTGTCATTACAATGCGATCATGGCCCTGTGACCATACATAGATTTCTAGGTCTTGTTTATTGCCCATGCTGTACATGTCTGTGTCCAGGCATTTCATAGAGGTAATCAAGCAACTGGGTTGCACAGAAGGGGTGTAAGAGCAATCACCACAGCCATACATACCCTCAGTGTGGTCTGTCTTTTGATCCTCATCTTTGAGAGGCAGCCAAGGAACATCTGTCACTGCACTGGTTGGTGTCACTTAATCACCAGGAGGAAGCAATGGCACAAGCATTGCCATTTTGAACCCCACTCCCGAGTCTTTCAGTTTAAAGTCTGTCTCTCCAAATTGGCCAAGGGGCTGCCAAAGATTCTCTTGCCTGCTTTAGACGGGTGGATCCATCCATCTTTGCTTAACAGGCGACAATCATTAAAGTACAACCTATCATTATAAAAGGCAAAGCCTTCTCAATGGCACCAGCCATGAAGCCAGACGTTGATCTGCACTATGCATCTGCTTTTGGCTGTTCCCTTTTCTCTAACTATGAGAAGATGACTTGGGTACCAATGTTTTTCACCTGCCTCACCAGGTGTTAATAGTCTTCCTTGATCCTGTCTGTTGTTTGGCTTGCAGCATCATTCGTTACCCACATTATAAGGTAGTAGCAGTTAGTAGTCTGTGCTCTCAAGAAGTTGGAGTACCCTCTCGGCAACATCATGCATCCTAGCACCTGGTAGGCAACAAACTTCTTGTGACTCTTTATTAGGCCAGCAGATGGGTGTCTCAGAGCCCTTTAACAGAGAGTCACCCTCTGCAAGTACTCAATGTTTCTTTTTATGGTAATCTTGCCCATAGACATCTAAAACCTTTAAAGCATCATATCTGTTTTTGGTCGGAATGTTGGAGTGTGGAGGTTGAATTGGAGCACTGGCTTTGTGGGTCACAAGGGCTCAAGGTATCTCCTGTTCAGTGGTATCCATTGTAGGTGGATGGTCCTGAAGCCACAACTATCTCCATTTCAGCCCCTCTAATACTGCACAGCCTGTTAACTGTCTCTTGTTAATCAGCCACCTGTCACAACAGGCCATTAACCTGTGCACACTTTGTGCAGATAGTAGCCTTTTCTCCAGTAGAAAGAAGCCAGGTTTTTAGTGGGGGATCTCTATAGAAATAACATAATTAAAAACTGTCAGGTAGTGCTCCTTTAAAACCATGGTGCTTCCTTCACATTTTGTTTAGATAGGCTATAAGCAGCAATGGCCAAACTCCTCCTTGGATCTGTTGTGTGAACACAGACTAACAGATAACTGAATGTGATAACTGGGGTGCTTGTCTTGCTATCAGCGATGCTGTAAGAGCACTTTACTGTAGAATTCAGGCAAGACAGGTCACAGAAGCTTTCACAAAACCATTTCTGAAGCTACTGGATGTTCTAAATCATAATTATTGTAAGACAATAATTAATATATAATTAATACAATTAATTACTATTATAATAATACTTGTTCTTATGTAAGACCTTTGCAGCAAGCATACCTTAAGTTTCCTTGGACAGTCTGTAGTGCATCGTTTCTTCTTGCTTGGTGTAAGCATTGTGATCACTTTATCTAGGCCTCTTTCAAGACTTCCAAATATTTTGGCTTTTCTCTTCTTTTGGCTGCTATCCACAAGTGCAGGGTTGAGATCTAACTCCACTGACGGACACCTGTTATGTGAACAAATTAATCCATTATTCTTCCCTTAGTGTTAAAAAACTAATTTTTTCAGAGATGTCACTAAAATACTAGCAGACATGGCAGAAAAAAGAAAATAAAATGAAGTGCAGTGTATTATAGAAGTTTCTGTTTGAAAGTCTGTTGAAGTTTAAATCCAGAGATGTATCTAGAAACTGAAGTCCTTTGGAGACCTAGAATAAGAAGGCAGCTACATTATGAAAAATAGGTGATATTGAGTTACTTAGTCTTAAAACTTTTCTCTACCTTCATTGTTTTCTAGTGACTGTAAAAAGAGGCTTTAGAAAGGTTTTCACCAAGAGAATAGGAACAGCAACTCGCTGTTGTAACGAGGCTTCCCAGGCAGCATTGGATTAAGGTAGTCCTGCTCTAAATCAGGAATGTACACAAATAACTGGACATTACCTTCTTTCAGGAAGAATCTCAGCTGCTGCCAATTCATCTGCATTTGTTGAGTTTGTGGGTTTCTTAATTGGGGTGACCGCAGTGAACGGGCTCTCTGAAAGAAAACATCCAAGCCAAACCAGGAATGTCTTTGCATAAAAGGATTTTCTTTTCTTCAGTGACGATGTCTCATTATCAATAATTTATTTCTAATACCAGACCCCCTTTTCTATCTCAGGTCTATATTTTGGGAATTATAAAATATGTTTTTAATACTAACTCGACTCCACAAATTAAAACTGTGACTGATTTCCCCAGGGCTCTACAAGTCAAACCTTAAGCAGTTCAATATTAGAAATTTGAGGATTAGAATTGCTTTCTTGCTCTGCCACTGGTCCATGAATAAATTCTGAGCAATCCACTGCATCAAGTAGTTGTATTCTTCACTGATCCATTTCCCTTATGGGAAGGGTGTAAGTCTATATAGTCATGTTTAATACACAATGTACATGATACACAACAGCCTAAAGAGTCAGTGTCTACAGAGCATGGTTTTAAAGGTGCAGGAGAAAGCACCACGTGAAACAGTCAGCAAATAAGTTGTCACAATTAAACCCAACTTCAATGTTCACAGTTTCAGCTCTCTACAGAATTGCACCCAACTCCAGACAAACAACCTCAAAACTTCCAGTGGATACTTCCACTTTTCTGTTTCCTGAATCAGAGATCTTTCAAGGCATCAAAGAATTAGCTTTCTTAGTTCAATCCTCAGAAATGTCACTAAATAAATGAGCTAAAAGTGTTTCTACATTTCCCATTTCAGATAGTATCCCTTTTGTTTTTAAACATACGCAGATGTCAGATGTTACAAGTTATCACATACAATCTTAAGGCAAACTCCTATTTGTATTTGTCTTTGTATTTCTGTTCTTTATGAATCATCTCTTCGAACAACAGTATGTTCAAAATCCCTTATTCCTTGAATCAGCCTGCAAAGACTGACTGTTCCTGAACAATGCTCCTTAGCACCTGAAACTAAAGTCTCCTATTTCAAGGAGCCCTTGGCATTTGAAGGACAGAGTTAGAATTTACAGTATCAACACCAAAATTTCTATGGTAATCATTGAAGGAAATGGTAATGTACATATGGGATATGTACGTGACTAGACAGGCTGATGACAGAGATTTCTGGTAACTCAGAAAAGCTGACATAATTTAGACAGATTTCTGTGGTCTATTGCATAGTTGCAAGACCTACATGTTGTTAACAGAAGCATTTTCACTGCTACACTGGACTGTTCCTGTGAAAATGCTGATATGCAACCGTAAGACATCCAAAAGTTAGACTTCTTTTAGAAGCAGCAATTAAAGCAGACTTAACTAGAAGTATGCTTTTATCTTCATTCAAGGTAATCACAAAGGTAAAACAGTGTTGAGGAAACTGTGATCTCAAGCATCATGGAAAAGTGGAACCAGGTGCAAGCTTTAAGAACACAGTGCTTGGCTCCATGTTAGGGTGTACCAAAAGGGGCTCACATACAATAACTGAGAGCAGCAATGACTCTTGTAAGTGACACACAAGTAACATGCCCTGATGGATGGTTAAAACTCTT
Organism: Gymnorhina tibicen; assembly: GCA_013399875.1. Taxonomy (NCBI): domain Eukaryota; kingdom Metazoa; phylum Chordata; class Aves; order Passeriformes; family Artamidae; genus Gymnorhina; species Gymnorhina tibicen. The sequence goes on from VXAZ01007891.1 coordinate 192,845, forward strand.
GCAGCACCCCACCAGATGTACTAGAAGAACCAGGGCAGTGCATAGGCAAAAAAAGTGTTCCAGAAACAGATGTATTGGATGAACAAGTATTGTGCTCATACTTGAGTTTCAGTTATTCCAAAGCAACATACATGTTCTTAGCTTTCATTAGTTACATTCTACATACCTTTGAAAGCAGGTGCCCTAAGGGGAATGGCTTGTACCTGTGTCTCAATCTGACTCTTTGCAGGAGCCTTTGGAGCAGGAAGTGCAAAGGGCATTTCATTTCTGAAAGCTGACACTGTCTCAACATTCTCTTTGTTTTCATGCTTCTTTGATGCCACTTTTCTTGTCACCGGAGTTGACACTGTGAATTCTGTATCCTCCAGCTGGGCATCAGGCCTCAAATACTACAAGAGATGTAAAGAAAAGAAAAAAGTTATCCCGATCACACTCAGGAATGTTACAGACAAGGAAATTCTGAAGCAGGTTAAAAATACCATACAATGCTTGACTATAGAGCAATAGTTACAAATCTTCAGTACTTCTGATTCCCTCTATAATTTGCTCATAAGGTTTGCAAGTAATTTGCCACTTCTTTACCTGCTCTTCTAAATTCTTTAGCTTGCACATTTAAGACTATTACTCACCAACTCACCTAAGCACAGCTAGGAATTTTCATTTGGCTTAATTGTAAAATTTCAATTGCTTCATTTGATTTTCTTGTCCAATACAGACAGGTTGCACTTTTTCAGAGACTTGTCCAGCTCTAGCCTAGGTCTGAGACCTTGTTTGTTGCACCTTATTTTTTTCCTGTTGGTTTTAAAATCCTTATTTACTCATTTTCCAGATGCTCAAAGCTCAAGTTTTAGTCAAATTACCTACAGCTAGAGGAAGGCACAATGGATGTTCAGCTATATATTTAAAACACTTCTTTACTCAGTTTGTAACTCCATTAGGCTAGGGTCTACCAAACATTTACATATACAATAATTTTTATGTACAATGGGAATAAGATCTTTTGGATTAAGAACACTATATCAAACACCTGCTTCATTCCATGAGTATTTATAGTAAATTCTTCTAACAGATTCTTCAAACAGTGAAGCTGTATCTGTAAATGCCATTAATACAAATGCACATGGTACTTCACTACAGTTTGGCATATCTTCACACACCCGTTTTTTCAGACTGAAAAGAAATATTCAGTTGAGATTCCACTGCACACTTAAAAGGAAGACTTTGTCAGAAAAGACTACCATTACTAAATTTCTTTCTAAGTTGCTAATAATGCAAGTTCCCATGATGATGACCTAAGTTTTATAATATGACTTTAATATTGTGGTTGATTTGTCATTTTTATCAAAAGCAGATGTGTAACTATTTTCAAAGCATCGTTGCCAAATCATCTTTCTTGACCTGTGTCAAGAAGAGAAGCAGCTCACAAAAATACCCACCATTGAATTCAAGGCTTGGACCACAACCTCTTTTTACCAAAAGCCCTAATAATCTGGAAAGAATCCAAGAGAAGAATGGAGTAATGTTTGAAAGGGGACTGGATAAAGGTAAACACATATATCCAAAACATATGACTACTGAATCCACAACACTAATTAGAACTAGCATTTGGAACCCTTCATCTGGCTAGCTCTGCCCCCTCAAAAGTTGTCATTTATTAAATCAATGGATTTGTAACTTCAGCCGAGGTTGCTAACCTTCATGGTTCAGACCACATACAAGCAGATATATATCAAAGCATCCTTAGTTTCTAACACCTTTTGTTATTTACAGGAAACTCTTCCCAATGACTTATTTCATACTATTTCAGTGAAACTGTACACAGTCATTTTAAATTGTCAGTCTTTGGCTGGAATGGATGCTGTTTTAGGAAGCTGGAATAACATTTTAGTAACCTGTGTTCTAAAGGCAGGTTCTACGTTGCTGGCAGCTAAATTTCTGCTGCCCCATATCAAGGATATCACAATGAACAGATCTCTCATTACTACTGGAATAGAGAGCTCTCTGGTAAGCTGCCAGAGGCTTCTACGATGCCTTACTCAAAAGACCTTACTAGAGGGTTGCTAACTACAGGAAGTTAGGAGCCTGACACTATAGTTGAAATCACATTCCATTAAACATGAATGCATGATTAGGACACCTTGGCTACTGTGTTCTAGATGTAATCATGGCATCATGAATATTTTGCAATATGCTTCTACATCAAACTGCTTGAAATCAAGCAGTATTATGTAGAAGCTTGTGCCGCCAAATTCAGAAATGGGTACGTTAAAGGTTCTGTTTGCTTGGTTGTCTTCGCCTTAGACCAGGTCCAGTTAGAGAGCTTTTCTATCTGGGTGTTTCAGAAAATTCAGTTAATATTCACCCAGTAGCTACACTCAGGCAAGTTAAACGTGTCCTGAGCACTGCAGGAGGACTAATGGATTGCTGTATTGCGTAGACATGAATTTCACCATCACCTGGGAAGGCATAATGCATATGTTAATTAGTAGCATTTGCCAATTTACCTTCACTATAGATGAAGTAGCTTCACAGTATCAGCACAACTGAACCTAGTGAATCTCCACCTTAATCATGGGCGTGTGGAAGGCTAACCCACCGTGATCACGGAAATCACATAATGCATGTTCAGGAACACTTACGATTCATGATCTATTATGCAGCTCTAGTAATCCTAGAATTCTCATCTCAAAAAAGCTGTATGGGTGAACTGAAACGATTTACATGCAACTGAATCAAATACATAAAGTATTTATTCTGAGTGCTTGCCTCTACACAGAAAGTAGCACATTCAGACCATTTCACAGATGTTTTGTCTCAAGGGGGAACAGCTAACACAAGTCTGCAATTCCACTGAATGCTTTGGAATTTGTTGAATAGAGTAGTATCACTGACGTCACATATAGCTGCATATTATATACGACATTGCAAGGAGTTCAGCAACTTCAGCCATGTTCTGAAGGGCCCTATTGCTACCAAACTACAGGAATAGAAATTCCAAGACATACAAAACTGCTTCGGAATCCAAGTTATCAGAAAAACAGCAGCAACATATTTCCTTTACTCAAAGTAAACAGCGTCCTCTCTAGGATTATGTTCACAAGTGAAAGAGATGAGAAAGAGACGACTCCCTCTGATTTGACCACCAGCTCACATAGTGCCCATGTTGTCTCAGAGCACACTGCCCAGGTGACATACCATGACGTATCAAAAGATTTTCCTTACTAAATGCAACCCGCAAGGTACAAAAATACATAAAGACAAACACAGAGTGCAGTTAGTCATCACAGAACAAGGTCTGGAATGATCACCCAGGCCAGAGAACAGGGGATTTGAGCCCATTAAGAAGGAGGGATTCTTTGCAGCACCTGATGCATCATACCCTCTCAGATGGCTGTTCCAGTAAAGCCAATCCATAGAGACAGCCCAGCTTGCTAAATCATGTTAATGAGAAGATTGAACTGTTTAATGACCAAGACTTTGGCTGACTGCATATATCACAGAATATTCTGAGTTGGAAGGGACCCTCAAAGATCACCAAGTCCAACTCTTAAATGAGTGGGCCGTACAAGGATCAAACCACCTTGGTGTTATTAGCACCATGCCCTAACTAGTTGAGCTAAACTCAGGGTCATTTTATCTTCCTAATGTTTAGAGCACCAGAATGTTTCTCCAGGAAGAGCTTTGTCAATGCAGAGCAGAATTTTAAGCAAGATGCTGTCCTGCTGAACTCAAGCTTACCTCAAGGCCTGTTGACGTCGTGGTACTGGCATGCCCTGTAAGACATGGAAACCTTAAACGAACACGCTTGCCACGAGCCTTCTTGGATAGAAGCAACAGGTATGTTGCTGACATGTGGTCATATTTCCACTGTGGGGTCAGGAAGAAAGAAAGAGTATTTTGTATTTTAATCTCCTCTTTGGAAACATTGCAAGTACAAGTCAAGCTCAGCCTTTTGAAAAATTGTCTTTATAAGTTTTTCTAGCTGATATGCAACCCTTATTACACATAAGTGTAATTTCAGACTTAAAGTGATTCGCATCCAAGTGTCCAAGATCAAGAAGAAGACATTATGTTGGTTGTTCTTTTCAAATTAGTTTGTAGTTCATGCAATAGCATGGAAATGCTGGAGTAAGGATCTATCTCCTGAAGTGAATGCAAACCTAATAATTCAGTTTATCCAATACTTCAGCCAGAGTATAAATTTGTTGGAAGTAACTCCTGCCCATTCTTCCCCAAGTGCCACCTTTTTGCATTATTTTCAGCAACTCTGTATGTGTGAGGAAAACAGACACCACTTCTGACTGGTTTGCAGCGTAGCACAATTAGTTTGAATAACTTCTGAGGGATTAGAAGTCTTCCAGTAAAGGACTATGCAAATATCACAAACCTATTTGGAAGGACTTTTCCCTCTGTAGACAGATTATTCTGATTATTTGCTATAACTGAAGAACAAGGATAATTAACTCCACAAATCTTTCATAAGTATCACACATGTTTTAAAAGTCTGTTTCTGATACAGTTATGTGGAAAACCCAAGTGCTTAAAAAAACCCAAAACTATTGTCACTGCTAACAAGTACAAAGAAGTGGGAACTTCAACTTTAAGGAAGAATTTTCAGATTCAGGTAAAAGCCGGCGTCCACATCATGCTTTAAGTCTTTTCTGCAGCCTGCAATGTTATTGCTAACATTTGCACAATTCTTCTAGAAGTATTCAGTTCAACTTTTGTCATTTGTAGTCAAAAATGACTAAACATACTCACTATTTTTAAAAATCTGTGAATAGTAACTAAAAAAAAAACCTGTATTTTGTAGACTGCCTGGGTGTTGCTCTGATATTTTTCTTTTTTTCTTTTTCTACTCTTTACTGAATCATTTCGAAGTAAAGAGTTAACCCAGCAAATGGTATCTATTGTTCAACTATAATTTTCTACAAGTCTATTCTGACTTTCAGAGATTCAGAGGGATTTTACCATAGTGGGAAATAACAGAAAGATTTAGGAAACATGAAGATCACAATTAAAGGACAGAAAGAAATAAACAAATTTGAACTTCTGAACCAGTAGCCTGTAGTTACAAGCTACAGCCAGATTCTAGAGTTCTGTAGGGGCTCCTTGAATCTGAAATGTATGTAAAATGTCATACTTGAGATATGTAAGTATTGGCCTGATAACACAGTAAACTTATTTACTCTATTACTGTATTTAATTACTTTAAATTACTCACATATACGTCTTACCTCTGTTATTAATTGCAGTATAGTCTCCCTGCTCTGCTCATGAAACACAGAAAGCTCTGTCACACAGTCCTCATCAAGATGTTCCAGCTGCAAGAACACAATGGATATTGAAGTGTGAGGTTTTCAAGTTGCCCCATAATCCATGTCTGACAGTGACACTGTCAGGAAACCCAGTGGGCTGAGTCAATGGTCAATGATGATTTCAGACCTTGTATTTCAAATGTTTACCATCACAGTTAAACATTGTAGGAAGCAGACTGAAAAAGTTATACAACTTCAACAACTTCACAGCCTGACTCCTCACAGGTGAAAGCTTATGAATTCAAATAAGCCATTCAAAACCAGCTAAGATTTTTACTAGAACGGAAGCTATGCTTTCATCTGTCTATAAATATCCAGAGCTACGAACCATGGCCATCTCTATGAGAGCCAGCTGGCATTGATGGTGTGAGCACAGTCAAACTGTTCTTTACCTAGGGTAATAGTGGCATCTGGTGGCAATGGGAAGCATTGGTTATCAACATGCGGGAACTTCTCAACACTTTCTGCTGACAGCCAGATTATTTTGGATTTTTTCCTCTCCGTATTGCTTTGTCTCTCACACAAGTAAAACAAGTGATAGAGAGACAGGATGAATATTCTTTCAATGAAATTTAAATTTTTATTCAAATTTTCATTGAGGACTACATACAAGATAAAACATAATCACATCTAGCATGCCCCTCAAAATATATGTTCTGCATATTACACGGAGTATTGTTCAAGCAGCCTAGAGAAGGAACTGGTCATTCATATGTGGAAGCACTTCATGTTTTGATGAGCGTTCTGTTATTCTGCAGATTCAGCTGCAGAATATGATGAAAACACACTGAAATTTCTCCTCAAGAATAATCAAGAGCAAGTAATAAAATTTCGACAGCTAAAAGAATCAGAAAAGAACCACAGCCATCTCAAAGTTCATCTTGGAACAAATAATTTCATACCACACACTATGAGGATGGTGGGAAGCTAGCAAATACTACATGAAATGCTTTAGTATTCATCTGACCAGAGTACTTACTGGGTATTTACTTTGCCACTGAACAGCATCAGAAAAACCTTGCATGAGCCAAGGGTGACTTAGCAGGTGTTGGACTGTAATCCGCTTCTTTGGGTCGACCTGGTGGGCAATAAAAATTCAAAGTGATACTTAAATTGTGGAGAAAAAGAGAAGAAACAATTCATCTTCTACACAGAATGTTAGGATGGTTAGGGACAAAACCAGAAACCAATACTGTTTCAGAGTTTCAGCAAAAGGAAACTCACACTCAAAGATCTTAGTTGTGAAAAGCAGTTATAGAACCTACAGTTACAACAGATCACCCAGGGATGTGCAGGATTGGCTAGATTCCTTAAGTGTAGCCCAGATGTGTATTTGTGCTACAAAACAGCTCTTGTTTTTATAGCACATTAAGAACAACCAAACACATGCTGTTTGAAGACTTTGTTAAATCATTTAAACTTTGCTTAATTATTTTTGTAATCAAGCATTTTTCTCAAATATTTTTCAGCTGAAGGCAATAGTAATCTTTTTTTCAAAAATTTGTAAGAATTAAACTTCTTATTTAAGCACAGAATGTTTTTTAAATATTTCATTGATGTAATGTTTTCAACCAATGCAACAGTACTTTATACATCTATTGAACAGAAACAATACCTTTACCTGGAGCATTTGGTCAAGGAGCAGTGTACTACTAGGAGAGAGCCACTTTGGAATACTGTATTTTCCTCTCTGCAAAAAAGAAGAGGATTTAGAACTAACACTGAACCTTAAAAGGAATTACTAAATTACTTGGACAATAGTGACATCTGTACTTTGTAAAAAAAAAAAACCAGCAGGAACATGTGAACTTAGCTTTAAGAATGACTTGCATAAATGTCATGGCAGTACTAAAACCCAGCAGCACTAGTTAGGAAAATGCCATATTTGAATCACCAGCTGCAGTTTTCATCCACTCTGTTTGTGTGACACTTGCATCTCCACCCACTTTTGCACCTAATCTGCTCCTTTCTCCATTGCCTTAGTTCATCCTATCAACTCAGTACTGAAGTTCTAGAAGTGCAAACATACTGGAGTAGGAATGACTGATATTAGCACTTTGAAATGTCAAGATTCACTGAAATCACTACTTTCAGACACTAAAAGTACACCACCCTCAATACTAAGATATTCTTTTTTGAATAGGTTACATCTAATGCTAAACTTTTGATCTCATACAGTAGTCAGGAGAAAGGTTACAGATCTAGCAAGTGAGATTTTTTCAATATAATTATTTACTGTTGGTTTTCTTTAATTTTTGATTAGAAGAAAATTGAAAACATCTCCCAGATGTGAGGTATAACAATAGCTAAAAACCAAACCAAATTCACCACCAAAAATCATTTATTTCTCAATGAAAATTGAGAAAAAAAAAAGCAGTAAAAAGTCATTGTCAAATAACATAACTACCATTTTGTAATGGCAGTTTTCTTTCTACAGATAAATACCTGAATAACAAAACAGTTGGTATTATATGCAGCTAATGTCTAAGCACAGCATGCATTGCTTTGACATCACACATTAAAGAATTTCAGTTACATCTTTACAGACACTACTAGTAATTTATTTATGAGTAGGTCTGCAGGCTGTTTTACAACACAACTTTACTATGAAACTAAGTAACACATGTAATCTATGTTTTGTTTTTAGTATACTGCTACAGAACATGACATAAAAAAGAGTAACTCTCATCTATTGTGCTGTAGGCAATACTGGATGGTACATAGGTTGTGATATCTACCAGGTGCATAAGGACATATCAGAAGCACTTTTTTTTTTTTACAGAAGTTTCATCACAGCTCAATTTTTCAGTCAAAAAGTCAAGACACTGATTTAAGTATTCACAAATGAAGAGATGTGGAACATTCCAGGGAATTAAGTCATATGATGTCCATGTAAGTCATATGATTTTAATTAAATTCAAGCAGCAGATTTGACTTGGAGCAACAGGTTCGAGATGAGACTACAATAAATTTCAGGGTTTAAAATGTGTGACATTAAATTCCACAATAGTGGGTGTCCTCATTTCAAACAACTTTCAATTCACAACCACATAAAATTAAAACAAATTCAGAGTGGAAATAGCAAGCACACATCTTAACACCTGCAACATGATTGGTTTTTGACTGCTCCCAGACTAAGCTTTAAAACCTCATTTGTTGTTTCAGCTCACTTCAACACATCCCACTGGCAGACATAGTGTCACTCCAAACAACTCAATTCATAGTTCCTGTCCATATTGGACAACTGTACACAGAATCATCTTTGATATTCTTAAGTAAGGTCTCCATTTCACATCTGAGTTCTCTGCTCAGTGAATGCCTTAAGCAGTTGGATCATTTACCAGGTTCTGCATCTTGGTGTAATGAGCACCAGAAAGGGATTTGTCATCCTGTGACATCGTGCTTCTAAGTGGACGCGTTCTCAATGTACACTGACCTTCTGGGTAGACAACACAGTTCACACCACAAGCAGAGAGGGAAAGGCAGCTCAAGTCTATTGACAATCCAGCTGTTTCCACTTTATAGCAGTTTTACTGAGAAACTGTAAGTGCTTGCTACTATTATTTGGACAACACTCCTAATCATATAGTTTAGTTCAGGTAGTCTTGCAAAGAGCAGGGAGTTGGACTTGATGATCCTTATTGCTCTCTTCCAGCTCAAGATATTCTATGACTTTATGAGTAGGGAAGTCATGTAATTTTAATGGCATCTCATCTGAACATTAGCACCTTTACACAATCTCTTTGGATTAGATAGTCTTCACTTATTTTTTTTCCCTTTTAAAAATTTTTTTAAAGTTCTCTCCAACAATTCAAACTAAGCTTCCTAGAGATCTTCTGTCAAGGTACTCAAGTGTACTCAAAATCCAGATTAAAAATCCACACTCTTTGATGAAAAGATCAGGTGCTTTATAGAGCTCAGACTGTTACGCACCCTGACAACATTCCCTGTGCAAACCAGTGTCAGTTGCCTCCTGCCAAAGTAGTCCTTGAATACTCTCCAGGAGTGGTTTTTGGTGTTTTTTCAGACATATCAGACTCTTGGTGAGAGGGGAATGAGGTAGAAGAATCCAAAGCCCTTACTCTACACTGCTGTTCATCATCGCACTCACTTCGAGCAAGCTTTACCAACACAGATTTTTATGGCAGCTCAGAAGTAGCTGGCAGAGGTGCACGTGTGATGAGCAACATCACTGTTTAGCCAAATCAAGAGGAGTTTACAGGGAAAGAACCAGTAACTTAACTATACTATTTACTATTTATTCAACTCCTTTTGGAAGAGGAAAGCATAATAGCAGATGCAGAATCCTGCTTTTTCTAGACATGAGAATGGCTGACATTTAAGAAGAGTATTTTTAGTAAATCCATACAATACAGGGAGAAGACAGATAAACACTCCAATATAAAAGTCCAGCCCACTAGCAAGAAAATGCTTCTCCTGAAACTCGGTTTTCTACTGTATCATAGGACCAAGCTAGAGTACTGCATAGGCTGAGGGAAAACAGAAACAAATCCACAAAATACTGATCAAAAGAGTAGCAAAACATAACAAAATTCAGCAGATAAGCCTTTCTGCTCAAGGCACAGCTCAACAGATTCTGGCATCAGAAAGTAAAAATCTCCCTTAATGATTAGCGATTCCTGTTCCTCCTGTATTTTAGTACCATGAATACCTACCATGATCTTCCTGTAGACAGCCATGACATTATCATCATCAAAGGGGAGAAAGCCACACAGCAGAGCATACAGCAGTACTCCCATACTCCAAATATCTGCCTAAAAAATAAAAGTGAGAGTGCACAAGCCTCATGTGTCTAAAATGGCTTTGAGACAGATAACACTGTCTCCTTTGGCAAAGCCCACATGCAACTCGTGGAAAGTAGGCTGCTTAACTCTGGATGAAATCTTACAGTCCAAGTGAAAGCATACAACTTTCAATTCACTCAAACTAGAGCACTAGTAAAAAACCATTACCCTCTCCTTAGGTCGCCAAATTGCTGCATTACCTTCAACCTACAAGGATTTCACTGACAAAAAGGACATCAAACTCATCAGAAGGGATTTTGTACTCAAAAGTATTAGTGATTATGACAGCTGTCAGTACAGTTACAATCAGCTTTAAAGCCCCACTGTTTCTTCTCTGTATAGACATGACAAGGTCTATGTGCCTCATACTGCAACTCCCACTTCAATCATAAAGATAGAGGTTTGAGAAGCACTGACTTTGTGGAAAACAAAAGGAAAGCCAGAGTTAGAGGCCAGGGACAGAGGTGCAAAGGAGGTAAAGGAAAAAAGACTGACTCTACCCAACAGCACAGGCAGTTAGGAATTTTGAGGAGGTTGCAATTGCAGCATTTTGAATGGATTGACAAGGGCATGTAGCAGACCCCAACGTTCTAGACATAGAATCAAAGCTGGATAAATGCCAGTTTTTCTTCTCTCTAATTTTACTACACGGCACAGTACAAAGAGCAGGTTTTCATACAAGATTTCAAACGCGAAGTATACAAGATACCGAGACAGCACAGAAATTTGCAATAAGATTTGGATAATTAACAGAACAAATTGCTGCCTGGAATAACATGGTAGAAGGAAGGAATGTAAGTTATTTTTTGCAGAGCACCACCTGTGAAGGATTAGTCAGAGATGAAGAAACCAGGTGCAGAATCTGTGGTCAAGAGCTATTCCAGGCTGTGACTGCTCTCAGTCACACAGCTTCTGAGAGCCACTGAGGGAACGTGACATTGAAGAAAGACACCAAGGGAGTGTATCTGAATCTCACCACCTTTAAATACATGGTGGGCAGGATAAAAACCGCCCTAACCCACAACTGTGACACCTACCTCTGAGCCAATGTATGCTTTGCCCTGAATCAGCTCTGGTGCTGCATAAGCTGGGCTTCCACAGCAAGTGTTCAGATGGTAATCAAGGCCACCCTAGAACAAGACAGAAAACTGGTGACACAGAAGCATTGGCTCTGACACATATAGTGTCTTCTAGCAACAACATATTAAAGGCCTCAGGGGCTTCATTTTCCAGTGCTGTGTATATACAGTCACCTAATATTTTGCTTTGGTATAATATATGGCTTCACTAGGCAAAAACTTTCCAAGCCCAGGAGAATCCTATAAATGTTCAGATCCCAAGCTGCTCCTTCACATGGTATCGCAGCAGCCTTTTCTGCAGCTCCTCCTTCGATAGGAACACTTCCCTTTGTGACCACAAAGAAAACAGATGGAACTTGGGAATCAGTAATCCAAGAGCTACTGGGCATGAGGCTGGTTGGATATATATATCAATATTTAATGCAACAACTTCATGAAGAACCACTAAAATGCTTCCTTATTAAAAACATGTTATTCCTTAGCCTGGGCTTTGTTCTAAGCAGATCAGAGCGAGACGACATTGTACCAGCAAGATGGTGGTCTAATACTCCTGATGTCCTGCAAGGTTCGTGACTCAGCTGAAACAATCTGAGGACTTTGGATCAGTAAGACCTTCTTCACATCAAATTCCTTCTTACCAGCACCCATCTCATATGTGAAGATGACAAACAGAGCAGTGATCTAGAAACCAACTTCAAACTTGGTAAGCAACTCAGTACAACTATGTGGATCCAGATGCTTTGTAAAGGTAAGGGGAATCTATTTGATTTGATCCACAATCTCCACACATGGACAAATCTTATGAAAATGACACATGCCATTGAAACTTATTGGGGGAAAATGGACACCAACATAATCTTTACAGTACAGGCCTTTGTGGGAGTAGGTACTCTACACACAAGGCAATCTGTGCCTTATATTGGGATGAAAGATGAAGTGTAAGAGGAGAAAAATCTGATATTCTGCTCAGAAAATGTAAAACTGTCTCACACTGTTAAAGCCCTACCAAGCAATTAGCAGCGGGATGACAACTACGCACACAGCTCAAATTCAGGTCAAGGCTCTGCACTGCACCCTGAAGTCACACCTGCAATTTTTATGTGCACACTGTAGCTGATTTAGCCCTGTTCTATGAGAGTAACTGACACCCTTACCTTTGGCTTTGCACAAAGCCCAAAGTCTATCAGCTTCAGATTATGTTCCTCGTCAATCAGCAAATTTTCCTAGTAAAAGAGAAAGTGGTAATGAAGTCTTCCATAACGCGAAGTATCCAAGAAACCACATTTTCTGTCACCTTATTTCTTCTTGTCATTACAAGCCAGCATTTACCTAAAGCTCTCCTCTGGGGATTTTGACCTGTTGCTAATGAATACATCCTATATTCCAGGTGGGGAATACAAGCTCCTACCTGCTCAGAAAGGCCTGGGGGGCTGCTAGACAGAAAGCAAAAACTGTGAGGCAGCGGCCTGCCCTGGTAGAAGAGGCAGCCAGTGATATCCCAGGTGGTGTGAAAAGAAGCAGAGCTGGCAAAGTGGGGGAAGCCACTTGCCCTCTGTTCAGCACAGTGAGAACAGCACACCAATTTTCTGTCCACCCTCTAGCACAGGAAAGGCACCTAACTGAGGTAAGCTCTGTGGATGGACACAAGCCTGTCCGGGGTGCTGGAGCACTTGTTCCATGACGAGAGACTGAGGGAGAGATGGTTGTTCAGCCTGGAGGTGATAAAGCTTCAGTGGAGACCTCATGGCAGCCCCTCCACAGAAGCACATGATGGGATGATGACAATCAAAAAGCATCAGGAGACATTTAGACTGGTACTAAGAAAAAGCCTTTCTCATAAAAAAGGAAGTGAAGAGCTTAACAGGTTTCCCAGCAACATTATGTTGCCTCATCCTAGGGAGAGGTCCAAGATGTGACAGGATGAAGTTTGGTCTGACAGTGTTTTAAACAGGAGATAAAAGCAGAAGCCACTAGAAGTCACTTCCCAACCAAGTTATCTCCCAATCCTATGAATCCATCAGGTCTCCAGCTACAAGCCAAATCCTTCCAAAAGGTACACAGAAGGCTTTGCTTGGGGACAAGTTCTTTGGAGACAAGCATTTCATGAGCTGTGTAGTAAAATGCCTGTACCCTAAGAATTTGCTTTTCTCAGTTATCAGTGTCTCTGAACACGCAAACTTCTAACCCCTTCTAGGAGAAATGGCCTCAATGCTTCCATTCTTAATTTCTGTGGTGACAGCAAAGCCACAGGATCAGTCCTGTGGCACATCCCTCCCCCTGCCCAGTTCTCACTTTTTTATGTTGTGGGAGTCACATTTTCCTTTGACTGTCAGAACAGAACAGCTTGCACAACAGAGAGGAACCATAACAACTCTCCCTGGGTATAAGCTGGAATAAAGGGGATAGCAAAAATGCCTAAGCAACAGTCACAGTCAAATCCATGTCTGCTCCACTCTCAGCTGGAGTGCACTATTCTACTTCTCTTCCAGAGGAAGCTCCTTCCTCAGATACAGCTACATCCAGCTCAGTTGAGGAACAAAGCAATAAGTAGAAATAATGCTTTCAGCAAAAGACCTCTAAGCACAGGAGAACAGAGAAGACACAAACTCACACCTGCTCCATTCAGACATATAAAAGTGGGTCTTCATCAGTATTTGTGCAAATCTGACTCCTCTTCAGACTTACTGGTTTGAGATCCCTGTGGGCATATCCCTGACTGTGCACATAAGCAATTGCTGAAACAATCTGCCGAAAAAATATGCGAGCTTCCTCCTCGGAAAGGTGGTCCTTAGAAATGATGTAATCAAACAGCTCTCCTCCAGGACAGTACTGCATGAAAGCAGGAAAAAAAGAATACATTTGGGATACAGTCATGATACCTCAACATGAACAAGGGCACTGGACAGCAAGAAGGCACTTTTCTCTTTCCTTCCCTCTGCTTTATCCCAGCAGCAACCAGGCATGCCCCAGGCCAGCGTGCAACAGATCTAACAAGCTCAAGAGCCCAACTCTTGCCTGATGCTTGCCACAGCCATATCACACTACCATCACAGGTGACAGAAACTGCCCAAAGGTGACAACTCAGTGGCAGTTCTCATGTTGAACATGTCCTGCTGGTGCTATTTTTTGGAGTGTGAGGTGGGAATTAAAGTCAGTTTGCATATTGCAAACAGTGAAAAATGGCTTTTACAATTAGACAGAACACATTGTCAGCTTCATTTTTAAACTACAGCAGCCTGGACACACTCACCATTGAGATGATTTTCTAAGAATTGTTTCATTTGGACTCTGCTACCACCTACTGCTATGGCTAAACCCAGAGATTTTTGCCATAGCAGAAACACCATTCCTTACCTCTAAAACCATGAATATTTTCTTGGGTGTCTCAATCACATGATACAACCGGCAAATGTGCTGGTGACTCAAGTCCTTCATGGCATCAATTTCTAATTTAACACGAGGCAAGTCATCCTAAAAGATTACAACAGCAAGGTATGGAATTGCTAATTAGTTTGACAGCCTGCATATTGCAGTAAGCCTGCACATCACAACTGCTCAAACTCAAACCAGCACCAGCTCTGTCACTGCTCACCTGCCCTCCTCACACGCTGCTCAGTAAAACCCAAAAGGGCAGATGTACAATAGCTATTCTCATCAGCACTCTGTTTGACTTACAGTAGTTTATTTAGCTATTTAATATTTAAAGCTGTAACTGCCTCAGTTTTACAGCCAGAGAACATTACCCTCTGTTTTTGTGGTGCCATTAAAATTCTTTCAAGCCTACAGCATCCACCACTAGCCCACAGTGACAGGTCACACCCACGTTCCTGAGAACGCCACAGGAACAGCACGTTACCAACTCAGAAGTATCTTTTGGATTACCTGTAAAGCAAGCTTGTCCATGATTTTTATTGCAACTTTTTCACCAGTGAGACGATGTCGCGCAAGTTTTACCTTTGCAAACCCACCTAGAATTTGAAACAGAGATGCATAAAGCTCTGCATGGTGCCCAACTTCCTCATCCGTGATCTCAGTCGTTCTGAAGCAAATACCATATGCACAGCATGTAGCATCTTTGCTAGAGGAAGAAGCAGTTGCTGCCACCACCTTCCAGTTACAGTTCCACAGTTCCACCCCGCAAAATATATGACAAAACATGACCCACGGACTCTGAAGTAACAGTTAATCTCTCAGATAAACACCGAGGTGAGCGGACACATAACACACACTTGTTTGCATTCACAGACTGAGCCCACCTGTACCGACTGTTCCGTGTAATTCATAGTACTTGAGAATTTCCTCATAGTCACCTCCGGCCATTCTGCGACCCGCAGGACGCGGGCAGCTCTTCCCAGCACCTGCAAGGGGAGACCGCAGATCGCGCTCATGCTTTCGGGCACAGGACAGGACTCAGCTGCAGCCCCCGGGGCGGGCGAAGCGGCTGCTGTTCTCACGGGCCAGTAGTCACGGCTGCCCGGCGATAGGCGCCGGAGAGCCGCAGTCCTGAATCTTAGAGGCCAGAACACTCTCAAGTCCCATCCCACTCCAGTCCCTGGGGCGCCAGGTGTCCCCCGAGCCCCACCCCGTTCCTCGGGGCGCTGCCGCCAGGAGCCTCCCCGAGTGTTACCCCACAGCAGCGCAGCCCGGAGAGACCGTTACCGTTCAAATGCCGCGCTTCCGGCCGCCGGGACGGAACAGCCAATCCCCGCGCGCCCCAAACCGGAACAGGCGGGAGCGGTTGGCATGCCGGGAAGGAGGGAGACGGGGAGCCGGCGCTGCTTCAGTGGGAAGGCCTGCGCTGAGGGCTGGTTGCTAACGGGGGCGGCTTTAGCCGAGACCAGACCCTACGGAGACAGAAAACAGTGTCGGCCGCTCCCAGAAAGCGCGTGCCCAGGCGCAGCCGTCGGGACCGGAGCGGGGTCCGCGCCGCAGGGGCTGGCGCCATGCACAAGATGGCGGCCGAGGCTGTTGCTCCGAGGAGGTGGTCCCTTCCCGCACTCCCCTCGGGGTTTCTCGCCAAAGCTCCGGCCGCCCGTGGCTGCCATTCCCAGTACTACCCCCGGGCCCCCTGGGGTTGTCCTACCCGAGGCACGGCGTGTTTCTGTCCCGGGGCAGGCGGGGATCTCCATTGTGAGGCATATGTTTAGATGAGTATTAGTAGACAGTAGCTTCATTAATGCAGTATTGCAGCTTTGCTCTTTACACGCGAAGAAACACAAGTCAGTTTGTACCCCGGTCTGCCAGTTATTTAAAGAGGCAGGAAATGTGAGGGGGACAGGACACATGAGTGAAAAAAAGGGAGGACAACATGAGGGAAGAAAGGGCAGGAAATGTGAGGGGGAAAGTGTGAGAAACTTCAGGGGAAAAGGGGGAAACATGGCGGGGGAAATGTTGGAAACATAAGGGAAAAAAGACAGGATATCTGAGGAGAAAAAAGGGCAAGGAAACAGTATGGGGAAAGTGAGGGAAGAAGGGCAGGAAACACGGGGGGGAAATTGGGTTGCAAAATCATCAACTTTTATCAAAATGTCCACAGCGAAACTACCCTGTGTTGCTCCCTCAGAACTCTGCACAGGCTCGGGGCCAGCTCTGGGGACTAGCCTGGCACTGGCAACAGGGCACTCTCCATCCCTGTGCCACCATGCAGAGCCACGGAACAGCCTGTGCAGAGTGTGGAATACCCTCCTGAAGCGAGATGGTCGTTGCTGGCAAAGAGCCCACTACTTCCTGAGGGCATAGGCTTCCATTTGGCAAGGCAAGACGTGGACTGGCTGTGCAGGCCAAACGCCTGTGCCTCTCAAGGGGCAGGATCAGAGAGCCCCTTTTCTGTAGAAGTACACAATCTTTGTTCTCTTGGGACAAAGCTTTTTGTCACTTTCTTCTTCCCCTTGGTACAGACCCTGGACAGTGTAGACTTCCTTTAGGGACAGGTCTTGGTTGATGTAGTCTTTCTGTTAGCGTAGAAACACATAATCACGGTGTGATTATATGCAGGTGCTTTTATTGAAGAGCTCTGGGAATTGGGGTACAGACCCAAATCTGATTCCGACATGGGCTTGGGGTGAAACAGTTTTATACTCTTCCCTTACATAACCACTATAGAATCACAGGTTAATCATTAACTACACATTGTACTATTGTAATTGATCAAGCATGGTATTCAGGTTCTATTATAATCATTCAGGCATATACTTCAAGCCCCTCTCCCCCTATATCTTCATAATTCCTGTTGATTATATGTAATTTTCAAATAATCATCTTGTACCTATAACGCAGTGTAACTGTACTACTCGTACACTGGTATGGAGTCGCAAGATTTAACAGAAACAATGCTTATTCAAAGCCTATCTAAGATACTACAATCTTAAAACATTTTAACCCTATGCTATCATTTCCACTCTTCTTCCTCCTTGGCAAAGGCTCCATCCTTGGTCTTTGGCACTAACAGGTCTGATACCTCCATTGTCCCTGCCCACTGCCTGCTGTAGGCATGGGCTTCCAACAGGCAAGGTGAAGGACTGGGTGAGCAGCAGGGGCTGTGCAGGGCAGCTGCCTGGCTCTCTGCCCCTGCAGCTGTCACCTGCACACTGAAGGCCAGAGAAGGTGTTGTTATTGCCACCTCTTGTGCCTCAGCAGCAAGAGGTGCATGGTGCTCCCCTTCCTCAGGAGCTCTGTCCAGAGTTGGCTCAGAGGCTGTGGCACCCACTGGGGCAAGAGATGCTCAGGACACCAGCTGCCTCTCCTGCTTCCTCTGTGCCCATGCTGCTGAGACAGCTAGGCCTTCTCTGGGAAGCAGTGTGAGGGTCCTCATTGTTCACTGGGCCCAAGGAGTCATCCTCGATGTTGTAGCTGACATCATCTTCCCATTGGGACAGCTCTTGGTCTGTCTTGTCCTGTCCTGTCCATGAGACAATTTTTTTTCACTGTCATCTTCTCCTCGGGAGAATTCTTTGTCATTGTTGTCTTCCCCTCACAACTATTTGTCATTGCTGTCTTCCCCTTGGGACAGGTCTTGGTCTACACGGTCTTCCCCTTGGAACAGCTCTTGGTCTCTCTCCTGTTCCTGCTGGGACACTGTCTTTCCCGTAGGAGACCTCTTTGTCATTGTCATTTTCCTACTGGGACATGTCTTTGTTGTCTTCCTGTTGGGTAAATTTTTTGTCATTGTCCTCTTCCCTTTTTGGAGAGGTCTTAGTCTCTCCTTGGGACATCTTTCTGTCATTCCCATCTTCCCCCTGGGACACGTCTTTTGTCATTGTTGTCTTCCCATTATGACAGCTCTTTATCACTGTAATCTTCCCACTGGGACACCTCTTCATCTCTCTTGTATTCATTTTGAGACAGCTCTTCCTCATTGTTGTCTTCCCTTTCAGCCAGTTCTTGGTCTCTCTTGTCTTCATTTTGGGACAGCTCTTTGTCCTTGATGTCTTCCCTTGGCACAGCTCTTGGTATCAACATCTTCCCATTCTTTCTCCTCCTCAGATAAGGTGGCACAATTGTTTGGAAAATTTGCTTCCAGAAACCCCAGCATCCTCTGATGACTCACGATTTTCTCAAAATCCTGGAAAATTTGTCTGGCTTTCTTGAGCAGGGACAATCTGTGCTCGGCACAGGCTGGGCTTCTCATATTGAGTTCCTGCAAAGGCTCTGTCTTGGACACAGCACTCAGATCCTTTGCAGTCTTGTGGTGCACCAGCAGAGACCTGCTGGTGAGGTTGCACTTAAGGATGCTGCTCTGTCCAGTGCCATGTCTCTACATCTCTGCCCAGGAAAGCTGATGTAGCCATGCTGTGTGCCCAGTCCCACTGTTCTGCTGGCTGTGTTTCTGTCTCCCTGTGTAGTTCTTGTGGGGGATGTCGTGCATAGAGATCTGGCTCTCATCCTTCGGACCTGCAGCATAGGCTTCAGGGTGGTGTGGTGCAGCCCTCTAGCTCCAAACACCGGTGGCTGTGCCCTGCTCACTGTGGGTACCCTGAGCAATGGGGACAAGCAGTAGGTGGCTGTTGCTGGCCATGATGATGGCCATTTTCCTGCCCCTGGCAGAAGCAGTCAGCTTCCAGGTCCTGCTGGCAGAGGAACCAGCTTGTGTGTGCCGGAGTGCAGCCATCTGTATTGCCGTCAGATGGACTGTCTCTTCCTGTGTCACTCAGGTATGGATGGGGCTGTGACACACTGTGCACCAGGCTGTTCATCTGCAAGAGAAGCTGAGGAGAGGGGCTGCCTGACTGTGGCCCTTGTCCCTTCCTCCTGCCTGTGCCTCCTGCCTGCCTGTCTGCAGTTCCTGGGCATGGGAAAATGTTCAGTCCATCTCCCCCAGTCTCTGTACATCAGTGTGATGTTCCCAGTGTCCTGTGAGCTCTCTGGGCAGGGAAGGCCTGGCACCCTGTCCCCACAGAGGGATGAAACCTGGCTCTGGCTGCCTTGCAGTGCTGCCTACATCTGCCTGTGGTTCACCTGCAGTTGCCTCAGGTCCACCCGTGGGAAAGCGGAAGCATGGGATGGAAGTGGCAGCCTTGGCCAGCAGCAGAGCCCCCAAGCAGCTCTATGATGCCCAGTCTGTACACACAGAAGATACAGAAGCCAGTTTTTTGTGTTTGCACACAAAGATACAGAAGCCAGTTTTTAATCTTGTCAGTTATTTAAAAGGTGGGAAATATGAGAGGAAAAGGACAGGAAACATGAGGTAAAAAAGGGAGGGAAATTTGAAGGAAGAAAAGGGCAGGAAACAGGAGGAGAAAAGTGTGAGAAACATGAGGGAAGAAAAAGGCCAAGAAAATCTAGGGGGAAAAGGTTGGGACACATGAGGAAAAAGTTGTGAGAAACATAGGGGAAAATTGCGGGGAATATGATGGGAAAAGGTCAGGAAACGTGAGTGAAAAACGGGCATAAAATGTGAACCTTTCACTCCAGGTCCCATCACCAGCTCTGGACCCCACTGCAGCCCCAGACCACCCAGCTGCCATCACCCAGTCTTGGATGTTGCCAGCATCCACCATCAGCCCTAGACGTGCCCAGCTCCCATCACCCAGCCCTGAACCCTGCAGGTCCTTTCAGCTCCCATCAGGACCCAGTCAGCTCCCATCACCCAGCTCTGGACCCTCCAAGCACCCACGCCCCAGCCCTCAGCTAGCTCCCAGGCACTCCAAATGTTCCAACATCCTCAGCACCAGAAACCTCACAAGTGTCCAGTGTTCTGAATGGTGCCTTCACTCTTCATGGGCAGAATGATGCTCCCCACTCCACAGTGGGGCATGCACTTGTAACGAACGGGGGCCAGTTATCCACAGAGATGATTAACTGGTGATTTATTAAAAGAAAAAGAGAACAAAACAAAACAAAAAGGCAGGATGGAAGAACCAGGAGGGGCAGTAGCCCTTTCCTGACCTGGAGGCGGGAGGACCTCACTGTGAGAGGCGTCAGTCACGGGAGAACCAGTTCTTAAGTGAACATCACCTTTTATGCTCTTGCTCAGTCTCTCTGATTGGTCAGTCTGTAGGGTTGCCCCTTAACTACTCAGTTCATTGAATTAGATTTCCCGCTTCTCAAATGGTGGTTGGCTCGTCACTAGGTCTCTCCCTCTCCCCTCACGGTGCTTTGAATGATTGGTGTGAGGTTCGAGCTAAAAGAGAACTGGTGATTGGTGGGTACAGCGGCCTCTCTCCAGCTGATGTCACCCTGATGGTGCTTGGGGAATTCTAATGCTCCATTTTGCCACCTCCTGCTCTCTTATATCAACCGCAGTCTCCATTTATCCCAAATGAAGAAATCTCAACCCCACTTGGTACTTTAAACAAAAACCATCCTAACTGAAACCCGTACAACCTGAATCAGAATACAAAACTGCCTAAACTGGAATGACCCCTATGACAACTCCCTCCTCTAAAACTTTGATCAGGCTTTTGCCTACATCAATTCCTCTTCTCTACACGGGACTCTCATGATCTTTGTATATTTTCTTCCACTTTCTATACTGCTTTTCCAGCTTCTTGGCACTCCGTGGGGTAGCTGGGAGAGTACTTCTCTGCATCAACGTAACTTTTTCCACTTTTTCTTCTGACATTTTTTCTAATGACTGTTGTACTACCGAAGTGTTCTCCAACACCGCCTTCACAGTTGTAGTTACTGCCCTGATGACAAAGGGATAATACCTGGAAGAAAGATTATTCCAGATAGTACAAAGATACCGATTACTACGGCTTCCTCCACTATTCCCCTCCAAACCATTTTTCCAACCATGTACATTTAAATAAGGGGGTCCATGTTTGAGGGGGTACATGTGCTAATTTATGGATACTGCTGGTAATATTGCGGATGATTTCTCTGTCATCGTCAATCTCCAAGCAGGAGATAATAGGTGGACCAAATAATAGGGGAGGATAGAATACGCTATTTTTGCCTGGATAATCAACAGATTTCATTACCACAATCATCAATGTTCTTTATTTCATCCCAGAACTTCGCTATATGGGGGATCGCTTGGAATGGGTTCAGCTTTCGGGTTGCACATTCAAATAATTTTCGGGCCTTAATGAAAGAGCACCCTTGGCCTCTCTTTTTAGACCAATATAGAGAGGGGAGTTTTGGTAGCCATTTAATGTGTATGTCCTCCACTATTTTATATCTTTTGCAGGGCATCTCCCCTACATTCCCAAAGAATAGTAATCCTTTCCTCTATAAATAGTCTTCTCCTATTACTTTGTTCTGGAGGTGCCATATTTCTCCATAATCCCTGGGTGTGTCTGTAGGGGATTTCTCGCTTTGCTCTGCGGCTACCTGTATGATTTCCCCGGCTGTCAGGGCAGTTCCTTCCCATGGCCAACCTTCTGTGGTTTTAGTTCCCCCACATATCCAGCAGTTTGTAATATTTAATTCATGGCTGATTCTTTCAGTCATGTCCATGAACAAGTTTCTTCCTTCCCAGTCCATCTGGGTGATCTCTGTTTTTAAAGGCCCTTCTACTTCCCTCTTTTTGACATTGTCCATCTTTCCAGTCACCGCTTTCCTGGGGTTGTTATCTGTACACATCCACAGCTCCTTAACAGGCTACTCCCTGTTCAATTTCGCTTCAAAGCTTCCTACGTTTTCAGCTTGCCAATAGGTCATTCCAATTTCATTACAAATAGATACTTCTTCTGGATTGATACATATAGGGCTTAGGTGTGAGTGTATCCGCAGGATGTAACCTCTAGTCGTTCCCAGATACACTGGGTGATAATATTTGTTGCACCTTTCTTCGGCTGTTCCCACAGAAACAGCTCCATATATGAATAGCCAAGCCAGGATGATGTGGTGGCTTCTTCTTACTGCGGGGTGACTCGTCTTCCTTCCCATATTCGTCTTGGCCTTCGTGTAGTCTGGTATGTAGAACCTTGTTCTTCTTACCCTATAGTGTATCAATCTCAGTTTAATAACTTAAGGGTTGAATTCTCTAAGTTGAAACGGGGAGGACTCTGTATCTTGGAGTCCTGGAGGCTTCTGAAATGAAATAAAAGAAACAACATTGTAGCAGAACAATTTAAACATTAAACAAAGGTATTCACCACTATACTCTCCCTTTCTTAATTTCTCTTTCTCAGTCTTTTTCCTCTAATCCAGCCCTTGTCCCCTTCCTTCAGTTCTAAGGTTTCTTGGTTTTCATTCTNTTTTCATTAAAACCCCGGTCTCCGGGTTGGAGGCATGCACTTTGAACTCTCTTGGGGTATTCTGTGGTAGACACCCTCTTTTTCTCAGATCTTCCAGTGTTCTGCTGATGATGTTGAGGTACTTGGATATCTTCAGGTGTAACCATTTTGGTCAGAGCTAACACTGGTAACCCATAAAGGGCCTCGTAAGGGGACATGCCAAGGTCACTCCTAGGCCTGTTTCTAATGTTTAACAACACCAATGGGAGACACTCACCCAACTTAATTTGGTCTCT
>VXAZ01007892.1:23352-50893 GCA_013399875.1 Gymnorhina tibicen
CCCCGCCGTTGTTCCGGGCGCGCTCGGCGTGGCCGCGGCACCTTCTGCGGCTCGCGTGCCCCGCGGCGCTCGGGGCGCGGCTGGGTGGCCCCGGATGGACTCCAGCCCCGCCAGGGCCTCGCCGCCGCATCCTCTGTCCCCTTCTTCCCGGCAGGACCGAGCGGTGCCTCGGGAAGGTGATCTCCTCGAGCGGGAGTTGGGGTGCCCGGCGGGGCAGGAGGCCGATGGCCCCCGGGCTGTGCCAGCTCTGGGGTGGCAGCAGGGCCAGGGCAGTGCCCGTCCCCTGTGCTGGCCCTGCTGGGGCAGCTCTGGAGAGCCCTGGAGGGGCTGGAGCAAGCCCAGGGAAGGGAATGGAGCTGGGAAGGGGCTGGAGAATTCCTGAGGGAGCTGGGAAAGGGGCTCAGCCTGGAGCAAAGGAGGATCCAGAGGGATCTTTTCCCTCTCTGGAATTCCCTGACAGGAGGGGGCAGCCGGAGGGGTCGGGCTCTGCGCCCCGGGAACAGGGACAGGAGGAGAGGGAACGGCCTCAGGGCTGGACAGCCCTTTGGTGGAGGAATTTTCCCTCATTGTCGGGAAGAGGCCTGGGAGCAGTTCCTGGCAGTTCCTGAGTTTCCAGCAGCAAGGGTCGCTCCGGGCACTGTCCCTTCCCTCGGGAGTGGAAGTCACTGGCAGGGACAGGGATGGATCCAGGGCAGGGCCCATTCCCAGGATTCCTCTCCAGCTGCCTTTGCTCCTCTCTCGCAGCGTTTTCCCGCTCTGGAATGATCCCCCAGGGCTCTCTGAGCCCCCAGCCCCGCGTTCCGGGTGCGCGGCTGAAGGAGCAGCTCGGCCGCGCCGCAGATCCCCGGCGCGCTCCCGGTGCCACCTGTCTGTGCCCCTCCGCGCGTCTGGCCCGGATTAGCAAATCCCCGCTCTGCTAAGCCCGGCCCGGCCGCGCGGGGTCTGTGTAAATAATCATCCCCGCTTTAATCCGGGCCCGGAGACTTTAGGAACAAACCCAAACACAACCCCTGCCCCCTGGAAACCCGGAGCGTGCGGGGCTCCGCTCTGTCCCCGCTCTCTCCCGGAGCTGGGATTGCTGTGTAATTTTAACAGAAAACCCCTCCAGCCCCGGCGTTATTTTAGGAGCGGTTTTAAATTACCCGACACGGATTCCTTTTTCCTGGTGGGATTTTCAGGATCCGAGCAAATCAAATAATCTTTGGAAGAGATGCTGGGCTCCTGCTCGTAAAAGCTCCATACATCATAAAGGAAATGAGCAGGTTTTGGGGAGGGCAGGGAGCCAGGAGAGCTGCAGCTACTGCAGGAGGGGGAGGGATGGGATGCAGATGCTGGAGGGAAGCGGTGTGAGGGGGAATCGTGGATAACTCCTCTCCTCGCAGCCTGGGAATCTCCCAAAGCAGCGTGGCCGGGGTGGGAATTCGAGGGAGCTCATGGGATTGAGGGTTCTGCTCCCGGGAGCACCACAAACCTGGAAAATCGTGGTTGCCCAGGATCTTTTCCAGTGGGGGGGGAAAAAAGGGATCCTGGATCCATTTTATGTGGATGAAGCCAAAGTTCCCCTTCTGGCGGGCTCAGAAAGGAGGGAGATGTGGGACCGTGGAGTTGCTCAGGTTGGAGAAGGTGCTTAAGGTCAGCAAGCCCAGCCACCACCGTGTTCCCGCTAAACCCCATCCCCGAGGGCTGCATCCACACGGATTTGAACCCTTCCAAGGATGGGGACTCCACGGCCTCTTTGGGCAGCCCCTTGCAGGGCTGGACAGCCCTTTCCATGAGGGACATTCCCAGTGTCCACCCTGAGCCTCTCCTGGCCCAACTGAGGCCGCTCCCTCCTGTCCCTGTTCCCTGGGAGCAGATCCCAAATCCCCCCTGGCTGCCCCCTCCTGTCAGGGAATTCCAGAGAGGGAAAAGGATCCCTCTGGATCCTCCTTTTCTCCAGGCTGAGCCCCTTTCCCAGCTCCCTCAGCTTTTCCTGGTGCTCCAAACCTTTCCCTGCCCTGGCCACGCTCCAGCCCTTCCCAGCTCCCTCGGCTGCTCCCCGCTGGCTTCGTGCTCCGGGGTGGTTTTTACCTTCCCAATCCCCCTTGGAGCCGCTCCCGCTGCTCCTCCGTCCACATCCACGGGAGAGCCCCATGGGCCCTTCCTTCCCTGGGCTGAAACCCGTTAAAAATTCCTCATTTCCATCATGATTCCGAAGGAAGCAAAGCTCTCAGGTGGATTTGCGAGGTCTCGCACTCCTGCAAGTCTTTGGAGGGCTCTGTTTCCCAGCTCGCGGTGTTTTCCAAGCTCAGGGAAAGGTTCTGCTTCCAGAACAGGCAGGGATTAGCTCCTGAAATGGGGCAGGAATCCAGCAGCAGCTCCCACTGTGTGGAGAGCCGGGATCAGACCAGGAACCTCTTACAGGGACGGGCCTGGAAATGAACATTTCCAGCTTTGGGAGCTGCAGAAGGAATATTCTGGGGAAAAACCGAGGTTTTATGGCATGGAAACCTCGGAGTGATGTGAGGCACCTGAACCCTGAGCAGCCCTGCTGGAATTCCCTCGGAATCGCTGCTTTGCTGGGGATCTGGAGCTGGGGATGCTGGCTTGGAAGATGGTGTTGGTTTTTCCAGCTGTCCCAGGGTTTACAGCCCTTCCCTGCCCCAACTCAGGAGAATTCCCAAAGTCCTCTTCCCACTTGTTGGCTAAATCATGGGACAGCTCCTGATTTTCCATGAGCCCCAAAATCCCCTTTGTTCTCCTCTGGGTCTTACTGGGGCTGGGAAGGGCTGGGCTCTTCCCACTCCAGGGAATCCTCAGGTTTGCCAAGTGGGAAATTTTCCAGCTCTGAGCCCCAGCTTGACGAGACAATCCAGAAGAAATACAGAGTTTTTTATCCCAGGTGTATAAAAATTCCTTCTTACACCAGCCAGGAGCAGGGATCCAGAGGGAGATGAAGATCCCAAAGGAAGTTCCATAGGGATTCCTATAAATATAAATAATTATTTCTAGGGAAGCTCCTGGTGAGGAATCCTTCCCTGCTGGGATGTGAAGGAGTTAAAACCTCAATGGAATTTATTTGGTGATGGAGAAGGGAATTACTTCCTCCCCCCACTCAGGTGAAGCAGCTTTTGGATCACAATCCAGTCTGGATCCATGGAAACTCCGGCGTTTTGAGGCTTCCCCGGCCCCGAACTCCCGCTGCCTTTCCCTTTCCTCCAGCGGCAAGGAGGAAAATCCCTGGATTTGTCCCCCGGTGGCAGCGGCTGTTAAACCAGCAATAAACAGCTTTTCCACGGAATGGGAGCCGTGGGGAGGGATGGTGTTTATGGACGGTTTGTTTTGGTGGGGGAAACACTGTCCTGATTTATGGGATGTGCTCTGTGCTTTTCCCAATGCTCCCGCAGAACCAAGTGACGGACACCAACCGGAAGCTGCAGAACGAAGGGAAAGAAGTGAGTGACGCGTCCGGTCCTGGAATTACGGCCGGGACTGGGGCGGGAGGGACGGAAAGGTCCCGTTTATCCCCCCCTCCCTCCGCTCCCCCAGGCTGCTCCGAGCCCCATCCAGCCCGGCCCCGTGTCCTTGGTTTTCCCTTCTCCCCATCCCCGGGTTTTTCTCTTGGAGCTCTGAGAAATCCCCGTTGGCTTTGGGATGAGGAGAATTCCCTGCCCAGCCTGGCCTTGGATCCTTGTTTTGCCCTTTTCCACATCTCGGGTTTTTCTCTGGAGCCTGAGCCCTGAGAAAACCCCGTTATCTTTGGGATGAGGAGAATTTCCCATCCAGCCTGGCCTTGTGTCCTTGTTTTCCCCTTGTCCCCATCCCAGGATTTTCTCTTGGAGCCTGAGCCCTGAGAAATCCCTGTTGGCTTTGGAATAGTGAAAATTCCCCATCGAACCTGGCCTTGTATCCTCTTTTTCCCCTTGTCCCCATCCCAGGATTTTCTGGTGGAGCCCGAGCCCTGAGCAGTCCCCGTTACCTTTGGGATGAGGCGAATCCCCTGGGAGCGAGCGGCCCCATCCTGCCTTTGAGAACCAGAAACCTTGGAAGGGGTGCCTCAGTGGGAAGGGGAAATGATGTTTTGGAGCCCGCAGGACGCGCTCCGAGGCTGGTTCGAGGCCTTTGGTTTCGCTGCTCCCTCGGCTGAGGTTCAGGGATTTCAGGGAGGCTCCTGCCGCTTGCTGGCAGCCGCTTATCAGAGCGGGATTTGGGATGGACCCCGCGGGCGTTTCCCGGTCCTAACGGAGCTTTTCCCGTTTTCCCAAGCTGATCCTTGCCATGGAGGAGCTGAAGCAGTGCCGGCTGCAGCAGAGGAACATCTCGGCCACGGTCGATAAACTCACACTGTGTCTTCCCGGTGAGGAATCTCCCCTCGCTCCTCGTTTTTGGGGCTCTTTGTTTGAATTCCTGACTTTCTGCCTCCGTTCCGGAGCTGTCTGTGTGAATTCCCGGCTCGCTGCCGTGCGCTGCTGTCTCAGAGCCGTGTTTTCCTTCTCTTCCCAGTGCTGGAGATGTACAGCAAGCTGCGGGAGCAGATGAAGTCCAAGAGGTAAATCTGGTCTCAGCCGGGCTTTTGTGGGAAGAGTCCAAGGAATTGGTTGGTGGTGGATAATTTAAGGAGCTTCTCAGCAGCTCCGAACCGGCCTTTCCAGGTCCCATTTCCCGGGTTTTGGCTGGTTTTCCTCACGGCCCTGCTCAGCCTCCCATGGGACAGCCCAGAGCCGGGATGGCAGCGGGCTCGGGTTTTGGGAATCAAGGTGGATGTTCCTTGTTTTTTCACGGAAGCTCCGTGTTGTGCGTGCCATCAGTGCGTGTTCCCAACTGAATTTTATTCCATGGGTGCCATAATACAAATCCTAAGAGAATCTGAGAGATTCCAGGGAATGCGGGCAGAATCCAAACGGCTGGGAGCACCGGGATGGTGGGATTTGGGGAGAAACCTGAAAACTTCTCCTGCTGTAGGAATAATTCTGCAATAACTGGGGAATGCTGGGCCGTAAATCCAGGAGTTTCCCCACCCTGCAGCTGCTGGGATGCTGAGGGGTGAAAATCTGGGATATTGGCAGGAATCCTGGTGGGTTTGAGCAGCACGGAGTGATTTTGGAGCGCCGGGGGTGGCAAACCGGACACGCAGCAGCTGCTGGAAAGGGGCACAGGCGGCTGCAGCCGGGTGCCAGGCTGGAAGAGCAGCCCCAGCCCTGCCCCGTGCCCGTGGGAGCAGCCGGGTGTTCGGGATGAGGGATGGGATGCGGGATTTGTTCCTGCCCTGCTGGGTGTGGGGTGAGCAGAGGGGGGGACCCCTCAAAGGCGGCTGGGAGGGGTTTGGGGAGCTCCCTGAGCTCTTCCCGGGGCACTCCGGGGCGGGGCTGGGTTCTCCGGGCGTTCCAGGGCTGGTTTGGGAGCAGTGAGGGGCTGATCCGCCAGCAGATGTGGGGTGGGAGCTGGAGGTGATCCCTGGGAATTCCCGCAGGGAATCCATGTGCTGCTCCGTCCCCTCCCTCTGGACAGCGTTTCCAGGGGCTGCTGCTCAGAATGGCATCCCTTTTTCCCCTCCCTTTCTGGGCTTGGTTCATCCAGAAACAAATCCAAGCTGGGTTTAAGGAATTCAGGGACATTCAAGGAATACTGGGAGCCTTGGCTGGTTTTTTCCCGGTTTTCTTTGTCTGGATTTGATGACTCCGTTCACCAGACACAATGCAGGGCATTCCATGTTTTTTACCTGCTCCAGGTCTCACTTGGATCATTCCGGGGTGGGCAGCCAGGGGTTGGTGCTGACAGCAGGGTTGGGTTTGGGATTGATTGGGTTTGGATTTTGGGGGGGATAAACTCCACAGGCAGGGGGGATTGGGGGATGTTCACAAACCAGCTCAGGATTTTCCAAATGGAGAGTCCATGGCCGTGGGCTGATCCCAGAGGAATGATCAGGGTGGAGAGGGAGGATTTCTCTGCCGCTGGCCTGAAATTAAGGAAGGAGCTTTTTTCCCGTGGCTGAAACCTGTGGAAAACGTTGAGAGACCCCAAAATTCCTGGCTCCGGGGATCCCTCCGGGTCCTGCAGGGCTCTGGAGGGATCAGATCCTTTTACTGGCCTTGTCCTGGCTCTGGGTGCTCTCCGGGCAGCGAGAAATGGAATCGTAAAATCACGGAATGGTTTGGGTTGGAAGAGACCCCAAAGATCACCCAATTCCACAGCTCCCACTGTCCCAGGCTGCTCCCAGCCCCGGTGTCCAGCCTGGCCTCGGGCACTGCCAGGGATCCAGGGGCAGCCACAGCTGCTCTGGGAATTCCAGCCCAGCCCCTCCCCACCCTCCCAGCCAGGAACTCCTTCCCGAAATGAATCCAAACCTGTTCTCTGGCAGTGGGAAGCCGTTCCCCTTGTCCTGGCATTACAATTTCCAATGGAAATTCCCTGTCCAGCTTCCGTGTAGGCCTGGATGCTCTGTGAGGACACTCACAAACTCACTGGGAATGTTCATCCCACTTGGAGCTGGGAAAACAACCAGCAGGAGCAGGAAAACAACCCCAAAAGGCCCCTCTGACCCCGTTTTTTACCAAAATCCTGCTTTTCCCCCTCAGCTCCTGGGGACACGGAGCTGGGACAGAGCTCAGCTCCTCTCTGGGAGCTGCTCCGAGGGGTTTGTGTCGGGAATGGGACCTAAGAATTCCCTGCAATATCAACCCCCCGGTGGGTGTTTATCCCTCGGGATGGACCCCTGGCTCCCTGAGCATTCCCAAGTTTCTCTCCAGAGGGTTTGGTGTGAGCACAAATCGTTGGTCACACCTTGCCCCCGGGCGGGGGTGAATCCAGGGGTGTTGGGAATGAGACTGAAAGAATTCCCTGGAGTTCAGGCAGGAATTATCCTGGGTGGAATGTGAAGGTCAGGGTTTTCAGTGGCGTTCCTGTGCTTTTTATGACCAATTTCTCCCCCAGAATTCCAGGCAGAACTGCTGGTGCCCAGGATTATCCATGGGTGTGTCAGCTGAAATTCCCTGCATTCCCCCTCAGAGTGACGGGCGTGAGATTTATCGACCACGAATCTGTCGATTTTATTAGATAATGGATAATATTGATTATGTAATATTCTTTTATTGCGTTGTTAAACCCTATTAGCGCTTCCCAGGGGGTTCCTTTTTAAGGATTTTTCACTTTTGGCCAGGTTTGTGGTCAGGACAGGAGGATGGTCTTGAATCTTGTGTCACCGTTCAGGGTGGTTCCACATTCCAGGAAATGGCAAATCCTACGGATTCCCACCTTCCAGAGGGAAATATGGGAGGGCATTTGAGACAAATGAATTTCTTAGCTCGGTGTCCCATCTGAAATTCACTTTTATGCAGAAAGGGAGGCTCAAACTGAGTTGGGCATGGCCAGAAATAAACAGGAATTTGTTATCCATGGGGTCCCTGCATTTTTAAATGAATGAAATACTCATTTTGGGATGGAGAAATGAATTATTCCGACGTGGAGAAGGTCACGGATCCAACAGCTGATGGGAAGGCAGGGGCTGGCAGAGAATGGATTTGCTGGATCCCTGATCTGGGATTTGGATCCAGGTTTTTCCCCTCTAAATAAAAATTACATCGGGTGGGAAGTGGTTTTGATGGCGTTTAAGAGGGGGGAAAGTGGGATCAGATCCTGGAATCCCCAGGGAGAGGGAGCTGAGCTTGCACCGCCGGGGCCTCTACAAGGGCTGTGTTGGCAGCAGATCTTGGGCGTTAATTAATTAATTAACTAGCTAATGAATGAGTTAGACACTGGTTGGTCAGCCTGCGGGGCTTATGGGACATTCCCAACCCCAGGATTCCATTTCCCCATCAGGGGTCGCCGCCCCGGGCTGCTGGGAGTGTCCGTGGGGCGGGACGGGCGCGGAGCCGTGTTCCGCGGTTCCACGGCCGCCCGGCGCCGCGCCGCGTCGGAAAACTCCCAGCCCCTCCCAATCCCGGGGGGAGCGGGGTGGGAAGGGCTGCTCCTGACCTCCTGCCGCTCTCCCAGGCACTACCCGGCGCTGAAGACCCTGGAGCACCTGGAGCACACGTTCCTGCCCCAGGTGAGCCACTACCGCTTCTGCAAGGTGATGGTGGACAACATCCCGCGGCTGCGCGAGGAGATCAAGGAGCTCTCCATGTCCGACCTCAAGGACTTCCTGGAGAGCATCCGCAAGCACTCGGACAAGATCGGCGAGACGGCCATGAAGCAGGTGGGGCCTGCGGGGGCGCCGCGGTTTTTGGGAGCAGCTCCGAGGTTCGGCCGCGTGGGAGTTGAGCTTTCCCGGGCCGAGGCAGCGGATGGGGTTTGGGATTGTGTTGCCCGGTGGGGAGCGGGTGGTTCTCCGTGGTTACTCCTGGAGTTTTATCCTGAATTTCGGAGCGTTGGCGGGCGATGATTTGGTGCGTCCCTGGCTTCTCCCAGATGGAGTTTTCCGTGGTTTCTTGGCAGTCTGGGAATTGCAGTCGGGGGATAGAACTTCCCATAACCCCCTTTTCCGCTCGTATTTTCCACTTCCTTGCACTGGGAATTGGTGCTCCTGGGAGACCTGGGGACACCAGGTTGATTTCTTGGTTTTGGGATAAAAAAGCAGGAATTTGTGCGCTGCAATCTCATTAATTTTGCATCCTGAACTGGCTTTAAATCCCGGCTAAACCTGGCTTGTGGCTCCCGTGCCTTTTCCCGTGGTTGATCCTGGAAAGGGTGAGCCGATGGGCTGAACCTCCCTGGCTGTGCCTTAAGCCAGGATTTGCCTCTCCCGCTCCCGGTGAATGTTTGGATTTCGGTTCCCCTCATCCCGGCCGGGGAGCAAAGCTCAGAGGGGCTCTGGGATCGCTCCTAAAAAGGGCTTTGCTGGAGGGGTCCCCTGCCGCGGGCACCGCGGGCACCGTGGGCACTGGGACCCTTCCCGGTGGTGATGGGTGCCTGGGAAGGGCTGATTCGTGGGAAGGACTGGTTTGGAATTTCCCAGGAGCGGCTGGGATTCTGCTGCTGTGTTCGTGGGCAGGGACAAGTTCAGTTTTGTGCCTTGCAACCCCAGCCTTTCTGTGGCGGGATCTGACTGGGGGATTTTGTCAATTAATTTAATTCCCCGGATTTCAGTGCCTTTCTACCTTCCCGGCTCCTTCCTGGTGTTTTGGGAAAGCCGAGCCCCTGTGGGATGGAGCTGTGGGGAGGGCCCAGCTGGCCCCTGAGAGCTCGGCAAACTCTTAACTTCAGCTCAGACTTTCTCAAGGTGCAGAAACCCCTCCCAGCCCAGACGTGGAGCCAGATGTGCCCAGCGCTGGTGGCCGGGAGGGCTCCAGGTGCTGCATTTACCTGAGGCAGTGATTTCTGGAGCAGAATTCCATGGGAAAATGCTCCTCGTGTTCCTCGGGGCGGGCGGAGCTTTGGGAAGATCCTTCCTTGGTCCCCGTGGCTGGGAAGGAGCAGGGATTCCGTTTCTTCCTGGTGCCCAATGAATGCAGTGAACACTTTGTTTAGTTAATTAATCTTTGTTATCCTCTGCAGGGTGTTTATCAGTTTTAGGGACATCACAGGGCACTGATGTTGCCTGGTAGTTTCCAGTTCCGTGTTCAGGATTCTGGGAGAGGATTCCAGTCTCCTGGCTCTGTGCTGATGGGTGTGATGGCTGGGGAGGGATGTGCACATCCGGCCATGGTTCCGTGGGTTTTAGGTGACCGATTTGGAGGAATTTCCATCATTCCAAGCACCTTTTTTTGCTGTTCTGGTTAGAGAAGCTTCTGTAGCTTTGTGTTTCCATCCCTTCCCAATCCACAGCGCTGCTCTTCCCATTCTTCCCGTCCCTCCTGCTCCTGGGGCTCCGTCCCTTCTCTATCTCTGGCTCTGGGGGAATCCTGTGGCTTCTCCTGGAGTTTTCCTCACCAGTTCTAGCCCTTCCTCCTCCTCCTCCTTTCAATATTCCCACCTGTGGAACCGGGACAGGCTCTGGGGGAGCTGGGGATTGGCTGCTCCTGCCCTGCCCAAATTCGGGAATGGGGGCAGCGAGTGGGACCAGCCTGGAATGAGGGGTCACTGAAATTCCATGGGAATAACAGAGGGGGGAGTTGGTTCTTCATCCTGTGGGGGTCAGAGCTGGGGAGCAACTCATGCATGGTTTTCCTGGAATCATGGAATGGTTTGGGTTGGAAGGGACCTTAAAGTTCATCCCATCCCCCCCCATCCATGGCAGGGACAGCTCCCACTGTCCCAGGCTGCTCCCAGCCCCAGTGTCCAGCCTGGCCTTGGGCACTGCCAGGGATCCAGGGGCAGCCACAGCCGCTCTGGGAATTCCAGCCCAGCCCCTCCCCACCCTCCCAGCCAGGAATTCCTTCCCAAGATCCCAGCCCAAGCTCCCCTTTCCCAGTGGGAAGCCATTCCCTGGCTCCTGTCCCTCCAGACCTTGTCCCCAGTCCCTCTCCAGCTCTCCTGGAGCCCCTTGTCTTTAATTTTCCTGTGGATGATACAGGGAATTTTGCATCTTCCAGCTTCTCCAAATCCCAAATTCCTGCTGTTCTATGGCAGCGATGTGCTGATTTATGGGATGTGCAGACTTCAGGAGGGTTTTCCTTCACCCTT
Source organism: Gymnorhina tibicen (assembly GCA_013399875.1). Taxonomy (NCBI): domain Eukaryota; kingdom Metazoa; phylum Chordata; class Aves; order Passeriformes; family Artamidae; genus Gymnorhina; species Gymnorhina tibicen. The sequence goes on from VXAZ01007892.1 coordinate 33,892, forward strand.
TGTGGGAGCAGAGTTATCTCCAGGTTGGGTTCTGGGTGGACTGGGGAGAGAGCTCCACGTGCCGCTTCCCCTAGGAAAATTCCAGGAGCGCTCCTGGAACTGGAGCAAGGTGCTCCAGTGTCCATCCCGCAGCTCCGTGGGTGGGAAGGAGGAGGAGCAGCTGGAGCTGTGGAGCTGCCATCGTGCGGGGTCACTCGGTGTCCCCTCGGGGCGGGGCGTCCCCCCCAGTGTCCCCAGTGCAGTGCCTGGGATCGCCGGTGTTTTCCCTGGCCGTGCCGGCCGGGACGCGGCTCGGAGCCCTGGGAAGGAGCGGAGCTGGCGGGAGGCCCGGGGAGCCGCGATTGGCAGCTCCGTGCATTCGGTTTAAATTAGGATCATATAAATTCCTTTAAAATTGTTTGATTTCACCAGCGGGAACGGAGGAGGCCTCGCTACAACGGGGGAGGAAGTGGGGTTTTTGTACCGTTACGGATCCGGGGCTGCCGCTGACGGGGGCCGAACGTTTCACGTTGGGATAATCGGGAGGCTCTGGCCGGCAGCTCTCCTGGGATGGACTCGGTGGGACGGTCCCGGGGTCTCGCAGGGAAACCTCAGCGCTCCCCGTCCCGCCGAGGAGCCCTCCCGGCCTCCTTCCCTCCTGGGTTTTATCCCGATCTGAGTTTTATTTCCTAAATTCCGGGGGAGTTCGCCGCGTTCCAAATCTCCTTCCTAATTACCCGGCGCGGAGCGGATGAAAGGAGCTGCGCGCGCCTGAACTCCGCCTGGACTTTGGCCCCGTGCACCCGCGCGCGTTTGGGTTTTGGTGGGGATTTGTTACGGGGCTCCGAGCTCGGGGCCGGTATCCCGTGCCGACAGCCGGGCCGGCCCCGTTACCTCGCTGCCGCGTGCCGGGCGCGCGGGGGAGGCCGCCGGGGACGGCGCTGCCGCGAGCGAGGGGCCAGAACCAACCCCGGCGAGAGCCGCGCGGGGATCCAGGGCTGGGGCGGCCAAGAGAGGCAGCGCTGCCTTTCCGGGGGGGCAGGAACAGCGGGAGTTTGTTTGTGGGAATCAACGGGGCGCAGGGGCAGAGCTGGGCTTGCATAGGTGGGGATCCGGGTTGGGACATTGATCCAGGGGGAGTTGGAATAGGTTTATCCAGGATGGATTGGGACAGGTTGATCCAGGGGGAGTTGGGACAGATTGATCGAGGATGAATTAATTGGGATAGATTGATCCAGGATGAATTAATTGGGACGGGCTGATCCAGGATGAATTAGTTGGGACAGGTTGATGCAGGATGGATTGGGACAGGCTGATCCGGGATGAATTAATTGGGATATATTGATCCAGGATGGATTGGGACAGGCTGATCCAGGATGGATTCGGACAGGCTGATCTGGGATGAATTAATTGGGACAGATTGATCCAGGATGGATTGGGACAGTTTGATCCAGGGTGGATTGGGACAGGTTGATCCAGGATGAATTAATTGGGATAGATTGATCCAGGATGGATTGGGACAGGTTGATCCAGGATGGATTGGGACAGGCTGATCCAGGATGAATTAATTGGGACAGGCTGATCCAGGATGAATTAATTGGGACAGGTTGATCCAGGATGGATTGGGACAGGCTGATCCAGGATGAATTAATTGGGACAGGTTGATCCAGTAGGATTTTGGACAGGCTGATCAAGGATGAATTTTTGGACAGGTTGATCCAGGAGGGTTGGAAGAGTTGGAATTCCAGCTGTGCTGGTGGGAAGGGGATGTTTCACCCCAGTGCCAGCAGCTGGGGGTGTTCGTGTCCCCTCTGGGCGGTGCCAGCTGAGGTTGGGTCAGGGCATTTTCCCTCCTTGGCAGCCTGGAGATGGGAATGGATTGGGAAGGACATTAGAGGTGATCCCATCCCACCCTTTCCACGGGCCCAGGTGGATCCGAGCCCCAATGTCCAGCCCGGCCTGGGACACTCCCGGGGATCCAGGGGCAGCCGTGGCTGCTCTGGGGAACAAGAGCTGGTGGGAACACGGAGGTGCCGCTCGGATTTTGGTGGGAACGCGGTGCTGGCCCTCAGCTGGGGAGGATGGGGCTCCTCGGGGCGTGGCTGAGCGGCAGCTCCGTGGGAAGCCAGCTCTGTGTGAAATCCGGGACACAGATCCAGGTTCAGATCCCTTCCCTCGCCTCCCACCCCCTCCCTGCAGCTCAGAGATCAGGGAGAGCCACTGAGGGATCATCCCAAGCGCCTCCTCCAAGTATTTCCCGTGGCCTCTTGTGCCAAGATTCCGGAATAACCCCTGGATCTGTGGAGCTGCTGCTGTCCAGTGGCTTTTCCCACTCGAGGAACTTCCAGCAGCTCAGGATCAAAGTGCAGCTGGACTTGGGGAGAGACAAATCCGTGGATGAGCAGTGAAGGGAGAGATTTATTTGTTCTCCCCCAGTTAGTTGGGCTGGAGCTGACGGCTGCTCACGGGCATTCCCTGGAGATGCCAGGATGGCTCCGGAGCCAGGCTCGGAGGCCCCGGCTGTGTCCCGCAGGAGTTGAGGGATGTCTGGATTTCAGCTGAATTCGGACCCCGAGTTCCCTGGGTTTATGGAGGGATGGAAGTTCCCTCGGGTGTTTGCTCGGTGCTCCTGGTGGCTCTCCCAGGTGGAACTGGGTTTGAAGCGGATCTGTCCCAGGAGTCCCGGGAGCGTCTGGCAGTTGGTTTTTACCTTCAAACCGGCTTTTCCGGCATCGCTTCGGTGATGGGATGTGCCACCGTGGCACTTCCTTAAAGGCTAAATGAGAATGGGCATTTTTAAACAATCCGCCTCATGCCCAGGCTGCCCTTCCTGCTGCTCTGCCACAACATCCGCGGAGAAAACGGGGAGAACTCCGGCCCCTGGAGCCTTTTTCCTCGGCACACTCCGGTTTCAAGGCGGGATCCCGGGATGGGATTTTGCAGCAGCAGCTCCCGTCCTGCCCAGCCGTGCCGGACCTGGGCCTCTCCGCCGGCTCCATCCTGCTGAGCTCTTCTGGGATTGCTCCTGAGGGATGGTGGCAGGGTTGGGATCACACAGGGGGGGTCTGGGATTCCTGTGGGGGATGTGAGGCAGCTCCAGGCTGCTGGGTGAGCTCAGGAGCACCTGAGGGGTGCAGGGGTGGGGTAGGAGGGTGCAGAATCCAGGGGGAGGGAATGGGGGATGAGGAGGTGATGAGGAGGGAGTGAGGGATGGGGAAGGAATGAGGGATGAGGAGGTGATGAGGAATGGGAAGGGGATGAGGGATGGGAAGGGCAGCAGAGCCCTCGGGGTGTGAAGGTTGCCCAGGACAAACCCCTTGGGCAGGAGCCGCTGTTCTGACCCCATCCCAAAGCTCCAGGCAAGGCCGATTCCCGGCCTCCAGCGGGAACATCTCTCTCCCTGGGCAGGGATCCCGTCCCTGGAACCCCGAGCCAGCTCCAGCAGCTGCCGCCCGCCCCGGGCTGGCCCCTCGGAGGGGGCTGTGCCCAGGCTGGGGAGCACGAGGGCCTCGGAGCGGTTTCCTGGGAATGCTGGGGATCGGTGGCACGGGGCGATTCCACTGGGGAATCCCGGCCCCGCCTGGGTTCTGTTTGAACACGACCACATTTCCCCCCCTGCTTCCAGGGCCACAGGAGCCAGTGCTTCCCGGCATCCCAGGGGACACAGGGACACTTCCCAGTGGCCTTTTGATGGCCCGGAAAACCGTTCCAAAAACGTTCCAAAAAGGCACTTTGGGCCGTGTTCCCTCATCCCTGACATTTCTGGGCTCTGGGTGACCCTGGCCAGCGCGGCTGGAACCGTTCCGGCCCCGCTGGGGCTCGGCTGGATCCCGGTGCCTTTCCCGGGCCGTGCCGGGCAGGGAACGTCCCCGCGCTGGGGTCGCCGCCCCGGCAGCGTTCCCTGCTCCGCAGGGGTCACGGAGCCCCGGCTGGCATCTGTGTCCCTGCCGCGTGGGCTGGCCGTGCCCGTGCCAAGGCTGGGCTCAGCCGGAGCCTCTGGAAGCTCCTGCTCCGCGGGGGCCGGGGTTTATCCTGCCCCGGGACTTCCAGAGGCACCCTCGGAGCTGAACTTGCCGCTGCTTCCCGGTCCGGGGGTTTGCCTTAACAAGCCAAAATAAGGCTGGTTATTAAAAGAAGGGAATTTTCCCGGCTTGGGTGCAGCAGGAGAGCCTTTGGGAAGGTTGCTCCAGTGGCTGGGGGGATTTCCACAGCGGGATGGGGGTTTCTGCTCCTGGGCAGGTCTGGGGAGCAGGAATTTGATTCTCCGCTCGAATTTAGGAACGAGACCTTCTTAATCTTCGCTCCTGCTGCTCGTCTGCTTGGGATATTAAAGTCTTAGGAGAGGAAACGCATCCTTGGGGCTGGAGAGACGGGAAGGGAGATGGGCAGCCACGGGCTGGGCTCGCAGGACTTTGGGAAGAGGCTCCCCCAGCCCGTGGGATGCTGGAGAAATGACGGATAGGAGAGGTGTCACCGAGAGGGCTCTGGTTTAAATATTCTCGTTTGATTTAACTATTGATCTAAATACTCTGCGGATTTAGGAACGTTTGCGCCCGTGCCCTCCCTGCCTGCCGAGGAGGAGCTGGGTGAGCAGCGGGAAGTGTGCTGGGCGCTGCCCCCAGCACCCTTTGTTTAACCTCCCGGAGACCCCGCTCGAGGAAAAGGGTGACGGGATTTTTCCTTCAGCGCCGGATGGAAACCTCAGACGGCTCTGGAAGACCCTGCTAGTTTTTCATTAAGCCTTGGCCCCGAAGTCTGTTGTTTTAAGAGTGTTGAGCGGCCCTCTCTGGGCAGGGATTCCTCGCTCGCCGCTCGTGTTTGATCTGGAAGCTCTCTGAGACAAAGCCTCCCCGAGCGTCTGCCCCGAGCCGGAGCCACCGCTCCCGTCACCGCGTCCATCCGGGCCCGGAAAGGCCTCCAGGACCACCGAGTCCGGCCGTTGAGGCTGGGAACCTCCGGGGTTTTCTTCGCTCGCTGGGGCTCTGGAGGTGGGGTGTGAGAAACCCTGGAGCCGGGAGGTGCCTTTTTGTGGGGTCTGTCACCGTCCTCCGTGCCCCGCCCGGCGCTTCGGGGCCGCGGGCGGCACCGGCGCTGTCCTGGCATGGGATGGGATGGGATGGGATGGCATGGGATGGGATGGGATGGGATGGGAGCTGCGGGGAAAAGGAGTAGGAGGAGATGGGAGCGATCTGAGAACCGGGAAGGCTTTTTGAGGCGGCTCCTGAGCGAAATGTCAGGCCAGGAGCTTGAGGTTAAACGCGATCCCTCGGCGCCGTGGGAGCCGGGCCGGGCGGGGCGGATGGGGCAGCCCTTGATGGGAAAAGCAGCCGGAGCCACCGGGAACGCTGTAGGGCCACGACACATCTGGGGAGGTGCTGAGGGCTTTGTGCAGATCTCAGCAGGTTCTGATCCCCTGCCCTTCCTTGTGCTTTCCCCCCGCTCCCTCCCACATCACAGACCTGGAGTGCAAATGTGCTTATTGTCATAAAAGAGCTTTTTATTCCCCGTTTCCTGGCGTTCTGGGCAGGTTTTGCTGTTTATTTAAGAGGAATTCTGTGCCTTTAAGTCTGCATTGAAAATTTATACTCCGTAGGAACTTTATTAATAAATGGGGATCCCTCTCAATTCCTTTTATGACCTCAGAAATGAAACTGCTAAATCACGGCCTTTTTTATTTCAGCATCTGGGTGAGTAACGGCCGCGGGGCCTGGGGGGTCCCAGCAGTGGATCCACGTTCTCTGGACATGGCTGCACCAGAAAACCCAAAGTTTAACCACGGGGCAGCCAAATTCTGGCCCAGCTTTTTGTGTGGTTGCCTTTTGTTCCTTTGAAAAGTCCTGAAACCCAGAGGTGTTTGAAATCAATCCTTTCTCTTCCCGTCGTGGAACGGGTTGGGTTGGAATGGGCCTGAAAGATCATCCAGTTCCTCTTCGCTCCTTCCACATCCCAGGGTGCTCCACACCAAATCCAGCCTGGCCTTGGGCATCTTCCAGCCACTGTGATGTAATTAATAATCCATAATCAACAATTAATAACAATTAATAATGAGTAATGCAAAGGGAAAGTGCCGAGTTGAGGGGAGCTCTCCTTGCTCCCCCCGCTGAGCCGTCAGGAGTTGCTGCTGTGTTCATGGGATTTTGGCTGGGGAAGAGGGGCCGTGAAACTCCTTTCACTCAGCCCGGACTGTGAATTTTGGGTTGGGCGCTGGGAGTTTTCCTGCTCCTGCTTCTCCTGGTTTTCATTTCGGGGCTGGGACGCCGCTCCCAGGCCGGCTGTGCCGGGAGCACCAGGATGCCGAGGCTGTGCCAGCTCTGGAGCTGAGGCGGCTCGGGCAGACCCCGAATAAAGTCGGTTTTGTGCCTGATTTGGTGCAGAGGAGCACGGGGCTCCGGGCAGCACAGCCCTGTCAGGAGAGGGGCTGGAATCACCTCCGAAACCCCTGGGAATGGCTCCCGTCGGGATGCTGCTGCCCAGGAGGGTGAATTCCTCAGCTCGCTGTAACGTGGCTGCTGATAAACCTTTAAATGGGCTGGGTTTTCCCAGATTTCTCCTCTTAAAGATGCCACGGGTGGTGTTGGTGAACGTGGAGTGGTTTGATCTCTCCGTGCTCTCTCGCTGGGCGCTGCTTCTGCCCCCTGGCACTGGAGATGTGCAGGAGAAGCTGAGGAGGTTTTGGGAGCATTCCTGGCGTCCCACAGTCGTGGAGCCACGGGGTGGTTTGGGTGGGAAGGGGACATAAATCCCATCCCATTCCCGTGCCAAGGGCTCCTTCCCTGTCCCAGGGTGCTCAGAGCCAGCTCAGAGTCTCCAGGTCCTCACCTGGAGCTGCCAAACTCTTGGTGGATGTGCCAGGGTCACGCCTGGGGACACAAACTCGGAGACTTCATGTGCCACCCCCACCCCAGGCAGCCCCCGGGCTCTGAAAAGCTCAGATTTGGGCGGAAAGCTGAGGCGAGCACAGCTCGATCCTTCCTGCAGCCGACGGACGTGAAACCTGGCGCAGCAGGGTGCCAGGTGCACCAAAATCCCCTTTGGGAACGGCGCCACGGAATTCCCGGGGAGCTTTGCCCAGCCCTCGGTGCTGCAGGGCTGAGAGCGATCCCGGGGAATTCTCTGGGGGCTGCTAACGAGGTGAGAACGGGCTGATGCCGAGGGCTGGGGTTGTTCCAGCCGAGTTCCAGGGAGCCAGGGAGCGGGCCGAGCTGCCTGCCCTTCCCGTGACACTCCGGGACAAATTGCAGCCGGGTGCCGCGGCAGCCACCGAGGGCATCCCGCAGCAAGCCAAGCTTCCCTCCTCTCCGAGGCTTTCTGCAAAACCCCCGGGTTCTGCTGACAGGCTCAGGTCATTCAAACCTCCCCACATCTTCTCATTCCCATCCACGGCAAACGCGGAACAGCTTTCGTTTCGGGGGAAGAACGTCCTTCAGTTCCTCCAGGCTCCGTGTGCCTTCCCCAGCTCCTTGGAGCGGGGCAGGCTCTGTGGGGACAGGGAAGGGACGGCTGGGACGCCCCGGTGCTGTCGATTTGGGGTCTCCATCTGCTGCCACCTGAGTGGGGCTGAGCTCTTTTGGTTCACCACTTCTTGGTTCATCAGGGAGGCTGGGAAAGGTTCTGTTCCAGTGTTCCCGGGCCGGATTTCTGGGAGAAACCAGGATTTCTCTGGGATGAGAGGGAAAGCTGGAGCCTGGAAGTGAGGGGTGTTTTATGCTGGGGATGGATGGGTTTGTCCTCTGTGCTGGGTCAGTGAAGGATGAAGGTGGAAGCATCACCTGTGGCTGCTCTGGGCTCCAGAGGTTGGATCCCAGATCCAGTAGAACTCCAGAGAAAAAATGGGATTCCTGGTGGTTGCACTGTCACTTGTAATTGCTTTGGTTTTGTTGTTGTCTTATTTTGGCGTGGAAAACGGGGGTTGAAGTCTCCTCGTACCTCAGGGAACGAGAACTGAAGATGCAGCAGCAGCTCTGCTTTGTGCAGTCCTGGAATGGGTTGGGTGGGAAGGGATTTCAATCCCCTTCCCCTCCTGCCATGGCAGGGACACCTCCCACTGTCCCAGGTGGATCCAAGTCTATCCAGCCTGGCCTTGGGCACTGCCAGGGATCCAGGGGCAGCCACAGCTGCTCTGGGAATTCCAGCCCAGCCCCTGCCCACNCTCTGCCCAGGCCAGCACTGCCCCGTGTGCCGAGGTGCCACATCCACAGGGATTTAAATCCCCCAGGGATGGGGACTCTGCCATTTCCTTCGCAGGATCGGGAAGGAAATGCGGGTCCAGGTGTGTTCCCCTTCCTGCTGTTCCAAACACCCTCCACAGACACCTCCTGGGTACCTCTGCGCATCTCAAGGAAACAACTCAGGAATTAGGGGAAAAAACCACTCAAAAAGGATATGGATGGCTGGGAGTAGCTGCTGGGCTGGAGGAATTTTCCCTGGCATCCCAAGTCTGTGCTGCAGCAGGAGCAGAGGGCAGGGAGCCTTCCCGTGCCTCAGGCAGATTTGGGAAGAGTTTAGGAAGCATTTGTAGGGGAAGAGTAAAGCAGGATGCTGGGAGAAGGAAGAGGGCAGGCTGAGGGGTGAGGCTGGCTCAGGCGGGTGAGGCAGGGCGAGGTTTGGGGCAGAAACTGCTCCTGTGTGTAAGGAAGGAGGAGCAGGAGGTGCCTGGAGGTGTTGGTGCTTCAAACTTCCCCCTGGATCCGGGAGCCGAGGGAGCTGTGCTTCCCTGTGCGGGGAAAACTCCATTTCCAGCCGCCTTCCCGCTGATTCCCACCCACCCCGTGCCAGCTTTCCACTGGGTCTGCCCATTAAAAACAAACAGAGCTTTCCTCTTGGAGCATCGTCTGCTCCAGGGGTTTTTTTCCCGTGTTTTCAGCTTCCCGGAGCGGTGGTGGAGCCGCTGGAAGCCGTTCCCCCTTGGCACCGCGTGTCGGAGCTCCCCGGCGGGGATGGAAACGCTTCCCAGGCAGAGCAGCGCTGAGTGCTTGGGGTTTCCTGGGATTGTCGGCGTTCCCGGCGCCTTGTGCTCGGGGTCCAGCTGGGGACCGAGCTCTGGATGTCTCAGTAGTGGCCTTCTCCTTCAGGAGAACCTCTCCAAAAGCGGTGGAAAGTCCTGCATTAAGGAGAGGAAGGACAGTTCTGGAGAAGGGCAGTTTCCACCCCTGAGCTGCTTTGGGGTTGTCGGAGCCGGGCTGTGGGAACACCCACGGATAGGGCACAGCACCTGGAACCTTAGGTGGGACATTGGGAAGGAATTCCTGGCTGGGAGGGTGGGGAGGGACTGGGCTGGAATGCCCAGAGCATCTGTGGATCCCTGGCAGTGCCCAAGGCCAGGCTGGATGGAGCTTGGAGCAGCCTGGGACAGTGGGAGCTGTCCCTGCCATGGCAGGGGTGGCACTGGATGATCCTTAAGGTCCCTTCCCACCCAGCCCATCCCATGATCCCGTGATATTTCTTGGCTCTGATAACTTGTCCCTCCTGGTAATCTTCCCACTGGACCAACGCCCCCTTCTCCACTGGCCGATGTGTCCATGAATGTTCACATCTCCTGGATTCTTCCTCTTTCCAGCCCCTTTTTTCCTCCATTTCCCACGTCATTCACATTCGCTTTTTCCTCTCCTTTTTTCCTGCTTTGCCCCTTTGCAGCCTCTGTTGTTCCTTTCTGTCCACGTTCCATGAACACTTGGGAAATCCATCTCTGCCTGGTGATCCTGCCTGGGGACGGGCGGCGGGGAGGTGCGACAGCACGGAGAAAGCTGGGTGGCTTTTCCACCTCTCTGCTGGGGCTCGCTGGGTTGTGGGTGCAGAGACCCGCCCCGAAGGTGCTCCTGTCCCGGCTGCTTTCTCCGCAGGTGCTTGTGGCCGGCTCCGGGGGAGGAGGGGGCCGGGCCCCCGCTCTGTGCGCCCGGGGCCGGCTGAACTCGGCGTTTCCGCGTCCTCCTGCCTGCCCTTCCGCCCCGCGGCGCAGAGAGAGGGGAAACAGCGACGAAATCCTGGCGGGGTTTGGGCCCGGCCTAACCCGGGACCACCCGGTCCTGCAGGCCAGGCAGTGCCGCGGGTCCCCTCCCGCCCGTCCCGGGCTCGCCGTGGTTCCGGCGGTGCCAGGGGAACGCCGTGCCCGGGCCGGGGTGTGCGGAGGCGCCGCGGGCGGCTCGGGGCCGCTCCTGGGGCGCGTTCCCGCACGGACCCCCTGCCCCTGCCGTGCCTCGAGGTCCCGAGGGCAGGTCCCGACCTCCAGGTGCTCCGGGGGAGCGCGAGGCCGCTGCCCTCGATGCGTGTGTGGGAGGTTGGGTGTCTGGGACGCCGGGCCCTGTTCCGTATTTAACGTTAATATCTGCGGGCGCCTTGCTGGGAGGAATCCCAGAACCCGGGGGTGGCTGGGGTCGGAAGGGGCCTTCAGGACCATCCCGTTCCACGTTCAGCGACGCCTTCCGCTGCCCCGGCGTGCTCCAGCCTGGCGCTGGACGCTCCCAGGGATGGAGCGGCCACAGCCGCTCTGGGAAATCCATTCCAGGGCCTCACCTGCCTCCGAGTGAGGAACTCTCCTGGTGTCCTCCTCCCGCTGCCGCTGCTCCCCATCGGCCTCTCCCGGGGCTTCCCAGAAATCCGCTGGCAGCGGAAAAGCTGGAGATGCTCTTTGCGGGTTGAAGCGTTTTCCTCTGGACTCGCTGGCGGGTGACACAAGTGGAACGTGGAACTCTTAATGAGCAGATTTGCAGGGAAAGGGAATTCGTGTCCCGTGGATCAAAGGAATTTGCTGGGTATTAATTCCATTTATTTACAAGTTCAGATGCTTTGTAAACGTCTCCTCGTCGGGCTGTTCCTGTTAACAGCGGCCGGGGCTGTTTTTAATAACCTTTTATTTGGAACAAAGCTGGCGGGAACGTTCTCTGCTTTCCTTCAGGCCTGGTGGCATTGCCTCCAAGCTTCCCCGGCCTCAGAGGCTGAGCTTTAACCCCTTGGTAGCAGCGGGAGCCGCTCCAGACACGGAATATCTGGAAGCACTTGGCACAGCCTGCGGGGAATCTGGTTTAGTTCTCGGAGCCCAGCGTTTGACATGCAATTAAAAGGCTGCGAGCTTTGCTCACTCTTATAAATTTCTTTTGCAAGTGTGGCTGTTAAAGTCCACTTTTATCAGGCACCTGTGCCCGCTCGGGTGTTTTAAAGAGGGGCACTGGCCCCGTAAAGCAGGGTTTTTCACGTGTCCCGTTCCAGGGGTTATGGAAGTGTCTTTACGGCGCGGGGCTGTTGGTGCAGCTGCGGCTCGGGGAGTTCGTGTTTGCAGCTACTGCAGAGCTCGTGGGGGGCCGTGGATGCGCACGTGGGGCATTCCCAGGGGAGAAGGGACTGGAAAACTGGACAGGGAAAGAAGCTGTTCCCCGGGCTTCAGAAACTGGGCACAAACCTGGAACGTTGGAGCAGCCTTGACCCTCCCTCTGGTCTGCTTGCAGTGTGGAGGAGCTGCTCCAGGGCTGGAGCCCCTCTGCTCTGGAGCCAGGCTGGGAGAGCTGGGAATGTTCCCCTGGAGAAGGGAAGGCTCCAGGGAGAGCTCAGAGCCCCTGGCAGGGCCTGAAGGGGCTCCAGGAGAGCTGGAGAGGGACTGGGGACAAGGCCTGGAGGGACAGGNATCCTGTAAATCCCACCCTCCCGGATGCTGCTCAGCCCCCAGTGCTGGAAGTTCAGCTGGGAGCACCCTCAGAGAACACGAGACCAGTTGGTTTGTGAGGCACAGCCAGGGAGCTCTCTCAGGTCAACCTCCTGCTCAAGGTCGGACTTTTAGGTCCGGCTTTTCTCGGGGTTTTATCTTGGGAACCTCCCTGGGTGAGGCTGCAGAATCTCTGGGGGTTTTTTCCTGATGTTCTGTCGTGTTTTGTTCCTGCATCTTCCCGGTGGCCTCCTGTGGGGATTGAAGGTTCTTCCAGGAGCCTTCTCTTCCGGGCTGCTCCAGCCCCTGACCTCGTCACTGGTGTCCCCTGCCCTGTCCTTGTCCCACGGGATCCCAGCTGGGTGCACGATTCCACGGGGTCCTCGGGATGTGGTGATTCCGTAGAACCGTGGAATGCTTTGGGAGGAAGGGCCCTTAAATCCCATCCAGTGCCACCATCCAGTGCCACCTCCCACTGTCCCAGGTGGATCCAGCCTGGTCTTGGACACTGCCAAGGATCCAGGGGCAGCCACAGCTGCTCTGAGAATTCCAGCCCAGCCCCTCCCCACCCTCGCAGGGAGGAATGAGGGACTCGTGCTGGGAAGCTTTGGGATCACCCTGTGAAGGTGCTGGAAGCCTCCCTTGTCCGTGCCCTGAGCTTTGTGTGCCGGGCCTCCGAGGGGGAGATCCTTCCGTGAGATCATTGTCCCGGAATGCGACTTCATCCCATCCAGGGAGACTTGGATCGGCTCCTCCACGAGCAGGGGCAATAAAATTCCATCCCCCAGGGAGGGATGATGGGATTTATGGAGGGCGCACGCGGCCCAGCCCCAGCTCTGGCTCTTCCCCGTTTTATGGAAACCTCTGGGAGCGCTCCCAGGTGTCCCCAGGCGCTGGGGCTCCGTCCTGCGGCTCCTGTGGGATCGCGGCCAAGGACTGGGCACCACTGGAGGCAGTCTCTGTCTTCAGTCCATGAATCCCGTCCAACTTTGTTCTTCCTTCCTCCTCTCCTGCTGCTCTCCAGGGATTTTGTCTGCAAAGCCCTGCCCACCTTGGGGTCTTTAAGGTTTAATTTTATGCCGTGCTTTTATTTTGTATAGGAACGGGGACAGGATGAGTTTGCTGTTGGCTGATTGGATTATTTCCCTCGTTTTACCATTCTTGGCTTACGGAGCCTTGATATCCACGCTGGGACTCTCCAGTTTGTTGCACGTATCCCGAAGAGCTTTTTGGGAGACATTTTCCCCTCAGAACTGCAGATTCTGGGTGCCACGTCCTCTCCCCGTTCCCGCCCCGGTACCAAACCCCGCTCCGTGTGATGTGGTTTTGAAGTCCCAACGATTCCCTCTGAGTCAGAGCCCTCACGTCCTGAGCAGCCGCGAGGCTGGGGAAAAGGAGCTTTTGTGCCCCACGAAGCCCTGGGAGCCGTCGCTGCTGATAAAATGTTGACAGACCCCCTCGCTCGCCGCTCCCCGTGGTGCCACCGCAGGGAAATGTCACCAGGGCGAGCCCGGCTGGGACAGCTTGTGTACAGCTGAGCTTTATCGCAGACAAACAAGGCTTTGGAAGCCTTCAGTGATTCCCATTTCCCCCCTCTTTCCCCCCCGCCTCTCCAAGCATTTATTTGCTTTTCTCCCTTTTAAGCTGAATTTATGGCTTCCCGGCCCCGCCGATTTCGGATTGACTTAAAAAACTCCTCGTGAAAACAGGCCCCTGTGTAGATGGAGCTGCTGAAATGCCTCCAAGGCGTTGTTTGTAGGTCCGTGTTCCCTCTCTGCTGAGGGAAAGTGAGGCCTTTAATGCCTTCCACATTTCCCGAGCCGCCCGGGCTCGGATGCGGCTTTCGGAGAGGCTTTGTGCTGCTTTTCGGGATTCTGGGGGGAACGTCGGCAGCCAGGGCCGGGCTCTGCCTCTCCAGGTGAGGGTGATGTGTCCGCAAGGCTCAGGAGCGGCTCCGTGGAAGCTGGAGAGCTTCCAGGGGGGAAACCTCGGGAGCATCTCCTGGTCCCACCTCGCCTTACAAAGCCCCGTGCAGCTCCCGCTCTGCCCCGGGGTGGGGTGGGAACGGAGCGGGGACGTCTCGGGCACCTCACCCCTGGATCCCCCCCAGGTCACCTCCGTGGCTGAAGTTTGGGGGTGGGATTCCCGTTCCTGGACGTTGCTGCTGAATTCCCGAGGGAGTGGTGGTTGGGGGAGGGTTGCTGACCACCTCCCCAGAGCTCCAAAGTGCCTTCCCCACCTCTTCCAGGACCACCCCTCTGTTCCTGATTCAATTGTCCTCCTGCAGCCGGCTGGAACGGATTTTGGGAGCACAGCTGGCGTCCCTTTGTCCTCTCTCCTTCCCCATTCCCCCTGGGAGAGGCTCCCGAGCGAGTCCCGTCCTTGAGGGCCGCTCCAGCCTGCTCTGAGGCCAGGGGTGCTGACACGAGATCAGCCTGGCGGCTGCTGGGATCCCCATGGATCTTTTCCGGCCCCGTGGAATACTGAGGCACCGATCGCAGGTTTTGTAGGAGCCGCTGCAGATTTTTCCCCCCCGGGGGCTTTTTCCCGTGTCCCTCCCGTCGCCGGGCGCAGCGGGGTGGCCGCGGGCTGTCCCCGCAGGTGGCACAGTGGATGGGCACGGACGTTCGAGGGCACGGATCTGGGGCAAAGCGGAAGCGGCTGCTCATGCCACCTCGTCTCTGAACAGTTTAATTGATGTTGAATGTGGGTGACTGACTTTTTCCTGTCCCGTCTCACCTGGTGGTTCTTCGTGGGGGCAGAGGAGGAGCTGCAGGAAGTGGCAGGTGGTAAATTCTGGGGTTAGGGCATCACCTGGGCACAGACTCCTGGGTTTGCTGTCCCGGCTTTGCTTCGGGAGAGCGGAAGGAGGATTCTTCCTGGGCTGAGCGGGTCTCTGGCGTGGCAGGGTTAGTGAAACATTTCTAGGGTGAGCAGGGCTGTGGTAGGCTGGGCTTTGTAGGGATTTCCCTTCACAAGGGGCTTCAGGCCCTGCTGCTGCTGGGCGCTGGTTTCCCTCCAGCCCTTCCCACGTCATCAGGAGAGGAAGATTCCATGGATGAAAAAAGAGCAGTTTTGGTCAAATTCCTTAACGGGCAGCAATTTCCTCAGTTAATCAGAGAACCATGGAATGGGTTGGGTGGGAAAGGACCTTAAACCTCATCCAGTGCCACCCCTGCCACAGGCAGGGACACCTCCCATAGACCAGGGTGCTCCAAGCCCCAGTGTCCAGCCTGGCCTTGAATTGTTTTGGATTCCAGTTGTCTGGGATTCCAGTTGTTTGGGATTCTGGTTGTCTGGGATTCCAGTTGTCTGGGATTCCAGTTGTTTGGGATTCCACAGGTACAGAAACCACGAGAGAAAAGACACCCAAGTGCCCTTGTTGCTGAGAGCTTCTCTGCCGCCCCTGGGCTCTCCTGCCGTGGCCAGGAGGTGACACCCAGGAGATGGGAAGGGTGTCCTGGCAGCTCATTCCCAGGTCAGAGCAGCCCCTGCTGAAGAGGCTCTCAGGCAGTTATTCCATGGGAGTGCATCCAGGGATTCCTGCGTGGATCCCAGCTTGCTCTCCAGGGTGGGTTTCTTTGTGTGGCACAGATTAAAAAGAATATATAAATATATATATTTATGTGTGTGTGTACAAGGGCATGGAGGGACAGGACAAGGGGCAATGGCTTTAACCTGCGGGAAAATAGGATTAGAAGAGGTTTTAGGAAGGAATTCCTGGCTGGGAGGGTGGGGAGGGGCTGGGCTGGAATTCCCAGAGCAGCTGTGGCTGCCCCTGGATCCCTGGCAGTGCCCAAGGCCAGGCTGGACACTGGGGCTGGGAGCACCTGGGACAGTGGGAGCTGTCCCTGCCCGTGGCAGGGGGGTGAACAGAATGATCTGGAATGTCCCTTCCCACCAAACCATTCCATGATTCTTGGTCAAGTTTCAAGAAATGTCCGTTCTACTAAAAAAAAAAAAGAAACAATTTTTAACCGGTGGCCTCTTTGTGGTGTAAAAGAACAAAAATCTGGTGTAGGGGTAAGCCTGGGACTGAGGCCGAGGTGTAACAGCAGCTTTGGGAGAGGAATTTGGGATAATTCCCCTTTTGGAGTGCCAGGTTTGGGGGCATTTGGTGGAAATCTGTCAGTCGTGGGTCCAGGCTCAGCCTTGGCACATCCGGAGCCTGGGCAGGGGATGGGGAGCAGGGGTGGGACAGGTGAGGAGTTCGGGATTTGCTCTCGGCACTCGGGTGCCAATTTTTGGGCTCACAGACCGAGATTTTGTGTGGTTCACGTTTGAGGACCTTCCCTAAGAAATATTTCTGGATCCCTTCCCTACATAAATCCCATAATTCAGGGGCTTGATGGGCATCACGAGCAAATAACTCTGATCCTGAGTGCACTTAGGGTGTGAAAACCACAGTTTCACCCGGAGTGTGCATTTCTCCTGGGATTTAATGGCAGGGAAGGGGCTGTGGGGAAGTTGGGCTGCCAGGACTTTTAGAAGAGGTTGCTAAAAGCAGTTTGGGGTTGGGAAAGGCAGTTTGGGGTTGGGAAAGGCAGTTTGGGGTTGGGAAGAGCAGTTTGGGGTTGGGAAAGGCAGTTTGGGGTTGGGACGAGCAGTTTGGGGTTGGGAAAGGCAGTTTGGGGTTGGGAAAGGCAGTTTGGGGTTGGGAAGAGCAGTTTGGGGTTGGGAAGAGCAGTTTGGGGTTGGGAAGAGCAGTTTGGGATTGCCCCTGTGCGTTACTGATCCGGTGTGCGTGCGCTCTGGGGTTCGAAGGGCAGGCTCCCACTTCCAGCATTCTGGCTCCGGCTTTCCCGGAGCTGTCCCAGGGTTTGACGGGCTGATCCAGGGCTTTAGCTCTTGGAAACCACTTCAGTGGGGCCCGGGAGCCACGGAGATTATCCGAGCGGGGGCCCACGGAACGCTCAAACCGGAGCAATCAATCCCTGCTGTCCCGTCCCTCTGGAGACCCGGGGCTGAAGGCTTCCCTCCGCCAGCTCCTCACACTGAATCGACCTTTTTTCCCTTAAAAAAACCCCGATTTTTAAATCATTCCTCCTTTTAAGTTACGGGCGGAGCGAAGGGGGCTGGGATTGGGAAGCCTGGAGGCCTCGAGCTGGAGGCAAACTCGGGCTTTGTGTCGGAGCCAGGATTTATCTGGTGAACTTCTCTGGGTTTTGCACCATCCCGTGGCCCTTCCTGAGGCGGTTTCTCCTTCCCTCCCGACGTCCGGGAGACTCCAGCTCCTTTTCCTGTTGTTTTTCCAGTCTCATCCAGGAGCTTTGCTCTTCCCTTGGCTCTCATCACTTTGGATATTGCAAAATGAGGGAGCAGCCATGAAGGGAAGGTTTGGGAAGGGAAGGGAAGGTTTGGGAAGGGAAGGGAAGGTTTGGGAAGGGAAGG
>VXAZ01007892.1:51064-102020 GCA_013399875.1 Gymnorhina tibicen
GAAGGGAAGGGAAGGGAAGGGAAGGGAAGGGAAGGGAAGGGAAGGGAAGGGAAAAGGAAAGAGGAAAAATGAGAAAGGAAAAAGGAAAGAGGAAAAATGAGAAAGGAAAGGAAAGGAAAAGGAAGGAAAAGGAAAGGAAGGGAAGGAAAAGGAAGGGAAGGAAAAGGAAGGGAAGGAAAAGGAAGGGAAGGGAAGGGAACTGGTGTTGTTGGTGCTGCAATCACACAACGTCCGAGCCAAGTGGGGAGAAGGGGAGGGCGGGTCCTGCTGGCTGCTCAGCACTTCCAGGGAATGAGCAAGGGAAGCAGGAGAGCCAGGAGTGTGTCCTGGGGGAATCCTCTGAGGGCAGGACACGGATGTTGCAGTCACGGGGCTGTTGTGTCACTTGTGCGGCCGTCGCACGGGGTTTGGCCACATTTGGGTTCTTGGGAGGCTGAATTCCAAGGGATTGTGGGGGAAGAGTGGGATATGAGGAGGAATTGCTTCTGGAAGAGTGCTCAGGCGCTGGAACAGCTCCTCGGGGCAGCGCTGGAGGCACCGTCCCTGGAAGCGTTCCGGAACGAGTGCTCGTGGCTCTTTGGGATAGGGTTTAGTGGGGATGGGGGTATCTGGACAAAACTCGGGCTTGGTGATCTCAGAGGGCTTTCCCAACCTTTCTGATTCTCTGGGAAGCCCAGGGGAGCCTTTGGAATGCTGTAGCTGAAGGGAATAAATGGAATAAGTTTGTTCTGAGCTGCTGGAGAGCTGTGGGCTCTCTGGGCCTGCACCTGGGGCTCGTCCTGCCCGGACACCCAGGTCCACAAACCACGAGCTCCCATCCTTCCGAAACTCCCTCAGCAGCTCCCAAGGTCACCGAATTCCTCGTTTATTTGCTTCCCATCCCCATGAGTTGCATTAGAGCCTGGTGCTCCATGGCTGAAGGGGGAGGTTTCCCATCCCGTTTCCAGGTTCCCCTCGCCTTTCCCGTCCCGTGCCTGTCCCTGTGATCTCCGGAGCTGTGACTCGTCCTTCCCGGCGTTTTTTGGGAGGGATGGAGCCCGACCACTTTCTCATTTGGATGAGAGAAAGCTTTATGGGGTTGTTTTTATACACCAAGTCTCCGGTTGGGGCTGGTGATCAGTGAGGGGCAGCCTTTTGTAGTGCCGGGGTAAATCTGTTCCAGGGCCACGAGCAGACGGGTGTTTACATTAGCGTGCTAATTCCTTATATTTGGGGAGTTCTGATCCATGGAAAAACAAAGTAATGAAAGGGTTTTTTTATTCTTTTCCCCCCCACCCCCCTCTTTCTCTCGCTCCATAAATTAGAAACATTCACTTTTAGGGGGAAAAAAAAAAATTGTGAAGTTAAAGGCAAAATTATGGCATTTATTATCTTGAATTTCCATGACTGGTTAATTTTGCCTGTGTGTGGGTGGCTAAATAATCCTTCTGTTTCCGAAATCTTCCCGAGGAATTCTTTGTTAGTGCAGCGAGACAGACGCCCACTGTGGAGAGTTGAAATGGTCAAATCCCAAATCCCAAATCCCATCCCGGTGCCGGGCGGGCGCCGGGGACAGCGGAGCTGCGGCGTGGACGGAAGGGATTCCTCCCTTCCAGGGGGTTAATCCCTGTCGGGGCTCCTCGGCCGCTCTCACGTGGGAATTCCAAGTGAGGATTGAGGCTTCTGCTCACGCAGAGTCGTGGTGGCTGTGGAGCATCTTCCCTGGGGGTGTTGGTGAGGAAACACCTGCGGGAATGCAGAGGAGCCTCCTGCCAGTCCATGCAAGGGGATTTGGGATCGTTCCTGGGTGTCTGCACCCCAAAGTGCTCCCATTTCCCACCTTCATCCCTCTCCTGGTGCTTTGTTGGAGCTTTTTATTCCAAAGTCTTTCGGAGCCCTCGGGAAGTGCTTTGCCCTTTGCCTGTCTGTGGTCATGGAATCCTGGAATGGTTTGGGATGGAAGGGACCTCAAAGCTCATCCAGTGCCACCCCATCCATGGCAGGGACAGCTCCCACTGTCCCAGGCTGCTCCCAGCCCCAGTGTCCAGCCTGGCCTTGGGCACTGCCAGGGATCCAGGGGCAGCCACAGCTGCTCTGGGAATTCCAGCCCAGCCCCTCCCCACCCTCCCAGCCAGGAATTCCCAATTCCCAAGATCCCAGCCCAAGCTCCCCTTTCCCAGTGGGAAGCCATTCCCTGGCTCCTGTCCCTCCAGGCCTTGTCCCCAGTCCCTCTCCAGCTCTCCTGGAGCCCCTTTAGGCCCTGCCAGGGGCTCTGAGCTCTCCCTGGAGCCTTCCCTTCTCCAGGGGAACATTCCCAGCTCTCCCAGCCTGGCTCCAGAGCACAGGGGCTCCAGCCCTGGAGCAGCTCCGGGGCCTCCTCTGGGCTCTCTCCAGCAGCTCCACGTCCTCCTGCTGTTGGCCCAGGGCTGGGGCAGCTCTGCAGGTGGGCTCTCACCTGAGGGGGCCCAGGGCCAGAATTCCCACCTTTCCTGCTGCCCACGCTGGGATCAGCCCCGGGCTGGGGGGGTCTGGGCTGGGCCATTGCAGCCTCATCCACAACATCCCAAATCCCTCTCCCAAGGATCCTGGTCCCTCTGGAGCAGACCAGGAAGGGCCGACATCCAGTGGCCACCCAGGCTCCCCCTGATAGCCCCATCTGGGCCCTGAAGCTCAGCAACCCCGTGGGGAGGCACTTTGGAGCCGTTTAATTTTTTTATCCTGAAATGAAGGAGTTGGGGGGGGAATTGGAGGGGGTCACAAATGACATCCTCGATTTGGGATTTCATCCCGGCTCGCGGAGTCCCCCGGGAAGGGTTCGCTCCAGCGCCTCGCGCGCGGCCCTTTTGAAAGGAGAGGCTTTTAGGAGTCGAACGCTGTGAATACCTTGGGCTCAGTGGCATATGCAGAACAAATGTGAATCAAACACAGAAATAATTCCTTCAGGAATGTTATTTATTGATGTGGGAGCGCAATACTACACTGTTTACAATAGAGAGTTAAGTGGGATTTGGGGTTTGCTGGGAAGTTGACAGCTTGCGGTCCCGAGCAGAATTTCTGCCTTTTGTGGGATGAAAGAAGAAAAGCTGTGCTCTTGAAATGGTTATTTAGAAATGATTGGGAAGTTTGTTCCCTTTCCAGGCCGGGGAGAGGCTGCCAGGCCTGCGGTCGCCGCGATGGTGAAATTTTGGATGTGAAAGAGCTCACAGAAGTCTGTTTGCATTAGAGTAACGAGATAAAGGACCTCGCGGGGCTGGCGGGGCGCGCCGGGGGACGCGGGCGGGAGCAGAGTCCTCCCGCTCCCTTTCTCACGGGTAAGGCTTGGGATGGCTGAGGCTTGGAGCAGGGAATCACCCAGGAGCAGAGGCCGTGCCTTGGGAAGGGGCCGGGAGATGAGGCAGAGCTGTGGGAATCACCAGGCTCTGTCGCCTCTCTCCGTCTCTCTCGGGTTTTGGTGCCAGCGGGGTTTTTTGGGGCAGCTTTCTGTCCTGTCCCCTCCTCGGTCAGCCCCGGAGGTGCTGGACCTGCAGCACCAGCACTGGGGAGGCTGGGAATGAAACCTGGGCACAAGGGGAGAAAATGAACTCCTCACGGGTTCCTCTTTTCCCTCGCGTGCCAGAGGCTTTTGCCGTGGGAGCGTGAATTTGGTGCCGGGCTCCACTCGCCGCCTGCTCCGTGGGGTTACGTGTAGGGAGTGCTGGGCACTGCAGGGAGTCAGGGAATGCTGTCACATCCAGAGCAGGACCCGGTGCCTGATGTGTCCCTGTCCCCGCTCAGCCACAGCGAACCCGATCCTGCTCCGGGATCGGTGGCGTCAGCCCCGTTCCTGCTCAGGAGGTGGTGGGATGGGATGGAGAAAAGCCTGGCTTAGCTGCCAGGGAATCCCCGGGGAATGCCCTGGGATAACATGCTTGGAGGTCCTTCCGTGGAGTGAAAGCTGAGGAGGGGGCTCAGGGGGCTCCTGCCGCAGGTGATGGGCAGTAGGGGATTTAGGGAGGCACAGCTGGGTTTGCCTGGCGATGGAAGGAGTCGCGGCCTCCTCCAGATGCTGAGAGAAACCAGCCCAGAGGTGAATTCCTTGGTTCAGCACAAACCCTGCGCTCGTCCTTCAGTGCCCTGGGTTGTGTTTGGGATCCAGGGGAGGGCTGGATCCCGCCGGATCCTGCCGGATGGGACCGCGCTCCCTCTGTGGCAGCGATCCCGTGGGGAGCAGCAGGATCCCATAGCCCTGGGCCTGCTGCGACCGGAATCCGGAGTCTGTGGCAAAGGAGGCTGTCCAAGTGCTCGCACTTGGCAGGAAGGTCAGGATGTGGAATAACTGCCCTTGGAATTTCTTTTTTTTACGCCCTCGGTTGTTGAGGTGTCCGTGCAGGGCCAGGAGCTGGGCTGGCTGCTCCCTGTGGGTCCTTCCAGCTCAGGATGTTCCATGGTTTCATGGCTCCTCACTCCTCTGGTGCTCATCAGCCGCCGCTGGCTCGCGGCCCAGGAGATGACGCAGGATGGTGGCCCTGGGATGGCGGCCCTGGGGTGGTGGCTCTGGGATGGCGGCCCAGGAGATGATGCAGGATGGCGGCCCTGGGATGGCGGCCCTGGGGTGGTGGCACTGGGGTGGTGGCACTGGGATGGCGGCACTGGGGTGGTGCCACTGGGGTGGTGGCCCAGGGGTGGTGGCACTGGGATGGCGGCACTGGGGTGGTGGCCCAGGGGTGGTGACACTGGGATGGTGGCCCTGGGATGGCGGCCCAGGATGGGCTGGGTGAAGGGGACACGTCACCCCCCTGAGGTCGGGGTGTGGGTGGTGTCCCCTCTGCTGGCGGCTCCTCCTCGCTCTGCTCGGGGCTGCGTTCTGGTGCTGGCCAGGGTTTCCAGGACACCAAAACTCTCAGAGGAAGGAAGTTTCCCACTCCAGTCCCACCAGGATTTTCAACTGTGATTTAGGCTGTGTTTGATTAGGCCTTGAGGTTTGGTTTAAAATACCCTGAAATGGGGAAAAGCCCCCACGAGCAGAGGAGGGAAGGGTTTGGGGTTGGGTTCGGGGTTGGGTTTGGGGCCGGAGCATGCCCCAGCCCCGTCCAGGGAATGCCCTGCGCCTCAGCAGCACCCTGGGATCCCTGAGATCCCCCAAACACTGGGATATTCCATCCGGAGCCTCTCACTGCGCTGTCCCCACCTCCGGCCCGGCTCGATCCCAGCGGGAAGCGTGGCCCGGGCCAAGAGGGCATCACGGGCACGGAGGGGCAGCGCTGGCACCTCCTGCCCTGCTCGCCTTTCCCGGCTCTGGGATTGCCCGGAGCAGGCGGGCGTCCCCTGTCCCCCCCGGGCCTCCCGGCCCCGCACTCTGCACGATCCGGAGCCTCCTCCTGGGGCGCGGGGGCCGGAGGGTGGCAGTGCCAGCAGCGCTGGAGGGTGGCACACGGCTGGGCTGGGCAGTGCCAGCAGGGTCGGAGGGTGGCAGTGGCAGCAGGGCTGGAGAGTGGCAGTGCCAGCAGCGCCGGAGGGTGGCACACGGCTGGGCTGGGCAGTGGCAGCAGGGCTGGAGGGTGGCAGTGCCAGCAGGGCTGGAGGGTGGCAGTGCCAGGAGGGCCAAGGGGTGGCAGTGCCAGGAGGGCCGGGGGGTGGCAGTGGCAGCAGGGTCGGAGGGTGGCAGTGCCAGGAGGGCCAGAGGGTGGCACACGGCTGGGCTGGGCAGTGCCAGCAGGGCCGGAGGGTGGCAGTGCCAGCAGCGCCGGAGGGTGGCACACGGCTGGGCTGGGCAGTGCCAGCAGGGTCAGAGGGTGGCAGTGCCAGCAGCGCCGGGGGGTGGCACACGGGTGGGGTGGGCAGTGCCAGCAGGGCCGGAGGGTGGCACATGGCTGGGCTGGGCTGGGCCGGGCACAGGGCCCCCCTGAGCTGTGCCCTGGTGGCACCAGCAACCCAGGGGGACCTGGAAGCTCCTGCCAGTGCCACATCCAGCAGCACCGGGCCTGGCCGAGCCCTCACTGGCCCTGGGGTGTCCCTGGGCTGTCCCCGGGGTGTCCCCAGGGTGTCCCTGAGGTGTCCCCGGGGTGTCCCTAAGGTGTCCCCAGGGTGTCCCTGGGCTGTCCCCGGGGTGTCCCCAAGGTGTCCCTAGGGTGTCCCCAGGGTGTCCCTGGGCTGTCCCCGGGGTGTCCCCAGGGTGTCCCTAGGGTGTCCCCGGTGTGTCCCCAGGGTGTCCCTGAGGTGTCCCCAGGGTGTCCCTAGGGTGTCCCCAGGGTGTCCCTGGGGTGTCCCTGAGGTGTCCCCGGAGTGTCCCCAAGGTGTCCCTAGGGTGTCCCCAGGGTGTCCCTGGGGTGTCCCCGGTGCTGCGGGGCTCGGAGCGCCCGGAGAGCCGGGCAGGGGCAGGCGTTTGGGTGAGGTTGTGCAAGAGCTCTGGTGTCAGATGCCAACTATTTGTTTACTCCTCCCAGGATGCAGCATAATGAGTTTGTTTACGAGGCGCGGATGGAGCAGGAGGAAGCCGTTTGATGATTTGGAGAGATCAGCTCTCCGAGCGCGGCTTACACAACGCAATGACCTGGGCAGCCTTTGCACCCTGGGCTCGTTCATTAACACCCCCCCAGCCTTGGTCTTCCGGCCCCAAAGGATAATTGGGCCGTGTCCCCGTTCGCTGTTGATTCCCTGTGAAATTCCTGTGGGTTGTTCTGGGGGACTCCGTGTTGCGGTGGCGCCCAGGCTGTCCCCGTGCGGTCAGCGAGGGGGTGGCGACCTGCAGGATGGGCCCCGAAAGAGTTCGGGGCAGAGCCCGCTCTGAACAGAGCTCCTCGTGCTTCCTTTAAATCCTGCAGTGCACAGCTGGGTGAAAAACGCGTTTCCCTGGAGTTGTGCGTTCCGCTGGTGGATAACGGGAGCACGGGAATAACGCGAGCTGCCGTTTGCACAGGAACGCTGAGCGCAGGCTTTGGTTCGGGAATGAGGGCACCAGGGATGCGCTGCCTGCCCTGCTTGTGCCTGAGCATTCCTGGCTGTGGCTGCAACACCAGCTGGAAAATCCCTCCGGAAGTCAGGCTTGGGATGCTCCTGGGAGCACTGGAGGAGTTGTGGTGTTCTCCTGACTCCCGAACTGTCTGTGCAGTGGGATTCTCCTGCTGCCCACACCTTCCCGAGATCTCTTGAAGTTCCTAGGCTCAGTTTTCCCTGATGGAAATGTCCAACTGGGATATCCACACCGGGGCTGTGGCTGCCCTGGATCCCTGGAAGTGTCCAAGGCCAGGTCGGGGCACCCCGGGATAGTGGAGGTGTCCCTGCCCATGGCAGGGGGATGGAATGAGATGAGCTTTAAGGTCCCTTCCCACCCAAACCATTCCATGATTCCCTGGTTCCGTGTCCCGAGGGATTGTGCTGGGCCTGCTGGCAGCTGCTTGGTGTCACCTTCAGGGGACACTTGGGGTCCTCCCACGGTGTCCTCTCCTCGTCCTGCTGCTCCCTGAACACCCTGCACGCTCTGAGCCCTCCTCCAAGAGCTGCTGACCCCGGCTCCGGGAGGTTGGGAATCTCGTGCTGATCCATGTTTTGAATCCCGAGCTGGGGGACACTGAAATCTCCCGCCCGTTGTTGTCCTGCCCTCTGCTCATCCCCTTCCTGAGGCTTTTCCAGACCTCCTCATCCCACTACAGTGACCTTTCCCTCCTCCCTCGGTCTGTTCCTGTTTCAGTCCTCGTGGGAAGGAGCCGCAAAGCCCATCCTGGAGTTTTTATCCCGTTCCCTCTCCGGTTGTTTATTCCCCCAATTTGTGGTGTTTGGGAACGTTCGCCTCCTGCAGCTGCCTCTGAGTCAGAGAGCTCCTTTANCAGGGCCCCCCTGAGCTGTGCCCTGGTGGCACCAGCAACCCAGGGGGACCTGGAAGCTCCTGCCAGTGCCACATCCAGCAGCACCGGGCCTGGCCGAGCCCTCACTGGCCCTGGGGTGTCCCTGGGCTGTCCCCGGGGTGTCCCCAGGGTGTCCCTGAGGTGTCCCCGGTGTGTCCCTAAGGTGTCCCCAGGGTGTCCCTGGGCTGTCCCCGGGGTGTCCCCAAGGTGTCCCTAGGGTGTCCCCAGGGTGTCCCTGGGCTGTCCCCGGGGTGTCCCTAGGGTGTCCCCAAGGTGTCCCTAGGGTGTCCCCGGTGTGTCCCTAGGGTGTCCCCGGGGTGTCCCCGGGGTGTCCCCGGGGTGTCCCCAAGGTGTCCCCGGGGTGTCCCTGGTGTGTCCCTGGGCTGTCCCCGGGGTGTCCCCAGGGTGTCCCTAGGGTGTCCCCGGTGTGTCCCTGGGGTGTCCCCGGGGTGTCCCTGGGGTGTCCCCGGTGCTGCGGGGCTCGGAGCGCCCGGAGAGCCGGGCAGGGGCAGGCGTTTGGGTGAGGTTGTGCAAGAGCTCTGGTGTCAGATGCCAACTATTTGTTTACTCCTCCCAGGATGCAGCATAATGAGTTTGTTTACGAGGCGCGGATGGAGCAGGAGGAAGCCGTTTGATGATTTGGAGAGATCAGCTCTCCGAGCGCGGCTTACACAAGCAATGACCTGGGCAGCCTTTGCACCCTGGGCTCGTTCATTAACACCCCCCCAGCCTTGGTCTTCCGGCCCCAAAGGATAATTGGGCCGTGTCCCCGTTCGCTGTTGATTCCCTGTGAAATTCCTGTGGGTTGTTCTGGGGGACTCCGTGTTGCGGTGGCGCCCAGGCTGTCCCCGTGCGGTCAGCGAGGGGGTGGCGACCTGCAGGATGGGCCCCGAAAGAGTTCGGGGCAGAGCCCGCTCTGAACAGAGCTCCTCGTGCTTCCTTTAAATCCTGCAGTGCACAGCTGGGTGAAAAACGCGTTTCCCTGGAGTTGTGCGTTCCGCTGGTGGATAACGGGAGCACGGGAATAACGCGAGCTGCCGTTTGCACAGGAACGCTGAGCGCAGGCTTTGGTTCGGGAATGAGGGCACCAGGGATGCGCTGCCTGCCCTGCTTGTGCCTGAGCATTCCTGGCTGTGGCTGCAACAGCAGCTGGAAAATCCCTCCGGAAGTCAGGCTTGGGATGCTCCTGGGAGCACTGGAGGAGTTGTGGTGTTCTCCTGACTCCCGAACTGTCTGTGCAGTGGGATTCTCCTGCTGCCCACACCTTCCCGAGATCTCTTGAAGTTCCTAGGCTCAGTTTTCCCTGATGGAAATGTCCAACTGGGATATCCACACCGGGGCTGTGGCTGCCCTGGATCCCTGGAAGTGTCCAAGGCCAGGTCGGGGCACCCCGGGATAGTGGAGGTGTCCCTGCCCATGGCAGGGGGATGGAATGAGATGAGCTTTAAGGTCCCTTCCCACCCAAACCATTCCATGATTCCCTGGTTCCGTGTCCCGAGGGATTGTGCTGGGCCTGCTGGCGGCTGCTTGGTGTCACCTTCAGGGGACACTTGGGGTCCTCCCACGGTGTCCTCTCCTCGTCCTGCTGCTCCCTGAACACCCTGCACGCTCTGAGCCCTCCTCCAAGCGCTGCTGACCCCGGCTCCGGGAGGTTGGGAATCTCGTGCTGATCCATGTTTTGATTCCCGAGCTGGGGGACACTGAAATCTCCCGCCCGTTGTTGTCCTGCCCTCTGCTCATCCCCTTCCTGAGGCTTTTCCAGACCTCCTCATCCCACTACAGTGACCTTTCCCTCCTCCCTCGGTCTGTTCCTGTTTCAGTCCTCGTGGGAAGGAGCCGCAAAGCCCATCCTGGAGTTTTTATCCCGTTCCCTCTCCGGTTGTTTATTCCCCCAATTTGTGGTGTTTGGGAACGTTCGCCTCCTGCAGCTGCCTCTGAGTCAGAGAGCTCCTTTAATCCCTGAAATTCCTGATCCGTGCAGGGTTCAGCTGCTCTGTCCCATTGTTCCAGGGAAGCTGGCCAGTGTCCTGACACTAGTGAGAGCCTGGAAAAGTGGGAATTGTGGAGAGAGAATTCCCTGGTGTTTGGGGAACGAGACTTTTTTGGGTTTCCTCAGGTGGTGGGAGAGTAGGGATGAGTTCTCCAGCAGCTCCTGGGCTGTTCCTGCCCTGAAGTTGAAAGGTTCAAACCTAAGAAATTATTCCTAGAGCCTGGAAAAGTGTTGGAATATTGCAGAGGATTTGGGAGGAGCAGAGGTGGGGAAGGTCCTTGTTGGAAGAGCACCTTTGGAGGTGCTTCCATGAGGAAGCAGCTGCTGAGCCAGAGGAGCAGGAGAGCCCCTCTCCCAGGGAATCGGATTGACTTGCAGACAAAGGGTGGGAATCCTGGGTTGGAGAGGGAGGGAGCAGTGGGAATTACGGAGAGAGAATTCCCTGGTGCTTGGGAAACGAGAGCTCGGGTGATGGGAGAACAGGGATGAGTTCAGCACCGGCTCCCGGGCTGTTCCTGCCCTGAAGTTGAAAGGTTCAAACCTAAGAAATTATTCCTAGAGCCTGGAAAAGTGTTGGAATATTGCAGAGGATTTGGGAGGAGCAGGGGAGGAGGTGTGGGAAGAGCACCTTGGTTAATTAAAACCCCCCTGAGCCTTCGTCTTCCGGTCCCGAGGTGTAATTGGATTGTCTCCCTGTTCCGTGGGGAAGCTGAGCCGGAGCAGCAGGAGAGCCCCTCTCCCAGGGAACCGGCTTTGGCTCCAGACAAACGGCGGGAATTCTGGGATGGAGAGGGAGGCAGCAGCACCGCTGAGCTGCGTGGACACCGCTTGGCTGCTCCCAGTTCTTTTTTTGGGAGCTGGTGGCTGCTTCTGGTTTCAATCACGGCCGCGATTGCATAAGTGGGAATGTTTTCCTGTTTTGATGTCTATTAAAATCCCAAATTGCTGCGAGCGACCCCGTGCACGGAGCACGGAGCTCCTGCCAGGGGCACTTACGTAACACTTGTGGATTTAGAGGTGAAACAGCCCCGTCCTTCTGGGCTTCTGGAAGGAAGAAATCCCAGCAGGAATTGCCAAGGCCCGACAAGGAGAGGTGGCAGACGAGGGAATGAGGAGCTGGGATTTAGGAAGGGCAAGGTCGAGGAAAGAGGCCAGAACAGAAGAAACCACGGCGGAGCAAAGTGAAATCAGAGAGTGGGACGGCTGCCGGGGGTTTTTAGGGAGCTGGGAGCTGTTCCCAAATCCCAGGGTCTGTATCTGTCTTGGCTCCCACAAAGGTAAATGGGTTCTAAATGAAAACCATCACCGCTGCCGCTGGATTTCTCTCGGAAAAGCTGTCCAAGGAAGGTTGTTCCTGCACCTTGTCTGGCTCCCTGCTGCTTCTGATGACTTCTGGTAGCTCAGACCTCTTAACTCCAGCTTGGAAAGCAACCTTATCTCCCGCTTTCCTGGGAATTTTAACCGTCCTGTTCCCTTTTTTCCCTGTCTTTGCACCACTTCCTCCGTGTATCTCAGACCTTTAAAAGTTCTTACTGCAGTCCCGGAGCGAGAATTGAATTTCTTGGCGTGGAAATTTTAACTCAGCCTTTTCTTGGAGCGGGCCCAGGCAGCTGGGAATATTTGCTGCGGCCATCCCAGTAGCAGGAATTCCGTGCTGCAGGAATACCTGGAGCGTTTCCTGGCACTGCCTGGGCACGGCTGTGGAGGAGCAGCTCAGGAGCTGCAGAATCGGGGCAGAACTTCCTGAGGGTTTGGACAAGGGGCTTGGAACTGGAATTGCGTGAGCAGAGCACGCTGAAATCCTGGGATAACGGTCGGATTGATGATCTGGGAGGTCTTTTCCAGCTTTAACGGTTCTGGGAAGGAGGCGAGACCACAAAGAGCATCTTGGAGGGTGGGATTTGGGTGCATCCTCCTGCCCTTTGCTTCCCAACCTGCAGCATCCACGGCCTCGTGCTCTGTCCCGAGGGAGATTTGTGGCCGGAGCCCTTTTTGGGAACCTGGTGTGTGGGTGATGACAGCTGCAGGGAATTACCCTGGAGGGACTGGGAATTCTGCACCAGCCCTGACAAAAACTGTGCGGCCGGAGCGAAGGCCCCGGCGTCCTCCTGCAGCCTCAGCTCAGCCTCTCTCCTCCGGAGGATTCCAGAAGGATAAAAAAAGAAGCTGCTCATTTAATTTCCTTCCCTGGAAGAGCCAAAACCAACAGTGTAAAACCAGACACATGGCAGGGAAAGAAAAGCCTTTCCAAGGCCTCTCCCCCCCGGAGGAAGGCCGGGATTGTTGACATTTTCCTCTGGGTTTCTGCTGCTGACCTTGGTAATCCCGACCAGGAGCCAAATGAGCAGAAGCCCCGGGCCCCGTTCCACATGTGTCCATCCATGGGAAGCACCAGGGCTTTTTTTGGAATGACAGAGCCAGGGAAGAGTCGCTCCTCGCTGGGATCGGGGCGGAGCTGTCGGGAGGCGCATGGAAAACCAGGCCCTGAGTGATCCCAGGGGTTCTCCAGCATCGCTGTTGTTGTCCCTGACCTCTGGAGCCTCCCGTGGGATCCCTCAGCTGCTCCAGGGAAGTGGCAGCTCCTGGGAGTGTCCTGGCTGTCCTCAGCTGCTGCCGAAGCTGTGGAGGACGGGAGGGACAGGCAGGGCATGGATGTGCAGCCCCTGGGACCTCCAGCGTGCTTTGGGAATTGCTGCTGGAGCCACGGAATCGCTGAGGTTGGAAAAGCCCTCTGAGGTCATCGAGTCCAGCTCTTCCCCAGCACTGCCCGGGCCACCCCCGCCCCGTCTCCCCAAGGGCCACACCCACAGGGCTTTAAATCCCTCCAGGGATGGGGACTCCACCCCTGCCCTGGGCAGTTCCAGTGCCCGACCACCTTTTCCATGGAGAAATTTTCCCTGATATCCAATCCAATCTCCTTTGTTTCCCTTGTGTTGTGCCACTGTGGGAAAACCAAATTAATTTGGAACAACGGCCTTGGGAATGAGGAAGGTGTTTGGGAATGAGGCGTGGACCTTGCTCAGGTCGGTCCAATGAACTTGCCAAAAGGAAACGGCCTCAGGCTGTGCCAGGGAAGGCTCGGGGTGGGCATCAGCAGGAATTCCCTCATGGAAAGGGTGCTCAGGCCTTGGAAGCGCCCGGGGCAGGGGTTTGGAGTCCCCATCCCTGGAGATGTCACCTGGAGGTGGCACTCGGAGCTCAGGGCTGGGGACAAGGAGGGCACCGGGCACAGCCTGGACTCGATGGTCCTGGAGGGCTTTTCCAGCCTCAGGGAGTTTGGGGTCTGAGCTGATTCTCAAGGACAACCTGAGCACCCTCCCCAGGGATTGTGGTGGAGTCTGGGAATGTGCTCCTGGAAATCTGCTGCTCCTCAGAAGCGCTTCTACCCTTGGTTCCTCCTCTGTTGGTGCTGCCAGGCGATTTTTGGGTTTAAAATTTGGGAATGACGAGATTTTTTGGGGAACAAACACAAGGAATGTGACGGAAGTTCTAGGAAGGGCAGAAGTCAGAGAAGGAGCAGGTGCTTGAGCCGTTGATATCCGAGCTGCTTTTCCCTCTCTGGAAGCTTGCAAATGGCAGGTAAAGGAAGAAGCGACGTGTGAGGATGGAATTAGAAACGGGAATGACTGGGCAGGAGTAACTTCAGGAATTTGTGATGTTGATAAGACCCAGCTTTGACTCGGAACATTTTCTGAGATGTTTTGGGGGAAGGAAACCTTGTCGGAGCCTTCTCCTTGCTCCCAGGTGTATCTGGAGCGTAGGGATGGAGTAGCAGCACCGCTCCTGCGGTGCTCACGTTCCGTCCCTGGTCTCCCAGGGAACTGATTCTGTTTAATCTCAGAGGTTTTTGAAGGAGGAGTTGAGCTTAAATGAGGATTTCAGGGTGGCTTTTGGGAGAATTCCCACTTTTCCAGCGTGGTGTGGGATTTCCTCTGTGGTGCAGATTCTCTCTGACGAGGCTGATTTGCTCAGTGCCCCCATAATTTTATTTAAAACTTCCTAATTTGGTGATTCCTGGGTGCTCCAAGCCCCATCCAACCTGGCCTTGGACACTTCCAGGGATGGGGCAACCACAAACTAAAAAAACAACAAAAAAACAACAAAAAAAGGAATTTCAGGTCAATTCAACCTTTGCAGAATTGAATTTACAGAAGAACTCTCCGTAAATCCCCTCTGATTTCTGACAAGGAGTCGCCATTGTCCGGAAATCCAATGAATGTCTGGATCAGGCGGGATAAAGTGGGAATAATTCAGCTGAGCAAATACCACCTCTCCATAAAATGGCCTGGAATAACACGCCGAGGACTGGAAAAACACGGCAGTGACCAAGGAAAATACCAGTGCATCCATATTAATTTTTCATTTTCGGTTCGGAGAGAAGCCCTAAGTCACCGTTAAAGCGTATTTTCAGTTTTTATGTCCTTTTTCGTGCCCCGATAGAGCGAACCAGGCCTGTTCAGGAAAGGCCTTCAGCGTGCCTGAGTCACCTTCGGGGGAAATTAAGCACATGCTTAAAGCTGAGCTCGCTCCCGAGCTCGTTGCTGATTCCAGCATCCCAAATTCCCGAGCCTTGCTGGAAAACGGCCGAAATTCGGCGTTGGCTGGAAATTTCGCTGTAGCAAACAGTCAGAACAGAAGAAGTATTTCCAGTGTGTTGTTAAAATACGGAGGAATATTGTTTTAGGGAGAGCTTTTATGGCATTGTCTGCAGCCTGAGAAAGTCCAGAGCAGCAAAATCCGCCCGAAAGCCGTTTTGATGGAGCTGGAATTCTCTAATTCCTCGTGTCAGTGCGAGCGGGATATATGGAGTGCACACAGTGGGATTTTCAAAACAAGGGCCCTCGCAGCTTTAAACAATTATTGGGAATTGAGAAGAGATTGAACAGCCTCTCTCCCACCTCCCATCCTCATCCCCGCGCCCGCTCCCTTCCCCGGGCGGGCAGTGGGAGCTGGGGGTGCCTCGGGAAGCTCCCGCTCCGCTCTTGGCCGGGGTTAAAGGATTCCGATTTCCCTCGTGGGTTTTTCTCACTTAAAAAGCCCCCATGGAATGGCTGCCCTGGGAGGTGTTTACAGGAACCCAGCCGGGGCTGTCAGAGGATGGGAAGCGGCCGCAGCCGCTGGATTTGGGAGCCTGGAGGTTCCCAAATTGAAACGTTACAGAAGTGCCGAGGAGCTCGGAGGGGAAGGGAAAGAGGAGACGGATATTTGGGAAGGGGAGTGTCCCGTGGGTGGGATTGATGGATTTTATTGTGCTGGCGGCGTGGGGGGCATCCAGATCCTCGGGATGCTGGCAGCAGGAGGGGCTCCCGCTGCCTGGAATTCCCGTTGGGATTCGCTGCCTTGACAGCCCGAGCCTCCGTGTCCGCAGGGGAAGTTCAGCCTCTGGATTCGGGAGCGGGGGGTGGGATTGCTGACGGGAGCCATAACGGGATCCGGGGTCCCCATTCCTGCCTTTCCGAGGGGCTCATCCAGGGGCTTCCATCGTCCCGGGAACGGCCCCGTCTGGTCCACACAGAGTTTCTGGAGCAGCGTCAGGGCTCGGTGTCGCCTCTGCCTTTGACCTGGGATGCTGAAGGAAAATATTCCGCAGGGAAAGGAGATCAAATCCGGGCTGCTCCGAGGGCGGCTCGCGGGATCCATCCCGGAGCAGCTGGAGCCGCGGGGAACCTCCTGACTGTGTGCGCCTCGGGAGCAAAGCTCCCTGCAGGATCCCACTTCAAGGAGCACCCCGGTGTGTTTATGGTGCCACACACAGACCGGCACGGAGCCTCCTCCAGGCGCTGCCGAGGGCTGCAGCTGCCTTGGAAAAACAGTTCCTCGTCTCTCCGTCTCTGCTCCGTGGAAAGGCACGAGCCGAGATAGGGAGCTCATCCCTCCAACCCCAAATGCCAGGGATTTGCTGCCCTTCCCAGCGTCCCTGCCGCCTCTGGCCGCGCAGGGGAAGAGCGCCGAGGTGTTCCGGGGGTTTTTCTCTCTCCGTGAATTTCCAGGCTGCCTTTTTTAGCCCAAAGGTTTGTGGGGTTTGTTTTTTCCCTGTTTTTCCCTCTTCCCCAGCTGTCAGTTCGTCCCAGGCGTTTGTCTGAGCTCACTTGGGCGTCGCTCCCGCCAGCGATGGCTGCTGCATTCCCCATCACTCCGGGATGTGGCATTTGGGGTGCTGGAAACATCTCCCGCTCCTTATCCAGACCGAACCCTCTCCTTCCCTTCCGTGTGGCAGCTGCCAGGGAGCGGTGGATGAGTCCCCGTCCCGGGAGGTGAAGGATCTCCGGGATGTCCTTGGAGCTGCTGATTTTAGGGGTCTTTTCCAGCCTCGGGATTCTGTGGAATCTCAGCTCTGCTTTGCTCACACGGGTGCAGCAGGTGAGCTCTTCCACTGAAGAACTCCTGTGACCCAGGAGCTCTCTCCCTCAAATATTTCCCATGTGGAGCAGTGGGAAGCTCGGGCAGAATGTCTTGAGTTGGACCCACAAGGATCATGGAATTATGGAATGGTTTGGGGTGAAAGGGACCTTAGAGATCCTCTCATTCCAACCCTTGCCATGAGGAGAGTCCATGACAAGGATCATCAGTCCAGCTCCTGATCCTGCCCAGGACACCCCAAAATCCCACCCTGTCCCTGGGAGCTTTGTCCAAACGGTCCTGGAGCTCTGGCAGCCTCGGGAATGTGCCCATTCCCTGAGAGCCATCCCAGCTCCCACCAGACTTCCTTCCTGAAGAGTTCAGGAGAGCTTTGCAGAGCCTTTATCTCCAAACCTCCAGTCCTAGGGAGTCACTTTAGAGAGGCTTGGAGGTGGTTGGAGGTGTGAGAGGCTCTGGGATACGGTGGGAAGCACAAGGTGGAGCAGAGGGCTGGAATCTCCCGAAATTCCATCCCGATTTTGCACTTGATTTCTAACAGAGCTGGGCCCGAGGAGGTCCCTGAGCCCGGGCAGCTGCTGGGGTGCGAGCTCAGCTCGTGTTTCCCGCAGGGCTCCGGAGCCGGAGCCGCTCTCACGTGAGGCCGCTGTGGGAATGCAGAGATGAGAGAGCCGCATCCAGCCTCGCCATCAGATTGCAACCAGCTTTTGTTCCTCCTCCCGTTTCTCGCTTCTGAAGTTGGGAACAAACCCAACTTTGTACAAATGATGTTCCCGAAGGAGACTTCACTTCCCACTTGGCTATTTATAGAGGGCCCTTTCCTCGTGCATATGGGGAGCAGCTTGATTTTCCCATCCTCAGCAGCTCCTGCTTGATCTCTTGTGCATCTTCCGGGAACGGGGATCAATAATTGATCCCTTCGAGGCTGAACTGAAAGTTCGAAACAGTTAAAGCCAGGTTGGATGGGGCTTGGAGCCCCCTGGGACGGTGGGAGGTGGCCCTGGCCGTGGCAGGGGTGGCACTGGATGGGCTTTGGGGTCCCTTCCCACCCATCCCAAAGTGGGATTCTCTGATTGCTGCAGCCACATCCCAAAGATGCTCAGCCAGTTCTTCTCCTTCTCCTTCTCCTTCTCCTTCTCCTTCTCCTTCTCCTTCTCCTTCTCCTTCTCCTTCTCCTTCTCCTTCTCCTTCTCCTTCTCCTCCTCCTCCTCCTGCTCCTGCCTCCACCTCCAGCTTCAGCACTGCCTTTCTCTCCCACTGGCACGGTCCAATTCCAGGTTCTCCCCCTCCTTCACATGCCCTGGCCCAGCCTCAGGAACAGCCTTGGTGCTTCTTCAGCCACCCCTCATTTTCCTGATGTTCTGCTGCTAATCCTGCCCAGTCCAGTTAAACCAGGATGAGTTAATATTAAATATAAAATCAGGAGCTGATCAAGGGGCCTGAGTGTCCAGGCACTCCCTGACATCACTGAACTTCCTGCAGATTCCTGACAGGGTGAGGAGTGTCATTATTCCTGAAAAAGCCACCGTACCTGAACTAAAGAGCCTGAGGAATTGGGATCATCCCATTTGCATTCCCGCTTCTATCCATTAACCAAATCCAGCGCTGCTGCAGCTCCCACTTGGTTTTTCAGCTCTCAGCAGTTTCTAGCAGCTTTGGACCATGTCCCAAGCCTGGCTTTAAAGAATTGCAGGACACCTCAAGTGGCATTTGTTACCCTGTGAGTTGTGCAGCTCCGTTTCCACGTTGTCCTTCTGAGAGAAAACGAGGAGCCTGCCAAGATCTTCCATCGGCCCCAAATCCCTTCCACACTCCCTTGGCTGCATCTCAGCCTGTTCTTCTGCTGCCTTCCACGAATGACCCAGTTTGGAAGAAACTGAAGCACCCGAAGAGGTTCTCGGGATGAGAGGGGAGGGACTGTGCTGACCTGGATCCCGTTTTTGTGCTGGGAATTCCACGGAGCCAGGGTTCCGTGAGATGACAGCTGCGACACCGCCGTCACAAGCTCTGAAGTCTCTCCAAAACCTCCTTTCCCTGTTGTCTGCTCAGCGCCCTCGGTCGAGTCCCGAGCTGGGGAAATTCGGGCTGTGTTGGGATCAAAGCTCTGCTCGTGTTCCCTGCGAGTTTCAACACTTGCGGTCGCCGGGTGCCCTGGCCAAGCCCGAGCTGTTCCCTTTCAACACCCGCAGCCCCTGCTCCTTCCAGGGGTGATTAGGCACGGAGCTCAAGCGGAGCCGGGATTGAGGAACTCGTTTGAAGGCCTGGGACAGGGTTTTACATAATCATCGGGAGTTGGTTTAATTAGGCCCAGCAAAATGTTCCAATTGTGGAGCAAAACGTTCCACTTTTTACTGCCCTGCTCAGGGTCACGGCTGAGTCGTGAAGGAACCGTGAAGGCTGAAAGAATTCTGGAGGAGAACGAGGTCACAGGGAGTGGCTTCAGAAGGACACATGTCCACCTCTGGAAGATCCCCAAATCTCCACACACAGCGGCTCCTCAGCCAAGCACAGCTCCCGTCTCCGAGAATCCCGGATGGTTTGGGTTGGAAGGGACCTCAAAGCCCCTCCAGTGCCACCCCTGCCATGGCAGGGACAGCTCCCACTGTCCCAGGCTGCTCCCAGCCCCAGTGTCCAGCCTGGCCTTGGGCACTGCCAGGGATCCAGGGGCAGCCACAGCTGCTCTGGGAATTCCAGCCCAGCCCCTCCCCACCCTCCCAGCCAGGAATTCCTTCCCAAGATCCCATCCATCCCTGCCCTCTGGCAGTGGGAAGCCATTCTCCCCCTCCTGATGTTTTAATTATTTTGAGGGGTTAAAGCCCCATGCTGTGAATTGGCCTTCACAATTCTCAGGCAGATATTTAGGATTTTAGCCTAAATTGCGAATATTTAGATGCAAATTCTTCACAGAGTGCTGGAAGGGACCCACGAGGATCCAGCTCTTGTGGAATTGGGTCTGATGGTCACATCCATTCCAGGGAATCATCAGTGCCGTCAGGGAGCGTCCACGTGAACGTTCTGTGCAGCTGCAGAGAGGAACATTTAATTAATTCCGAGGCAATTACCCTGATGAGCCGGTCCAGCTCCGAACAGTGACATTTTCCCAGTTGCTGTGTGGAGGCCAGATGGGAACACAGGCTGTTATTAGGGCTTGGCTTGCCTCTCCTGAGGTTCCTGGCAGGTAATCAGTGTATTTTTCCCATTTGGAGGTTTGGATTTCGGCGTTCTGGGAATTAGGCCCACAGGGATGTCCAGGAGATGTTTCAGTGTGAATGGAAGGTTTATTTTTTTTATATATTCCCAACAGGAAATATTCCTTGCCCTTGCCAAATACCAGGATGCAAATAGAAATCTCTGGGCTCTGTTTGGCAGCAGATGGAAAACTAAACCAGGCGAGAAGTTTTCCAGAACTTCATGTGGACTCTTGGGATTTGGTAAAACCCGGTGTGGGTCACCTCACTGCTGCCCTCCAGCACTGCATTTCATGGGGTCATGAGGGCTGGAAAAGACCTCCAGGATCACAGAGAATCACAGAATTAACGAGGCTGGAAAAGACCTCTGAGGTCATCGAGTCCAACCTGTGACCTAACACCACCTTGTCACCCAGACCACTGCACCAAGAGCCACATCATCAAGGCCAACCTTTGAGGTGACCTTTTGGTCACCTCCCGCCGTGCCCCAGCCCAGGGGTGAGGTTGTTGACCACAGTGACCTGCACTGGTTCAGTCCCTGGGTCTGGGGCTTTGTGCCACCAAAACCAGAAGTGACCAGATCCAAATGGCCCCTGAGGCGCTGTCCTAACACCCCTCATCCTGTGTGTGCTCTGCAGTTCATGGATGAAGTTTGGGGGTTCTTGCACTCTTGATGAGGGGTTTGTCACGTGGACCTAACGAGGAGTTTCTCATGAACCTCATGAAAAGTTACCCATGGACCTGAAGAGGAGCTGCTCATGGATTAGCGAGGAGTTGCCTGTGGACCTCATGAGGAGTTCATGGACCTCATGAGGAGTTCATGGACCTCATGAGGAGTTGCCCACGGACCTAACAAGGAGTTGTTGATTGACCTAATGAGGAGCTGCCCATAGACCTGATGAGGACTTGCCCGTGGATCTCATGAGGAGTTGCCCAGAGACCTAACGAGAAGCTGTTCATGGACCTCATGAGAATTTGTTCCTGACCTAATGAGGAGTTGCTCCTGGACCTCATGAGGAGTTGCCCACGGACCTAACAAGGAGTTGTTGATTGACCTAATGAGGAGCTGCCCATAGACCTGATGAGGACTTGCCCGTGGATCTCATGAGGAGTTGCCCAGAGACCTAACGAGAAGCTGTTCATGGACCTCATGAGAATTTGTTCCTGACCTAATGAGGAGTTGCTCCTGGACCTCATGAGGAGTTGCTCATGGACATCGTGAGAAGCTGCTCACATGGAATGAGGAGTTGCCCATGGACCTGATGAGGAGGTGCCCATGGACCTGATGAGGAGTTTGGCTCTGCGGCATTGCCTCCGTGAGGGCAGGACCTGCTGGTGGAGCAATTCCCCCTGGGCTGTTGTTGATGGGGAAGCTGGAGGAGGTTCAGCTCCATCAGGAGTGTGGAGGGCGTGGACGTGAGGGCAGGAATGAACCACCTGTGGTGGTCAGCAGGAGCTGGATGCACCGTCTGGTGGATGGAGAAGGGGTGAAGGACTCGGATCTGGTTCATGGCAGGGCCGGGGAGGTCCAAACAGCTGAGATCCAAACTTGGGAACCTTTTCATGGGAGTGGGACCGGAGCTGTGGGGCAGAGGGTCTGTTCCCTGTGCCGCTGGATTTGGGGAATTCATGGAACCCAAATGCTTCTTCCTCCATGTCAGACTTCTGGGAGGTTCGCCTTCATAGGTTGTAGTGCTGTTCCTGTGGATTTGTAAAGTCATGGAATGGTTTGGAGGGAGCCTAAATCCCGTCCAGTGCCACCCCTGCCATGGGCAGGGACACCTGCCACTGTCCCAGGCTGCTCCAGCCTGGCCTTGGACACTGCCAGGGATGGAGCAGCCACAGCTGCTCTGGGTCAGTGGTTTGACTTGATGAGCTTAAGGATCTTTTCCAACCCGGACGATTCCGTGATCCTATCTGTGCTGGGTGTCAGAGTCCCTGGAGCAGTTTGGAGCTGGCTCCTTCCATCCCTGGATGTGAGTTTGGTGTTGGCAAAGCCAGAACTGGCCCAGGGGGAAGCTCCCGGAAACAGCAAACGGGGCTTGAGGGACCCCTGAGGGATCGAGTTAGGAATTGCTGTTTTAAACCAAACCAAATCCCACAAAAAAAAAAAGATGGAGAGAGTGGTCAAGCTGTGATATTCCAAATATTTGAAGGCAAAACTAAATATGTTGAAATTCCGTGGTGGTTGATCCACAGTTTCCTTGCATTAGAGGAGAAGCTTTTAAGGGACAATGCTTGGTTTTCCTTGTTTTGGGATTTTTTAGTTCTGCCTTTGACTTTCGCCCAAATTCCCGTTTTCCTTTGACCAAATCAATTTCCTAAGAGGCTGCCCTGGTTTTTCCAGCTGGAGCACAGCTGGCATTGTGGCACTGAAGGCTCTGGTCACTTGGAACTGTGGATGCTGATCTGTTTTATTTGTGTTTTCCTGGTTTACCACCTGGGTATTTGCGGGGAACTGGCAGGATTTGGGATGAGGTGAGGCTGGGACACAAGTGAGGCCTGGAAGCAGCAAAACCTCGGAGCTGTAGAAGGTGAAGGTCACTTAAATCAGGTTCAGAAATTTATTCTGCATCTGATACCGAAATTGGTGATGATGTCATCGGAGAAATTCCATCTTAGTTTGCCTCCCTGAGATCCTAGAAACCAGGGTAAAATGGAAATTCATTCGTTTTTAGGGATTGGCTCCCAGCTCCTGTGGTGACCTGTGGTGGCTCAGGTGTCCCCTGGGCCAGACCCTTTGCTGGGGTGTCAGGGAGGGACCTGCTCTGTCCTCTTCCCTCATCCCAACCCGTGCAGGTTTCCAGGGAAAGGTTTGGACTTCAGTGGGATTATTGGGAAGGCGCAGGGCAGGAAGCCCTTGCGGAGGTGAAGCCGCTCCTCACAGTCCTGTGCTTCCTGGAGGATTTTAGTGCTGCTCCTAAAGGTTTTATTTATTGGCTGTGAGGCTGAAGCCGCTGCTGCCGGAGCAGCCCCGGGAGCAGGGAATGAGGATAATTACCAGGAAATTATTCCGCGGCCTTTAGCAGGGCTGCTCTCTGTTTTTGGCTGCCGGTGCTGCAGTCTGGGAAGGAGAGCTCCTTCCCGACCATTCCTGCAGGAGGGGAGGTGCAGGGTCAGCGTTGCCCGTGCGGAGATCCGAGCTCTGCCCGTGCCGGAGCGTTGGAGCGCGGAGCTGCCGGGGATGGACGTGGATCCGAGGCCCTTGGGACCTCCTGGATGCTGGGATTTTCCTGTAGGAAACCGGGATTGATAACGAACCTGGGACAGTGAGGGGTTGGTGCTCCCCTGAGACAGCTGCAAGGTACCTGATCCCAAAAATGCTGTTGGATGGATTTTGCAGCTCCAGGAACGTGGGATATCCCTGGTTTGGGTGTGGCAGAGTCTGTCAGCTGCAGACTTCCTATGATTTGCGCAGTCCAGGGAATCACAGAGGGGTTTGGGTGGGAAGGCACATGAAGGATCATCCCATCCCACCCCTGCCATGGCAGGGACACCTCCCACTGTCCCAGGGTGCTCCAAGCTCCAATGTCCAGCCTGGCCTTGGGCACTGCCAGGGATCCAGGGGCAGCCACAGCTGCTCTGGGAAACCTCTGCCAGGATCCTTTGGAGACACGTCAGGGTACACAGAGTGTCTGGACAGGACGGAGTTAAGTAAATCTGCACTGTGAAATCAGTTCCATTGGATTTAGGGTGTCCTAAAGGAATGGATTTTCTTATGGCCAAGATCCATATGGGAACAGAGGGAGCTGCTTTCCTCTTGGCCCTTGTTGGGAGTGGCATCTTCTCAATAAGATTTTTACTTAATCTTTTGACCTTTCCTCCTGAGCTGCTGCCCCCATCGGGATGTGGAATGGGACAGTTCAGGCTAAAGATTCCAAGTGAGCCACGTCCTGAGCAATCCCTCTGGAACGTCCTCATGGCAGGTGTTGGTTTGATGCCACCTGCAGAGCTTCGCTCCAGGCCACAGAACATTCCCCTCCGAGCACTGGGGTTTATGCAGGGGTTGTCCTCGTCTCGCTGGAGTTGGCTTCGTTGGACAAAGATGGGGCAGTTGGAATCTATCAGTGTCGGAAACAGGATTTGAGAGGCTTGAGGGATTTAATTTATTTATCAAAGAGATTTGTTGTTAGAGAACGCTGATCGTAGGCGCTGTTTAAAATAAGTGGCCTGGGGTTGAGGAGATGAAGGTCAAAGCTGGGTCAAGGCTTGGGAGTGGAGTAAAGACCTCCAGGGATGATCCATCAAGGCTTGTGGTGGCCATTGCATCATCCCTGGAAAACCTTCACAATCCCAGTGAGTCATTTCTTCTGAAAGCTCAACGTTCCAACCGCAACCCCTGACCCCGAGGTGGGCATTAATCAGCGCCCAGCTCCTCGTCTGCGTTGTTTGGGGTTCAGGAGTACCTGAGCGCCGCCATCCTGAAACCTCATCCCTGCAGGGACGGGAGCTTCAGACTCGCTCCTTGTTTTTCTTCTTGTGGCGAAGACCAAGTTTCAAAAGCCAAGAGGAGTTTACAGGGAAGGGAGGCTGAGCTCCAGCTGGGGCAGCCAAGGGTTTGGGAGCTGTGATTTGGGCTCTGATAACGCTCCCTGTGTGGCCCTGGGCGAGCTGTTAATGCGGGGGTGCCTCCCCGTGCCAAGCTGTCCGGGAGCTCCGCGCTCCCGCTGGAACGAGGCGTTTTTAACAGGCCGTTAATGTAAATAGGGAATAATTACCGGCTTTTTATGGATGTTTTGTTTATGACAAAGGGTGGCTGTGTTTAGGGGAGATGCCCATTTTCCAGACCTCCTTCATTTCACTCCTGGGAGACGTTTTGACTCTTCCAAAGAGGATTTTTCTTGACTCGAGGCCACCGCTGCGGTGCTCGGTGCCGCCAAGTTCAATGTTCTCCTGGATGGAATAAAACGTGTTTATGGATCTTGATGAAACTTGGAAATTCTTGGAGTGCTGAACTTGCTGCGTTACGGGAAAAGGAATCAGGCTCTGACTCACGAAGGAGCCTGACCTTGGGGGAGACGGTGGCCTTGGACACCAGGGCTTGGCTGAGTCAGACAGTGCTTTTTGGTTGTCTCGGGCACGGATTTATTTTGGGAGCGCTCCCACGGCTGGTATCAGCCGGTGCCGTGAAGGGTGAGACGTGGCCTTGGTGCCCCGCTCGGAATTTTCCCTCTTTGTTCCTCTCTGTATTTACATTTTTTCCTCACCAAACCATTTCCAGGGTTAAGGGTTCTCTGTCTGTTCTCACTCCAGACCGAGGTGTTTGGGCAGCTCGAAAAGCACAAGATTTTTTACAGGAAAAGTTCACTTTAAATGAGGAGATTTCAGTGTCCACAAAATCTGAGCGTTCAGACCAAGCCCAGCCGGGGCCCGGCGGTGTCAGTTCTGTGCTCTGGGTTTACTCCAGGTACACAAACAACTCAAGGTGCAGCAGCGATGATTTTCTCCTCCCTAGGCCTTGAAACTCTGGCATTTCATGGAATCGTGGAATGGGTTGGGTTGGAGGGAAACTTAAAGCCCATCCAGTGCCACCCCATCCATAGCAGGGACAGCTCCCACTGTCCCAGGTGGATCCAGCCTGGCCTTGGGCACTGCCAGGGATCCAGGGGCAGCCACAGCTGCTCTGGGAATTCCAGCCCAGCCCCTCCCCACCCTCCCAGCCAGGAATTCCCAATTCCCAAGATCCCAGCCCAAGCTCCCCTTTCCCAGTGGGAAGCCATTCCCTGTGTCCTGTCCCTCCAGGCCTTGTCCCCAGTCCCTCTCCAGCTCTCCTGGAGCCCCTTTAGGCCCTGCCAGGGGCTCTGAGCTCTCCCTGGAGCCTTCCCTTCTCCAGGGGAACATTCCCAGCTCTCCCAGCCTGGCTCCAGAGCAGAGGGGCTCCAGCCCTGGAGCAGCTCCGGGGCCTCCTCTGGGCTCTCTCCAGCAGCTCCACGTCCTCCTGCTGTTGGCCCAGGGCTGGGGCAGCTCTGCAGGTGGGCTCTCACCTGAGGGGGCCCAGGGCCAGAATTCCCACCTTTCCTGCTGCCCATGCTGGGATCAGCCCCGGGCTGGGGGGGTCTGGGCTGGGCCATTGCAGCCTCATCCACAACATCCCAAATCCCTCTCCCGGGGCTGCTCCCAATCCCTTCCTTCCCCATCCAGCCTGGATTTGTTGCCCCAACCCAGGTGCAGGACCTGGCACTTGTCCTTGTCCCTCGTGACCAGCTCAGTCCTGCCAGGTGTAGCAGTTCTGGGTTTAATTTCCCTTTTCTTGCTGCCTTCAGTTGTACAAATTCCTTAATCCCTTAATGTTTTTGTCTGCTTTCTGCCCTCTTTGCTTCCACTCTTGAGGAGTTTTCCTCGCCTGTCTGCTCTCTGTCGTGTCTGCCTTGTTGCTGCTTCCTCTTTTATTAATGTTTGTTCCCTTCGTTCCCTGAAGGATTGCAGATACAATCACTGGAAAATAATTGCCAGGATATTCTTCAGTCTCCTGCTCTCTCCAAATGTTCAGGTACTTTGCACTGGTCACTAATTCCCTCTCCTGGAGAATAACCTGGCCCCAATTCCCAGTCCCCCTTTGGCTTTCTTTGGCCTCCTGGGGTTGATTTTGTGGCACTAAAGTGCAAGTCTGCGCTGCCTGGCTGAGGACTTACAGCTCACTAACCTCTGCTGTGCTTGTAAATCAGCTTCCCGATGGAAAGCTCCCAGTTTTCCAGTCTGGGCATCTGCTGGGCTATGAAACAAGAGAGGATTTTCAGCAAACTTCTGGAATTTGGATGTCAGATCCGAGTCCAGGCTTTTAGGAGGAGTCCCGCCAGCGTTTCCGTGGTTGTGCACCTGACCCGTACAATCTGCTGACCCAAAATGTGCTTTGCTGTCCCACCTGCCACTGGATTGCAATCCGAGGGGATGTGTTCTCCATGGCTGTGATCCCGTGACCTCCCTCAGCTGTTCACAAAATTGAGATTTTTTTTTCCAGTTCTTCAGGAAAAAAAAAAAAAAATCATGGAATCTCTGACTGGTTTGGGTTGGAAGGGACCATAAATCCCATCCCATTCCATGGGCAGGGCCAGCTCTCCTATCCCAGGGTGCTCCTTCCAAGCTGGCCTTGGACACTTCCAAAAATTCCCTTTTAGAGAAAGAATCCATTGGATTGTTTGAGTGTCCCCCCAAAAAAGAAATCAGGGATAAACTTCACCAGCCCATGATTTCTTCATGGATCTCTTGCTTCCCATATCAGCCCCTGCACATCCTAACACCAGATTTCCCTCTGTCAGCCCGAGCTTTTCCCTTTATTCCATTTGTCATGTCCCCTTTTTCTTTCTCCCTCTTTTTTTATGGCCTCTTTAACTCC
This sequence comes from Gymnorhina tibicen, assembly GCA_013399875.1. Taxonomy (NCBI): domain Eukaryota; kingdom Metazoa; phylum Chordata; class Aves; order Passeriformes; family Artamidae; genus Gymnorhina; species Gymnorhina tibicen. Next base: position 77,732 of record VXAZ01007892.1, read on the forward strand.
CATCTGCGCCAGGTTTGCCTTTTAACCAGCGTGGCCGCCCCGCTCAGTTGTGGGATTGTGGCTTCTGGAGCATCTCGTTAAAATGTTCTTAAACAATTTTCAATTAGGCTTCATATTTTTCTGATTACGTTCTTTCTCCCCACTGATTTGCCTCTTAATTATTTTCAGCTTGATGGAACTGGTCCTCTCTAAGATGTGTGTACGTTGTGTGTGTGTGGACTGGTGGTGGTGCTGGTTTATTCCTAATTTTGATGTATTTTTGTGTGCCTGTGGAATTGTGATGGAGTCATGCACGGTTCGTGGAGTTTTCAGCTGTCAAAAAAGTGGGAGAAAGAAGTGCCTGCTGGTGGTAAAACTGGATTTTTCCAAGCGGGCGCTGGCCCAGGGGGTGCTGGTTTAGGGGTTTGTGGCATTTAGGGGATGGTGGTTCTGGAATGAAGGGGCGTCGTCTCCAGCCCTTTGAAGTCTGGACAACCCCAGCTCCTGCTGAACTTGGTGTGGTTTGTTTGATGGTATAATTATGGGATGGTCTGGTGGGAAGGGACCTGAAAGCTCATCCCATTCCACCCCTGCCAGGGCAGGGACACCTCCCACTGTCCCAGGCTGCTCCCAGCCCCAGTGTCCAGCCTGGCCTTGGGCACTGCCAGGGATCCAGGGGCAGCCACAGCTGCTCTGGGAATCTGTGCCAGGGCGTCCCCACCCTCCCAGGGAAGGATTGCCCCTTAATGTCCCATCCAGGACAGTCACAGAATCCCGGGATCATTGAGGTTGGAAAATCCCTCCAGGATCATCGAGTCCAAGGTGTGCCCGATCCCCGCCTTGGCACTGAGTGCCACCTCCAGGCACTCCAGGGATGGGGACTCCAAACCAAGGCCTGAGCACCCTTTCAGTGAGGAAGTTTCTCCTCATGGTTTGATTTCCTGTGCGTGACCTGTGAAAGTTGAGGAAAGCCCGAGTTCCTGTGGAAGGTGAAGGCAGCACCACTTGAGGCCGGGCTGAAGTGTCCCAGGAATCCTGCCAGGGTCACCTGGAGACCTTTCCTGTGACCTCACAGAGCCAGGAAACCAAACTGGGATGGCTTTGTGGTGGAACGAGCAGGGAAGGGCCATACGGGAGAACCCCCCACGGGAGAAAGACCGGGATCTTTATCCCGCCGGGAGAAGGACCTGAACATCCATCCCGGCCCCGGCGAGGTGTCCAGCCCCGGGCCACCATCGCTCCCCGGGGCCGTGCTCTGCGGAGAGCTCCCGGCTGAGCCGTCCCGAACCCGGGATGCTCCGAGGGGCGGGGCCATCCCGCGTTCCCCCCGGGATGACCTTTCCCCGGCGCGGGATGGAACCCATCAGCGCCCGTGTCGCCGCTCAGCAGCGGGGCCGCATCTGCAGCTGCTTAATGACCCCCTCGCGCAGCGTGCTGGTCGGGGTCATCTGGTTCCAGTTTCACCGGGAACAGGAGGAAATGTTGGGAACGTACTTCCCTACATCCAGTTTCACTTGTTGTGGATGCTTGGAATACTTTGGAACCCACATCTTTGGGGTTTCCAGGAGGGGTTTTGGCCGGCGAGCCCCGGCGACCATTTGAGATTTAGGGTTTTTTTTGATTCCAGAAGTGCCCCGGAGGTTGCATTGTAGGGCCTTTCCTTATGCAAAACATAAAAGTGCTGCTTTTTTTCAAATTATAACCATATTTTTCATTAAAATCAGTTGGAGTCCCAATAAACAATCGACTCCGAAAAATTTTCCAAATGTTTGCTGCAGCGCCGTTTCTATTTTTAATTATTTTTTAAAAAACTGAGGGTTTTTTCTTTAAAAAAAAAAAACAACAAACAACAAAACAACCCAGCTTGGCTTAGAATTTAAAGAAGCCATCTAGTAAATCATGAAAAATGCACATATATAGCTCCTTATTGCAATATAATTAAAACCGACTGCACTCGGAGTGTCAGAATCCCTCTGTCGCCGTGTCCGATGGCTTCTCCCGTTCTCCTTATCGTGGGAACTCCTCCTTCCCGCTCCCAGCGCTTCCCAAAGCCTCTCCCAGCGTGTTTGTACATTTGTTTTATATAAATTGAGCGCTGTGATCCTATGGAGAGGGATGTGGAAAACTCTTCAAAGTGGGAGCCGCAGAAATTCCTTTTTTTTCTGGGCGCTCGGGCAGAGTTTCCGCCCCCGTCGCTCTTTGGATTGTCATTTTTGGGGTTTTTTGGGGATTTCGCTGTTTTATTCTTACCTGGTGCAATCTCTATTTGCTGTCCTAAAAACCCAAGGCACAGCTAAGAACAAAACCCCCGAGTTCTGCGTCGAAAGTCGTAGTTTTTGGTTTACACAAAGCAAGTAAAGGTGTCTTGGTTCAGTGTTTAGGGTTGAAGTTTTTTATTGTGAGCTGGAGGTTGAGGAATATTTTGGGATATTCCTGCAGTGCGGCCAAGTGTCCAGTGAAAATCCTCCTTTCTGGAAAGAACCGGGTGCTGGGACAGGCGGTGGTGATGGGGAACCTGTCCCTGGTGCAAGGAAAAACTGGATGAGAGGAGAAAATGTGGAGTTTACCCATTTTTGTTCTGCTTTCGTGTTTTCCGTGGGTCACTGCCGTGTCTGCTCAGCTGGGGAGGAGCCAGGGAATGAGTTTGACTGGTCTGTCCCTGGCCAGGTGGGATGGGAGGTGAAATGTCCAGGTTCTGGCTTCAAAGTGAAAAAAATAGGTTTAGGTGGGATCTTGGGAAGGAATTGGTGGCTGGGAGGGTGGGGAGGGGCTGGGCTGGAATTCCCAGAGCGGCTGTGGCTGCCCCTGGATCCCTGGGAGCGCCCAAGGCCAGGCTGGACACTGGGGCTCGGATGCACCTGGGATAATGGAAGGTGTCCCATGGCAGGGGTGTCACTGGCTGATCTTTCAGGTCCCTTCCCACCAAACCATTCCATGATTCCCTGTAGATGTTGGCTGGGAGGATTTCCTTGATCCCAGAAGCTGAGCCTGTGGAGTTGGGAGCTTTTCCTGCCTGGACCTTCCCAGAGCCCTCGGCCAGGAGCAGCCGCTGCTGTGGGGGCAGAGCTTTGTCCCACGCGAGTCCCACGCGGTTCAGGTCGTCCCCTCGGCCCTTCCAGCGCTCCTGGGGTGTCCCAGCCGAGTGGAGCGTGCCCCAGCCGAGGAATTCCTGGAGCTGGTGCCCGGCACTGGAGTCCCAGTGACATCCTCGCCGTGGAAGTCGCTCCCGCGCTTCCGAAGGCAGGGCGAGGGCGGAAGGGGAAGCTGCTGGAGTCGTTTCCGTGGGCTCAAGGCTTGTTCTGCTTCCAGCGTCCGATCCCAGCCGCTGGTGGGATAAATCCACGGAATGATTCGGCTTTTCAGCTGCTCCAGGGGCGGTTCTGGTGTGGGACTGGTGTGAAAGCCGTCGGAAAAGTCTGTTTTCCATGGACGTTCAGGATGTGCAGTTGGGGGTGGGAAGCTCCTGCTGGATGTTACCAAGGTTTCATTTTTCCCAAGGGACAGGGGTGGCCAAGCGGGAATCCTGGGCTGAGCCCTCAGCTGGACACGACCTGTTTCAAAGGAGAGCACAACCTTGGGCTTAGGCTTAAGAATTACGGCTTTAATCTGCTCACTGAGTGTCTGTAATTACCAGCAAATACTAATTACAGCTCGTGAGGGTCCAGCACAACCCATTTTGGTTCGGCTGAGGCCCAAACCCTCTCCGTGCCAGGAGATTTTTGGGATTGGCACTAAACCCTCTGCAGAACCTCTCATCCCTCCGCACTCCCTGCAGGTCTGTAGGAATTTCTGCCGGAGTTCCCCCCTCTCCTGGACCGGAGGGTGTTTGGGGGTGAGGTGCCACCTGCAGCCGCGGCTGGGAGGAATTCTGCCTCTCCGGTGGGAAGGCAGCCGTTCCTCGTGGTGATCCCGGCGCTCGGCGTTATCTTCCCGCGGCCCCGTAAATCCCGGGAGTTTGACAGGACCTCCCACAAGGATGGCAGCAGTTCCAGAGCCGTCGCTGGTGGCTCCCTCACAAGATGAATGGCTTTCTGAAGTTTGCCTGAGCCGCGGTTCAGTGACTTCTTAGGCTCCGAAGTGCCTTAACTCCGTTTCCTTTCCTTTCATTGTTCCCCTCTGGAGCTCCCCCTTTGCCCTGGGCAGATCTTGCCAAGCCCGGGATGGAATCTCTGCCGAAAGCCCCCCAGAAGAGCAAAGCCCCGCTTTGCTGAACTGGGAGGAACCTGGGATGACTTTTCTGGTGAGATTGGGATCTCTTTCAGCACATCCTCACTCCTTGTGCCGAGTCCTTAATCGTGCCTGGCTGGGGAGCCTGAGGAATTTGGTAGGAACATCATGGATGCTTCAAGTCCTTTCACATTTTTACTGTTGACTTCTGTAGGGAACGAGCATCCATCAAGAGGACGAGGATTTGTCATTGTTCCCCGAAAAAGGGCAGCGGCATTGTTAAAGCCCAATGGGAACCCTTTGGAACGAGGAGCCTCCAGGGAGAAATGCAAATTTATATTGCCTTTTAAGACAGACATTGCCCAGAAGTCCCTTTTAAATCAGGAGATGGAAAGATTGTTTTATCTCTGGTAACTCTTTCCAGAGGACCCACAAAGCCGAGGCCACGAGCCACAGCTTTTGGGGTGAGGAGCTGCAGTCACTTGTTTTCCGGGACTTTGTGGTGGGGCTGGGAGTTGGTCCCGAGGCGTGGGCACGGGGCCCCTTTGGTCAGTAGGACTGGTCATTTGGAGTGGCAGTTGCCACCTTTTCTGGAGGGAAGAAGGGATGAAAGGGGTTTTATGTGGCTATTGAGGAGGTTTATTGATCCCAGATACGGTGGCTCCGGGATTGTGGGAAAACAGGCTCCCTTTATGGCAGGAGTAAATTGTGGGGGATTGCTTCACTGGTCAGCCCATGAAGGGCTGGCTTGGGGCATGGGAATGGTTTTGGTCACGGATCAGATCAAATCCCCCCTGCTGGGCCCCTTCTCCTGCTCCCGGATCTGTTCTCAATACAGACCACAGGAGTTGTTTACCAGAGTCTGTCGTGGCTTGCGTTAAACTGCCCCGTGGGGTCCCAGCGTCCCAGCAAACCCCATCCCGCTCGCCCGGGGGCAGGCAGGCTCCGGCTCCGAAACTGCCCCGTCAGGAGATCGGGAGCAGGGATTGCCGTGTCCTCGTAAGCGGGGGCAGATTTTGTGGCAGGGCCTCTTGTGATGGGCCGAGGGCTGAAGGAAAGTTGATTTCAATGAGATGTAAAGAGCAAACTTCTCAAAATGAGGGTGGTAAAACCCTGGCACAGCTGCCCGGAGAGGTGGGGGATGGCCCATCCCTGGAAACATTCCAGGCCAGGTTGGACAGGGCGTGATTTAGTGGAAGATGTCCCTGCCCGTGGCAGGGGTTGGACTAAAGGACCTTTGTAGGTCCCTTCCAACCCAGCCCAGCCTGGGAGTCTATGAAATAACGAATTTTCCCAAATATTCTCCGAGCCATCTTCTCCAGAGCGTGATATTCCAACATCTCCCTGGACATTCTGACCGTGTTTAATTAGAGGTCCTGAATTCCTGGGATAACGATGGTGCTCGGCCGTTCCTCCTGCAGCTGCTGTGTGTGGGATGTGGGTGAATCCCGTCTCTCCTTCCTCTGGAATCCACACACTTGCTGAGATAGTTCTTTTAGCCAGCATTTAGGTCTTTCCCAGTTTTTATTCACCTCTCAGTCCAGAGTTCCCTCCAGGGATGTGTCTCCAGGGGTGATGTCACATCCTCGGAGTGGCTTTTCCGTCCCTCCCGATGGAGGCCCTGATCTTTCCTCTCCTTCCAGGGCTTCCCCTGGTGGCCTCTTTGTCTTCCTGAGCTCCAGCTCCCGTTCCTGGCTGTCCCCACACCCTTCCAGGCCCTGGTGGTGGCTGATGTGGCACTGCTCCACATCCCCACGTTTCCCTCGCTCCGGGTCTCTCCGTTCCCTCAGGCCAGGCCCGAGCTCAGGAATTGCTCTTTAAGCCAGGCTGGTGCCCTCAGGAGAGTTCACTGATCCCTTCCCACCCTGAGCCCCTCCTGAGCACGAGGACCCTCAGTTTTCCTTCTGTTCCACATTTCCCACTCTGGAATTAGGATTTCCTGCCCCAGTGAGGAGAGCGGCCGACTTCCCTTCCTCTCGCTGTGGTGCCGCATCCCAGGGTTCTTTTTAAACCTGGGTTTGCTCCAGCTCTTGGCTCCAGGCTGGGCTGGGCAGGAGCTGCCAAGGGGCAGAAATCCAAGGGATGCTTGGAAGAAGGCTTAGGAACAGCCTTCCGTGTCCCGTGGGAGTGGTGAAGGGACAGTGTCCTTCCACAGGCCTTCTTCCTCTTGGGAATCATCTTCATCTTCTTGGGAATCATCCTCATCTTCTTCTTTGGAATCTTCTTCATCTTTGGAACCTTCTTTGGAATATTCTTCCTCTTCTTTGGAGTATTTTTTTCTCCTTTGGAATCATCTTCTTCTTGTTTGAAATCTTCTTCTTTTTTTTTCTCCTGCTTCTACTTCTTAGGAATTTTCTTCTTTCTGATGATTTGACTTTTCCAGCTGCAGGCAAATTGTCCTGTGTTGTTTTCCAGGACAGGGAGCTGCGGGCGTTTTTTGGTGGGCTCTGTGTAGGATGCTGCTCCTGTCCCTCTCTGGTGTTGCTCCTCTTGGCTCACAAAAGCAACGTTTGGGGGTCCTCCTGCAGTGAGGGTGAGCTGCCAGCCTCTCCTTAAACACGGAGCTATCCATGAAACCCCGTGGGTGAAATCCTGTTTCCAAGGAGTGATTGCCTTACACACCACCAAGAACCACGGGGAAGAAGAGGTTTCTTGCAGATCTTTTGGGTGAAGGTTTGGAGAAGGCTTTTCTTCCCCTGACATGAAACTCTTGGGAATGGACTGGGGGGGTGGTTCCTAAAATCAGGGAAGGGATTCATGGGAATGGTAGAAATGGAATGGCTGGAGGATTTTATTGTCAGGGCGAAAGGTGCAAGAGAGGGAGAGGAAATCCTGGGCTGTGGAGTCCTGAGGAGAATTCTTTTTGTCTTTGGGAGAATATGGGATCTGTTTAGAGGAGCAGGGCCTTGTTTCTTCTCTCCCTCCCAGCCAGGAATTCCCAGTTCCCAAGATCCCAGCCCAAGCTCCCCTTTCCCAGTGGGAAGCCATTCCCTGTGTCCTGTCCCTCCAGGCCTTGTCCCCAGTCCCTCTCCAGCTCTCCTGGAGCCCCTTTAGGCCCTGCCAGGGGCTCTGAGCTCTCCCTGGAGCCTTCCCTTCTCCAGGGGAACATTCCCAGCTCTCCCAGCCTGGCTCCAGAGCAGAGGGGCTCCGGAATCCTGGAATGGTTTGGGTTGGGAGGGACCTTAAATCCTATCTCATTCCCACCCCTGCTATGGCAGGGACAGCTCCCACTGTCCCAGGTGGATCCAAGCCCCAGTGTCCAGCCTGGCCTTGATAAAATCCTTGAAGTCTCCCACAGAATTCCACGAGCTCCTCTTTTCCCACTCTCCCAGCATTTAACTGGACCATCTCTTTACCCGTCCTTGCTCCTGCTTTCCTGGAGGCACCAGGACAAGAACCAGAGCCTGGTTTCCAAGGTGACCTTGGAAAATCCGTATTTCCCACATCCCACAGTTTTTTCCCTTAAATCCACGTATGCAAAACGCTCCCCAAAGTTTCTGTTTCAACCTGGGGAAGAAAGAGCCGGCCGAGAATCCCCCCGAACGTCCCGGGCCGGTTCCTGCGGCACGACGGGGATTTTATAAAGTGTTTTTTACAGGATGGCTGGAACGAGGAAAGGCCCCAGACGTTTTCCTGCTGCTCCCTCGGCGTTCCGGGCTGAGCAGGACCTCAATTAGCGGGGCAGTAACGAGGCAGTGTCTGCATCCTCCGCCACTTGGCCGGAGCCGGAGCCTTGCACTTCATCATTCCTAACTCGTTGCAGTAGCTCCACAAAGTCCTCGCAAATCTTGGGAGCCGAGCGAGAAATTAGGAGCACATTTTTGGTGTTTGCTCGCATGGCAGCTGCGCTGGGAGCTCCTTATTTTTCATTAGTGTCAGACTGGGCAGCTCCAGGAGTTCTCAGGCTCCAGGGTTGGGACCGGGGCGTCGTCCACGGCTGCATTTTCCTTCATAGCCCTCTGGGATTGTGGGGAGCCTGGGGTTCCACTCCCAAAGCAGGGAAAAAGGGATTTATAAACTCCGCGGGGCAAAGCTCTTGAGGTTTCCGACCTTTGGGAGCACCCGGACGCCCATCACCTTGAACCAGGAGGGATTTGGGAACTGGGAATGGGGCTGGAATGTGGAGCTGGCCCTGAAATGAGCTCCGAGGCTTTCGGATGAAATCCTGGTTAATATTTCTTCAGTGCTTTCTCTTGAAGCATCTCCAAAGCGTTTGAAGAATATTATTAAGAGTTTGGGACATGGGAGGATCTCTCTTTCCCACTTCACTTGGAAAGGGAAGAAAAAGGCAGCTCGGAATTTATTTGGAGGGTGAGGAGGCTCCAGGTCCTTGAAGATTTTTCTGATGATTTGCAGAAGCAAATCTTTGGGGTTGTTCTGTCAGGGGCTCTCCCAGTCACTGTGCTGGGGGAAAATAAAGGACATTTTTAGGTGGGATTCTTCCTTGCATCCATTCCTGGGAGCTCTGGGAAATTCCGGCAGTGCTGCACGTGGACCGGGACAAGGCAGGAGGGTGATTTTGGGGCTGCCTGCAGTTGTCTCCCATCATTTTCTTCCTCAGCCGTCGCCTGATTGCCTAAAATAATCCAAATTCCGCCGTTCTGAGGCGAACAGGGAACAAATATCCCTGTAAAATGCCCAGGAGTTACGGGAACTCTTCCCTCTCCCAGTAAGGAATGAAATTTGGAGGGCTGGACACAGGAATTCAGTTGAGCCCAGGTTCTTGGGTTCCCTTTGATCCCAGCTCTGACCGAGGGCTTGGGGGTTGTCCCTGCCTCTGGGAGCTGTGGGTGCAGCTCGGACACTGCAGGTGAATGCTGGGGTTTCCCTTTTTCCCCCTTTCCCCATTTCCTGGAACTGGTGCCGTCTCTTGCCCCCGACCCATCCCGTGGAGTTCCTCTGTCCCCGCCGCAGGCCGGGGGGGTCCTGCAGGGAGGAGCAGTTCCCGGGAGGAATCTGGGGCGTCCCCAGTGCCCAGGTCAGCCCTGGGTGAGCCGTGGGTGGAGCTGCTCCAGAGCCTCCGCTCCGGACACATCCCTGTCCCTGCAGTGGGGGTGGGTCAGCAGAGCTGCTGGGATTTCTGGGGAAAGAATTCCACTGAAGCTGCTGGAAAACCATTGGGGTTGGTTGTGTTGGCTTTGACTGACCCTTTCCTTAATCAGTGCGTTCCTTGTGATCCAAAGGTATCCCAGAATGGGTTGGCTTAGAAGGGACCTGAAAGCCCTTCATGGGCAGGGACAGCTCCCACTGTCCCAGGTGCTCCAAGCTCCATCCAGCCTGGCCTTGGGCACTGCCAGGGATCCAGGGGCAGCCACAGCCGCTCTGGGAATTCCAGCCCAGCCCCTCCCCACCCTCCCAGACACCAATTCCTTCCCAAGATCCCAGNTCTCCCTGGAGCCTTCCCTTCTCCAGGGGAACATTCCCAGCTCTCCCAGCCTGGCTCCAGAGCAGAGGGGCTCCAGCCCTGGAGCAGCTCCGGGGCCTCCTCTGGGCTCTCTCCAGCAGCTCCACGTCCTCCTGCTGTTGGCCCCAGGGCTGGGGCAGCTCTGCAGGTGGGCTCTCACCTGAGGGGGCCCAGGGCCAGAATTCCCACCTTTCCTGCTGCCCACGCTGGGATCAGCCCCGGGCTGGGGGGGTCTGGGCTGGGCCATTCCAGCCTCATCCACAACATCCCAAATCCCTCTCCCAGGGCTGCTCTCCGTCCCTTCCTTCCCCATCCAGCCTGGATTTGTGCTGGGATTGCCCCGACCCAGGTGCAGCCCCAGCCCTTGCCCCTCTGACCCTTTTTGCTCGCCCACCTCCAGGGGTTTCCTGTTCTGTTCCCAAACCTTCTCCCACCTGGATTGATCTCCCCGCCGTTCCCTTGGATCAAGGCAGTGCTGAGCACTCGGGGGGTCACGTTCACACCTTGTGAAAAGCAGGTGCAGCCCCATTAACTCCAGATGGGTTCAAACCGGTTGAAACCCTTTGGAATTTTTGTCCTTCAGCTTCCCTTAAAAACCCCATCCTGCGGGGAGAGCAAAATTCACTTCAAAAAGGGATTTTTTCCTATTTCAGCAGCAGGTGGAGTTGGTCACCTGGAAAAGGGATGGCTCCACAAACCTGCTCATGCCCGAGGGCTGATGCCACACGTGTGGCACTCGTGGGGACTCGGGGAAGACCTCCCAGCTCCGCTGTTTCCTTTTAAGAGGCCCATAAATGCAAACTGGAACGGGCTGGAGGGGAGGTGTGAGATTTTTCCGGTTTTTTTTTTTTTTTTATTTGCAGAGCTATGTTTTTTATCCTTAATAGATTTATAATATGCAGGTCCCTTTATTTGTTCCCATAAAATTAACCAGTAAATTTCCAATGGAAAAAAAAAAGCCCCTAATGGGAACCACCTTGGCCGGGGCCGAAGCGTTGCTGCCTCCAGGAAAGGTGGGCCAGGGCATTTTTCCCTCTGCCAGGTTTTTGCTGGAGTGCCACATGTTGGAGGGATATAAAACTTTTACTGAGGAGAACTTGGAGGAATTCTGACTTTCTAATTGCCCCCTTTTTTTTTTTTTTTTTAATTTATTTTTTTTTTTTCCCCTGGTACGAGCGGCTGTTTATTTTGGGCTCTTAAAAACGGGCTCGGAATTTGGAAGTCTGGGGAGTTTGAAACCTCGGGAAGGAGGGCTGGGAGGGGTGGGAAGGATCCGGACTGGTGGCCAGGGAAGGGCTGGGGGTGGCTCCGCTGATTCTCCCCGAAATTCCAGTCCTTGGCAGCGGGGTTGGGAGCGTTTGGATTTTACTCTTGTAATGTTTCTGGAGTTGTTTTCGAGCCAGGATCTCTTTGCGGTGTCCGTAGGATAAGGACGGGCTGTTCCTGCTGGGAGCATCCCTGGTGTGTTGGGATGAAGGATTCTGGGGTGGGGATGGACACGGGGTGGACTGGAGGATCCTGAAGGACTTTTCCAGCCTTAACGATTGTGGGACTCTGGAATTCCACCTCAAATCCCGAGTTTTTGCTGGTTGGGGTGTTCCTGGAATGGGTTGGGTGGGAAGGGACCTTAAATCCCATCCCATTCCAGCCCGTCCATGGGCAGGGACAGCTCCCACTGTCCCAGGCTGCTCCAGCCTGGCCCTGGACACTCCCAGGGCTTCCAGACAGGAATTGTTGGGAATCTGGTGGGGCCCTGCTGCCACAGCCAGGCCTCGTCCTGGCCACGGAATATCCAGCTGTAAAATCCATGGAATTAGGCCTGGATCAAATCCTGTTTGTGCCTGGTGCTCGTCCCTCAGCGTCCACAGAGGCAGATCCAGGCTCTGCTTTCCTTGAGCCCAGGACCCTCCTGGGGGGTTGGGCAGGGGGAGAGGCCGGGGAGGGGAAAGAAAAGGAAAATCAAACTCTTCCAGGGCATTTTTAAGGGCTAGGAAAGCTCTCTGTAGTTTCCCCAGATGCCTTTAGAGGGCAGATCACGTCCGGGGAATAACGGGTTTGGGACGTGCTTGGTATTCCTGGTGGTGGATTCGGGAGGCTGGAGCGCTCAGAATATGGAGATATTTCTGTTTTAAAGCACAATTTGAATTCTGCAATAACTTGTGGTGCCTTCAAGGGTGACCATGAAGTGAATTTACAGCAGCGAGATGAGATCAGGTTTTGATTTATGGCCGTGGACTTAAAACCTCTTTGGGCTCGGTACTAAAAACTGCGGCGCGAGTGAAATATTAGTGATGGATGCGGGGAGAAGGATCCTGGGAACATGCTGTGGGAGAGGAGAATTATGTAATGTGTTGACTGAGTTCATTTTTATGTTAAGAAAGACCACAGAAAGCGGTTTCAGTTGGGAGAGTTGGTTTTGGAGAGCAGCGCCGAGTGCTGAATGTATAATTTCATTTTCCTCCGCTGGAGTCTCTCCTCCGGATCCCCAACCCTCGCGCCCCGGTGCTTAGGGAAAAAAAAAGTGTTTATCAGCAGAGTATTTCACGTTATCAGAGGAGACCTTGGGAAGTGAAGGCAGCAAAATGGCATTGAAGCTCCTCTGTGGAGCTGGAACTTTTCATATTGGGATTAAATATTCCTTAAAGTCACCATGCTGGGGGAGGCAGGGCCCGGCTAATTCTGCGATTAATTAAAACCAGCACTAACCGAGTCATGTTCTGCTTTCTTCTGCTGCTCCCCAAAGCTCGGGGATCCCGGGGAAGATGATTATTCCTGGGAAAGGCATTTTGTTCTCCCCCAGCCGAGCTGCTCTTTGTGGCTCAGCCCCTTTGGCAGCCGCTTTGCGGGTTCTCATCAAAAAAACCGGAGGGGTTATTCCCAAACAGAATGAAAAGGGCTTTGTTCCAACAGGGATTTATCCCTTTTTTGTCTTTTAAATGATGTTTAAAAAAATCTCCTGAAGGTGGAGGTGCTGCTGCTGCCTCCGTTCCCCAGGATGCACGGGATGCTTGGGGGTTCCTTGGATTTCAGGGTTCAGCCTTTAACTGGGATCCTTGCCCAGATTCCCGCTCCGGTTTCAATGGAAAAGGGAAAAAAAGGACAGACATGATCCATCGGGGTCTGAGCATCCGGCTGTGTCCCACACAGCATCCCTGTGTGCGGCTGGACAGACAGACATGGGCTGGACAGACAGACATGGGCTGGACAGATGGACACTCGGGGACACTCGGGGAATGAGGGATGGGCTGGGGGGTCCCTCCCAAAGAGCTGGGACAGAACCTCTGGAAGTTCAGTGGGGCAAGGGCTGGGGCTGCACCTGGGTCGGGGCAATCCCAGCACAAATCCAGGCTGGATGGGGAAGGAAGGGACGGAGAGCAGCCCTGGGAGAGGGATTTGGGATGTTGTGGATGAGGCTGGAATGGCCCAGCCCAGACCCCCCCAGCCCGGGGCTGATCCCAGCGTGGGCAGCAGGAAAGGTGGGAATTCTGGCCCTGGGCCCCCTCAGGTGAGAGCCCACCTGCAGAGCTGCCCCAGCCCTGGGGCCACAGCAGGAGGACGTGGAGCTGCTGGAGAGAGCCCAGAGGAGGCCCCGGAGCTGCTCCAGGGCTGGAGCCCCTCTGCTCTGGAGCCAGGCTGGGAGAGCTGGGAATGTTCCCCTGGAGAAGGGAAGGCTCCAGGGAGAGCTCAGAGCCCCTGGCAGGGCCTGAAGGGGCTCCAGGAGAGCTGGAGAGGGACTGGGGACAAGGCCTGGAGGGACAGGAGCCAGGGAATGGCTTCCCACTGGGAAAGGGGAGCTTGGGCTGGGATCTTGGGAAGGAATTGGTGTCTGGGAGGGTGGGGAGGGGCTGGGCTGGAATTCCCAGAGCGGCTGTGGCTGCCCCTGGATCCCTGGCAGTGCCCAAGGCCAGGCTGGACACTGGGGCTGGGAGCAGCCTGGGACAGTGGGAGCTGTCCCTGCCATGGATGGGTGGCACTGGGTGACCTTTCAGGTCCCTTCCCACCCAACCGATTCCATGAGGATTTAACTTCGGTCCATGGCTCTGAAGCACACGGCACTTCGGGGGAGCACCCGTGGCCTATCCCTGGGAAAACATTCCTCTGCCATGGAAAACAGGATAAAAGGGAATTCAGGACAGCCTTAGTCCAGCAGGTTCTTCCCAGACGTTGTGAACATTCCTGATCCCAGCTCTGTCCCTCAGTTCCTGAGGGTGTTCCCAGATCTCCGGCCACGGAACGTGTCCCGTTAGGATCCTTTTATCCCAGATTCCTGCGGAAATGGTGGAGGATATTCCGGCTGCAGGTCTGGGATCTGAGTTAGATCCAAAGGATCTCTGCAGCTCTTCCCAGATCTCATTTAAAGACTTTCAGGCTGTTCCGTGGAAAAGCCAAAATCCCGTTTTGTCCAGGATTGACCTCACTGGGCTTTATCCCGGGATTTGCTGAGCCCCCGTGTGCTCCAGGAGAATCGGGACCATCTCAGGGAGGTGCTCTGACCGTGGCCAGACCCTCAGAGTCCTTCAGAATCCCAGGCCAGGCTGATAAAAGGGAACAAAAGCCGAGTCTTGAGAGGAACCTTATCAGCAGATGGCTGCCCCAGGCCGGGAGGGGTGTGGAACAGCGCTCCGGGAACTCCCACGGACAGCGGGATGCAGGGATTCGGGCCAAGGCCGGGCCAGGGGTGACTCCCCGGGTAACTCTGTGAGGGTCAGCGTGGTCAAGGAAAAGAAGTGGAGCATCCATGGACGATGATCCCTGTCTGCCCCGGCGGCTGCGGGAGCGGCCCCGCTGCAGTCCCTGCCGCACAGGGATACAGGGATAGGGGCCGGCCGTTCCTGCGGGGACCAGCAGCTCCCGGTGGCTGCGCTCCCCAGCCGGTGGGGAGGGAAAACGGGAGTCAAACCTCTGGGAAACGTTGGGATCAGGCTGTTCAAACCTCGTGGTTGGAGTGAGGGCCCTGTGTGGTGTCAGAGCTTGGGCAGGGGCAGCTCCAAGCTGAGCACACTCGGATGGTTTTTCTGGAATTCCCCCTGGATCAAACCCTGGCAAGTCCAGCCCAACACCTTCCCCCTTTAGTGAGACCCGATCCATGGCTGCTTGTACCCTGAGTTTGCAGAGGGGTGAGAGTTCCACCTTCCCTGGGCGAGGGCAGAGAGTCCCCAGGGGGGTCTGAGGAGAGGTGAGGGCTGGGGTGCCACCCCTGCTCCTGGAGCTGGGAATGTTCCCGTGCTGGGAGAGGTCCTGGGGGCTGGAATGTCACTGAGCGCCTTGGGATTGAGGAGGAGCTTTCCTGGTGCTCCGGGCTTGCTCCAAGCCCCTGAGCTGCACTGGGGGAGCCCAAGGGAGGGCAGGGAAAGGCTCGGAGCAACCTGGGGTCGTGGAGGGTGTCCCTGCCCATGGAAGGGCTGGAATGGGATGAGCTTTTCCGACCCAAAGCACTCTGTGATTCCATCAGCTCCTCTCCTCTCCTCTCATTCCCTTTCCTTCTCTTTTATTTCCTGAAGGAAACAAAGCCTTTTGCCTGGATTTCTCCTTTTTAACAGTTTCACTGGAAAAAACCGAAACCAACCCAAAGCCAGTTCCCTGTGCCGTGCCTTGCTTGTCGGGGAGCGTGCTGGAACAAAGCCTGGCTCGGAGAACAATCCCGGTTCCCTGGGAGAGCTCCCAGAGCCCGGCCCTGCATGGCTGGGCGCTCCTGAGTCATCCCGGGCCGGGCTGGGCGAGCCTCGGACCCTCTCACCTGCGACCGGCTTTGGTCGCGATTCCTCTGCTGCTCCCTCTCCCGCCCAGGGCCGCGGCCGGGTCCCGGCTGGAGCGGGGAGAGGTGGAACGGGCGCGTGGGAGTTGGCACCGGAGCCCCGAGTCCCGGCTGCGGCTCACGGGGAGAGGAGCCTCTGCAGCGCCGTGCGCACGGAGCAGCTCCCGGGCTGGGGGATTTCGGCCAGGGGCGCTCCCAGCTGGAAAAGGGATCCTGGAATCGCTGGGAGAAGCGAACCAAAGGATCTCCGTGCAGTTGCTTGGCCGTAAACCATTTCTGTCCCCGAGAGCTCGGGCTGACGGAGCAGAGCCCCCCGCTGTGGAGTTGTCAGGCCAGGGCCTTTCCTGTGTTCGAAATTCCCTGCGGAACACCCATCCTCCTCCTCCTCCTCCTCCTCCTCCTCCTCCTGCTGCCTTCAGTCCCCCGAGCTCGTTCTCGGCTCCTCCGCTGCGTGCAAATGTGATAAATAAACTTTGTAATCGCACAGCTGAGCTCCCTTTGAAGCTGCCCACAGATCTGGGTCCCACAGGAGTGTAAATCAACACTTGGGCCATAAAGGGCTTCTTAAAAAGTGGCTTTTTTTTGTGCAGCTGACCCAAGGGCTGCGGTTGCCCAAGGCTTTTTATCAATCCTCGTGTGATAAACTTCTCCTTACAGCTCCTTGGAAGGGAGAGTCGGGATCGTTCCCTTCTCCAAGTGCTGGGCTGAGCAGCCCACCCCAAAACCAGCTGAGGTTTAATAGGTTTTGTACAAAAAGCTGAATTAACCCAGCTACTGAATGAACTGCAAGGATGTAAATAGGGCTGAGCTCGTCCCACGGGCTGGGAGAGGGAGCGGGAGCAGGGGATGAGGATAAGTCACGGGGTGAGAGCAGAGCAAAGGGGGAATTGCATTTTCCTCATCACACACTCGATGCCAAAAGCTTGGATTGGGGGAAAATTGGTATTTAGGGGTATCAGCTCGTGAGGTGGATGGGCTGAGGTGGAAGAGACTTTTTGGGGAACGAGGAGTGCGGGGTTGAGGCCGAGTCTGTGCAGGGCGCCGGGGAGAGCAAACCCGTCCAGTGCTGCGTTTCCAAACCTCTTTTATTCAATGACCTGGAACGGAGTTCAAAAAAACCCTCCCATTGTTGGGCCGCGTTTCCTGAGCCGAGGGAGAGCTTTGTCAGCCAAACCTCCAACAAATTGTCTGCTCTGATAACGAGTTAGCACCGGGAGCGGGAGAGGCCGAGCCCCTCCTCGTCCCCGCAGCGCCGGCTCCGCGGGCAAACTCAAAGCAGGAGCTGCGGCCGCGCGTTGAGTTTACACCTTGCAGTAATAATCCCTGCTTTTATCTGATCCGAGGGGGATTTTATAACTCTGGAATGGCTCTTTGGCAGGGCTCCAGCCCTACTGTCATTTTTTATTAACATTCTTTTTCTCCTCCCCCCGTAGCCAGTCTGCTCCGCTGCCTTTTTTTTTTTTCTTTTTTTTCCTCTTTTCTTCCCTAAGATGGTTTAAGGAATATGTATCCCATTCCTGGGGATATTGGGAAATGATACTTGAAAATTCGGTGTCTCAGCCCATTAGAGGGGTCTGTAAAACCGTCACAGCAGGAACTAATCAAATCCACCAACGCCAACCACAGCCGGCTTCGCTCCCTTTAAATCATCAGCCCCTTCTCCCCGCGCCTTATCTCGTGTCTCATCAGGAAAAACCTAATTAGGTTCTGCTCAAAAGTAAATATTGGTGGGTGGAGGTGAGGGGAGGTGAGACTCGAGCGTTTGCAAACGGGTGTGGAAAACAAGGTGAAGTTATAAAAATAAAAACACTGGAGTTTTAAAGGAGCTGCTTCCTCGTGGAGGTGGTGAAACGACTTTCTTTAGGGTGTCTCTGGAGGCAGAGCCTGGGGGAGCCCCTGGCCTGCTCTGGGAATGATCCCGTGGGATTGGGAATGATCCCATGGCATTGGGAATGATCCCATGGCATTGGGAATAACTCCGCGGCGCTGCAAATGATCCCGTGGCTTTGGGATTGACTCCATGGCGTTGGGAATGATCCCGTGGCATTGGGAATGACTCCATGGCATCAGGAATGACTCCATGGTGTTGGGAATGATCCCATGGCATTGGGAATGACTCCATGGTGATGGGAATGATTCCATGGTGCTGGGAATGACTCCATGGGCCCGGCAGTGACTCCGTGACGTTGGCAATGACTCCATGGCATTGGCAGTGACTCCATGGCGTTGGGAATGACTCCATGGCGCTGGGAATGGCTCCATGGTGTTGGGAATGGCTCCATGGCATTGGGAATGACTCCATGGTGTTGGGAATGGCTCCATGGGCCCAGCAATGACTCCATGGCATTGGGAATGACTCCATGGCACTGGGAATGGCTCCATGGCAGTGCAGGTTTGGGGCCAGGGTCACTCGATCTCGAGGGGTTGAGTTGCTTTGAAAAACTCAATTCTGAAAAATTCAGCTGCAGGAAGTTCAGCTTCGGCTTGGTCGGGTTGGGTCGGTTGGGTTGTGACGGGTGGGGAAGGCGGAGCTGCTGTTCCCAAGTCTGTGGGGGTTTTTTCAGGATGGATCCTGGAATGCTGAGGAAAGTCCTTCCTGTTGAGGGCTTCGAATCCCAGGATAGTTTGGGTTGGAAGGGACCTTAAAGCCCATCCAGCACCACCCACCCCTGCCGTGGGCAGGGACACCTCCCACTGCCCCTGGTCTCCTGAGAGCCTCGTGGGCTGCCTGGTGCCAGCCTCGGTCCCCAGACGTGGGGACGGCCCTGGCCTGGCCCTGCGGGTGCAGAGGTGCCTTTGCTGGTTCCACCAGCCGGCCTGGAGAGAGAGCTCCTGTCGGGCACTGGGAATTGTGCCGCGACAGGTCTGGGATGTTCCTGGTCTCCCGGCCTGCCGTGGATGAGGGAGGTGGCCGTGCTTGCCGGGAACGTCACCTGCACGCGCCCAGCGCTTTGTGTTTCGCTCCCGAGCGCGGCATCAGCTGCCAGCAGCCTCGGCTCTGCCGCCTTTGCTGCGTTCCCGTGGAGCAGAGCCAGCCGGGACTGACGGTCCTGGGCAGCAGAGGCAGTTTCACGGGATAACCCCGAACTGGCCTCGCCGGCATGGGAACCACGCCAAAAGGTGAGGGGATTTTGGGCTGGACTCGCCATCCGCCGAGGGCTTTGGGGCTCCCCGCGGCCCCGGCCCCGTCGGTTTTCCGAGGGTGCCCCGGGTGTCACCCGGCCTCTGATGCGGCCTCTTCCCTGGGCTCCTCCAGAGCCCCTGCGTGGAACAGAATCCCCGGATCCCCAAATGCCCCCCTGCGGGTCGGGTTTGATCCTTCCCGGGTCGGGTTTGATCCTTCCCGAGCCGCAGCAAACCCGGGGAAGGGTTGTTCTGCCGCACCCCGGCCCGGGGAGGTGCCGGGAACGACCTGGGGGTGGGAGCGGGGAGTTCCTCAGGATAATCCCGAATTTCTCTGGAACAGCTTCCTCTGGGCCTCCCCCCCAGCTCTACCCTCCCCTCGGGGTGAAACCGAAACCTCGGTGACTTCACTTCGAAGTTGAAGAAAATTCGATATTTCTCACTTCTAGGTCACCTCAGTCCAGATCGTTTCCTGCCGGGAGCGGGGGGCTGGGAATGCCCTCCTGGAGATGGAAAAGCCATTCCCGTTCCTTCTGGCGTGTGCAGGGCCTGGTTCCAGGATCACTGCTTTATTCCGGGCTCCTGCCGCAGTCGGAATGTGCCCGTTGCAGGCTGGGATTTGGCTCCAGTGTTCCCAGAAAGGGAACAAACACCCAGGGATTTACTGTGGGGCCATGGGTTGTTTTGTAGCATAGAAATCCCTGGAAAATCTTGTCTAATTTAGAACTCCCCCCACAAAAATCCCGAAAGGTGAAGATTCCTCAAGGTCCAAATTGCTCCTGGTGGGCCGGAAACCTTTTGTGCCATTGGGAGCGTCCTCTGGTGCTTTTTGGCATATCTGGGAGTTGGGACATACAATTTTTCCCTTTTTTTTTCATTCAGACGGTGGGGAGGCCCTGGCACAGGGTGCCCAGAGCAGCTGTGGCTGCCCCTGGATCCCTGGAATGTCCAAGGCCAGGCTGGACACTGGGGCTTGGAGCAGCCTGGGGTAGTGGAAGGTGTCCATGGGTGTGGAATGGGATGAGCTTTAAGCTCCCTTCCAACCCAAACCATTTTGGGACTCTGTGATTTTCCCAGTAGGTCCTTGGACTTCAATCCAGGTCAAACTTGATAAATCAGTTTATTTGCATTAAAAGTGCAAAATCAAAGCGTGGGAGGTGAGATCCATGTGGGGCTCCTTGTTGGAGCAATGCCGGCGGGACAGATTTCCTTGATTTTTAAATAACTGGAATTTATTAGGTCTTATCAGTATTTGTTCTGGATCTTATCAGTATTGACCCCGGTCACGTCCTGCCTTGCTGCCACAGCAGAGCTGGACCTGAGGGAAGATTAATCCCTGTTGGAAAAGAGAGGATCCTCGGAGAGCACTTCCATGGCTCCTTGGTGACAGCAATTCCGTGTCCAGGCTGAAATCCCGAGTGTTTCACGCCGAGGGCTGGGGCAGAGGAGTTTGGGGCTGGCAGCAGCGTCCTCCAGCTCGTTGTCCCAGATTTCCCTCTCCCATGACCGCCTGTGCGCTCCGGGCCCGCTCCGCCCTGGTTAATGATCCGTTTCCAGCTCAGTGCTTGATCCAAAACTTCGCGTTTTCCCACTCTTTGATTCTCCCCTCTCCAGAAGGAGAAGGATTACATAAACTGGAGGGTTTAATGAGTGCACTGGGCTTGCTTTTGGGGGAATTTCCAGTGGGTTCAGGGTTATAACTTCATTACGCCTCGGCTGGGAAACTCATGGCAGCGCTGGGCGGGTCCGAGGGTGGGACGGAGCCGCGACCCTTTGTTGTGTTCTCTTCTGAAGGACCGAGCGCTCCCGCCCCTTTTTGAAGTCCTAATTCCCTTTATGGGATGTCGCAAGGCCTTTCTATAGACTGGTGCCTCTGAAGTCCGACGTTCCCGCTGCCAAAAACGCGCCCTTGTCCCCCAGCGGCTTCGAGCCCTGACGTCGGGAGCCGAACTTTGTCCCGGGCAGCGTCCACCCAGACCTTTCCCTGCGGGGCTCTGTTGCAAAAATCCCCATTGTCGGGATTCGTCCCCGAAGAGATCTCTTTAAAGGGATGGGCCGGGAGTCCCCCGGCTCGGCTGGGAGGAGCGCTCGGGAAGGAGAGCTCCAGGGCTGCTCCTGCTTTCCAGCCGCTAGAGGTCAAGGTTGTGCCGCGGGAGAACGCGTCCCACGAGGAGAACGCGTCCCGGCCCGAGGGTTCGCTCCGGTTCCCGCTGCAGCCGCCTCCAGGGGCGGCTCCGTACCCGGAATTTTGTTATCCATTAATTACCCTGCTCGGTAATGGACTCAGAGCTGGTTGTGCGTGCTGGGGGCGAGGAGCACTTTGAGGTGGTTTTTCCGAGGAATGGGGTGCCCGTGCTTGGGTTTTCCAAGGAATGGGATGTTCATGCCATGCTTGGATTTCCGTGTTCTTCGGATGCAGGAATTGCTCCAGTGCTCGGTCCCTGGTGGGGTTTTGCTTCCCAAGGAGGGATTCCAAAGGGACTTGGAGGCTGGCAGAAATAAAAAGCTGCTCCTGAATTATTTTTTGGGGGGGATGTTCAAACTTCCAAGCATTGACAAGGAAATAATTCGGGAGGTTTGCACACGGATAAAGCTTTGTGCTCTCTGCAGTTCAGGGAGCAAAATCAATGATTAGTGATTTTTAATAGTGATTAGTAATGTTTTAATTCTCCCGTGGTGTCACTGGCAGCTGGATCTACAGCAGGATTTAGGGTTTTCCTGCTTCCTTCTAAGTCCAGGCAGTCACATTCCCGGGGGGAAGGGGATGGTCCCCTTTTGCCACCTCATGGAATCACAGAATTCCAGAATGTCCAGGGGCTGCCTGGGCTTGTGGAAGGTGTCCCTGCCCATGGAATGAGAGGATCCTTAAGGTCCCTTCCGTTATTCCATGATTCCCACACACCTTTCTCCTGACACATAAAAAATCCACAGCAAAGTACGGGAAGGATCCGCTAAATCTGTGTCTAAATCCCTGTAAATTCCAGGTTTTCCGAGTGTTTATTCTCCAGTTGCACCAGCACACAAACCCACGTGTCCGGCACCGCCGCATCCGTGGGGTTGGCCTTTTCCCCCTGGTTTTGGCTGGGATTTGGCCCTGGAGACCCCTCGCGTGTCCGCGCTGTTCCCATTCCTCGCCCTTCGCTTTGGGCTTGATCAGCTCCTGAACAGCTGGGGGCTAAACCACTTTTCCTGTCTGTTGTTGTGCTCCACGGCAAAGGGAAAACAGGGAATTTTCGCAGCGGGGCACAGGCAGTGACCTCCGCTGCCAGACAACCCCAAAATCCCTGGAACAGCTCCACGCGTCCCGACCCCTCCATCCCGGCGCTCCCAGCGCCTCCTCCCCGAGTACCTTTTACAGCTCGTTCCGCACATCAACAACGTGCAATTAAACCCTCCTGGGCTCCCACAAAAATGCTTTCAGGGACCTCTGGGGTCCAGATGTGGAATGTTTTGTGCTGCCACGGCTGGAAAAGGGGAACAAATCCAGCGGTTCAGGAGGTCCGGGAGTGCAGCCTGTGACAGTCACCACATGGCCCACGGGCGAGCGCTGCCGCAGCTGGGCCGTAAATGGATCAACGTGGCGGCACGGGGGCCGGGGCGCCGCGCTCTGCAGAGAGGCAGCAGCGTGTTTGGATCGTTGCATAATCCCCGGCCTGCTTTGCAAATGGATCCCGGGATATCTGGGACGGGGGGAAGGCGACGTGTCGGAATCCCGGCCTCCTTTGGCCCCTTTCGGGACCGGCTGCGCCTCGTGCCCGAGCGCCAAATTAAATCCCAGGTGAAATCTGCTTTTCTCTAGGCACAGCAGCAGAGAAACCTGGACAACATCGTGTCCCAGCAGCCCAGGATTAGCGGGGGGAAGAAATCCAAGAAGGAATTCAGCGCCAGCTCCGAGCTGGAGGTGAAGAACACCAGCCCCATGTCGGAGCAGGACTCGGGGATCCTGGATGTGGAGGATGAGGATGAGGAGGAAGAGGTAACCGTGCGGCACCGAACCGGGGACGCTGGGCAGCGCGGGGTGACTGTGGTGCCTCAGGGGTTTGCTCCTCGCTCGTGGGGCCCTGCTGGGGGTCCTGAAGGTGCAGGAGAGGCTGGAGAACGTGGGATGTGTCTCAAAATCCCATTATTTTGTGGTTTTATCCCTATTCCCGTTAGCAGGCTCAGCAGAGAGGCCAGGGATTGGAGCTGCCCGTGCCAGTCTGTCCCAGCACCTCGGTGCCGGTGGAGAACATCCATCCCTCATGGAACAGTTGCTCCACAGCCCCCGGGATCCTTGGCCTTTTCTTTTGTCCTGCTTTGTCTTCGGGCCAAGGATTGTGTCAGGACGGGAGTTTGGAATTGGAATTCCTTGATGCGCTCCCTCCTTCCCTTCCCTTCCTGCTGCTGCTTCCTGGGACCTGAACGTTGGTTTTGGGAGCCACAAACCATGGCCTGAGCATGGTGTTGGTTTTTCCTTCCTCCCAGGGCTGGGACACCTGGGATTTGGGATGTTTCCCATGGGATAGAGCCCCGTGTCTCAGGAAGGGCCACTTGGAGACGCAGACCTGCAGTGCAGGGCACAGGGGGTTGAGCTTTTGGATGTGTCCATCGTTCCTTGGGATGCAGCAGTGTCCTGGACCTTTTGGGAAGTTCATGTCTGCCCCTCTTTTGCTGAAGCCTCTCCTGTCAGGAAAACGGTATTTTCGGCTCCAGCCGGTCCCTGGGCTGGGGGGTGTTGGTCACCCTGACCGTGGCAGCTCCTGGGCAGCCGGGGAGGGGATCAAGGACAAGTTTGAAATTTAAAATCTGGGTTTTAAGGTGGTTCTGTGCTTTCTGTGCTCCCATTCTGGGTTTTCCCTGCAAATCCATTCCCTCCTTTCCATCTCTGCTGCGCATCCAAAGCTCGGCGAGGTCACAACTTCCTCCGCAGGGACGGAATTGTAGGGTCAGCCCTACAGAGCCCTGTGGCTGCTCTGGAACCCTCTGGGTGGGATCTTCACTCCTGCATCAGCATGGAATGGGGCCCTGGGGCTGCTCCAGGGCTGGAGCCCCTCTGCTCTGGAGCCAGGCTGGGAGAGCTGGGAATGTTCCCCTGGAGAAGGGAAGGCTCCAGGAAGAGCTCAGAGCCCCTGGCAGGGCCTAAAGGGGCTCCAGGAGAGCTGGAGAGGGACTGGGGACAAGGCCTGGAGGGACAGGACACAGGGAATGGCTTCCCACTGGGAAAGGGGAGCTTGGGCTGGGATCTTGGGAAGGAATTCCTGGCTGGGAGGGTGGGGAGGGGCTGGGCTGGAATTCCCAGAGCAGCTGTGGCTGCCCCTGGATCCCTGGCAGTGCCCAAGGCCAGGCTGGACCCTGGGGCTGGGAGCAGCCTGGGACAGTGGGAGCTGTCCCTGCCATGGCAGGGGTGGGATGGGACGGTCCTTAAGGTCCCTCCCAACCCAACGCATTCCATGATTCCATGGTTCTGGCCCATATCGGGCAGGTGAATCCCATCTCTGGGTGTGGTGGCACGTGGGTGACCTCACAGGAGGGGTGACCCTGCAGCTGGGGATGGGCAGGAGGGGTCTGTCCCCGTCCCGGTCCCAGTCCCAGGGTGGGCAGTGGCCGCTGTCCGTGGTGATGAAGAGCAGTGGGGGAGGGGCCCTGGCCACAGGACCCCCAGGTGCACCTGGCCGGGACCACGGAGGAGCCCCGAGGAGGAGCCCCCAAGGAGGAGCCCCCAAGGAAGAGCCCCCAAGGAGGAGCCCCTAAGGAGGAGCCCCTAAGGAAGAGCCCCTAAGGAAGAGCCCCTAAGGAGGAGCCCCCAAGGAAGAGCCCCCATGGAGGAGCCCCCAAGGAAGAGCCCCCATGGAGGAGCCCCAAGGAAGAGCCCCCATGGAGGA
>VXAZ01007892.1:102190-121179 GCA_013399875.1 Gymnorhina tibicen
TTTGAACGAATTTCTCGAGCCCCCAAGGAAGAGCCCCCATGGAGGAGCCCCCAAGGAGGAGCCCCAAGGAGGAGCCCCCAAGGAAGAGCCCCCCAAGGAGGAGCCCCTAAGGAGGAGCCCCCAAGGAAGAGCCCCCATGGCCCCTTCTCCCAGTGGAGCCTCAGGGAAATGGGAGTGGTTTGTTCCTGATGAGCTTTGAGTTCCCCCTGTTCCTCCCTCGTAGAATCCTGGAATATCCTGAGGTGGAAGGGACCCACAGGATCATGGATCGAGCTCCTGTCCCTGCCCAGACACCCCAACAACCCCACCCTGGGCATCCCTGGCAGCGCTGCCCAAACGCTCCTGGAGCTCTGGCAGCCTCGGGGCCGTGCCCATTCCCTGGGGAGCCTGGGCAGTGCCCAGCACCCTCTGGGGGAAGAACCTTTCCTGATCTCCAGCCTGACCCTGCCCTGACCCAGCTCTGGCCGCTCCCTGGTCCTGTCCCTGGTCCCAGAGGGAATCCTGGGGATTTTTGGAAAGAAAATTGTTTGTTTATCAGACCAAAACAATCTCTGAGGTGGAAACGGAGCCGTTGCAGTTTTGGGCTCCTCATGACAAGAGAGCTCCTGAGGGTCTGGAGCGTGTCCAGGGCAGGGAACGGAGCTGGGAAGGGGCTGGAGAATTCCTGAGGGATCTGGATTGCAATCAATGGGACTCTGGGATGGTTCCCAAATCCCTGGATTCGGGTTCTCTGGAATTCCTGGTGTTCCAGCCTGGAGGGTTTCACCCTCCCCGAGGAGCAGGACCTGTGCTCGTGTCCCGTTCTCACTCCAAACCCCACCGAGGATCCGAGACCCAAACCCTCGTATCCCAAATTACCCGAACCCGGAGCAAAGCATCCCGAAACTCCGAGCCAGCCTTGTGCTGGTGGCAGCTGCACGTTTCCCTGGAAAACTCGGCTTCCAGGGGTTAAATGTGCTGCAGGAGTTGTTTAACCCCACTTGCAGGAGGGGTTTGGGTGTTTCCAGAGCCCTGCCCCGCTCCCAGCCCCGGAACGTGCCTGCTGCAGGATTTGGGAACGAGATTGGGGAGGCTGACGTTGCGTGGACTGGGGAGTTTTGGGACAAGATGAATAAATCCTTTGTTCTGCAAAGCAAGAAGCACAAAAAGCCGGGGTTGGGCTGAAGGGGGGATGGCAGGGGAGCCGGCAGTCCCGGCCCGGGGCCGCCCCGAGCTCCCGCGGCATCGGCACGTCCCAAAATTCTGGGATTTCTGGAGTGTGGGGAGCACCGGCAGCGCAGCCCTGGCTCGGGGGATGCAGGCGCTTCTTCAGTGCTGAGCCTGAAGTGTCAGATGTGCCTGAATATTGAAATACCAGATAAATCCCTGGATTTGGGAATGGTGGGCAGGTCAGTTGTGCAATGTGTTAATCCAGCCAGAGAGAGAATTTCATGGAATCATGGAATGGGTTGGGATGGAAGGGACCTCAAAGCCCATCCAGTGCCACCCCTGCCATGGCAGGGACACCTCCCACTGTCCCAGGTGGATCCAACCTGGCCTTGGGCACTGCCAGGGATCCAGGGACAGCCACAGCTGCTCTGGGAATTCCAGCCCAGCCCCTCCCCACCCTCCCAGCCAGGAATTCCCAGTTCCCAAGATCCCAGCCCAAGCTCCCCTTTCCCAGTGGGAAGCCATTCCCTGGCTCCTGTCCCTGCAGGCCTTGTCCCCAGTCCCTCTCCAGCTCTCCTGGAGCCCCTTTAGGCCCTGCCAGGGGCTCTGAGCTCTCCCTGGAGCCTTCCCTTCTCCAGGGGAACATTCCCAGCTCTCCCAGCCTGGCTCCAGAGCAGAGGGGCTCCAGCCCTGGAGCAGCTCCGGGGCCTCCTTTGGGCTCTCTCCAGCAGCTCCATGTCCTTGCGCTGGATGCAATTCCATCTTTTCCAAGTCCTATATTGGATATTCTGGGAAGATTTGGAATAATAGGATCAATATCTCTTCTGCTACAAAGCCGTGTGTGCAGAAGAGCTGATCTGTTTATTTTTTTCTTAAAATATGTTACAAACCAATATTTATTACATTACAAAAGACTATCTTTACATTTTATCCATTTATTTATATAATTTTTATATGGCGTTGATCTCCTGCGTGAAAGCCCAGCACGGTTTTGGGCGTTTGTCTTTATTTGCAGCAAACTTTGCTGTGGGAAGGACTCGACCTTCCCTGCCCGCTGCTGCTGTTCCCGGGGCAGGAATTCTGCAGCCCTTCCTGGAGATGGGAGCTGCGCAGAGTGGCCCGGCCGATTTTCCCCGAGCCTGTGTGTGGGCTTGGAAGTTCTTCCAGAAAATCAGAGCCTGAAATCGTTGCTTTGAACGAATTTCTCCGGGGGGGGAGTCAAACCCTTTTTGGCAAAATCCCGGTTTTTTTCAGTCTTTATCAGAGCAATTTCTCCGTGGATACCGTTCAAGTTGGAGCCCCCGAATCCGAGCGGAGCGAAACCGTTTGATCCTGGATTGAAATTCCCTGGAAAACGCTGCCCGCTTTGAAGGGGATGTGGAGGGATGACAGATCCCTCCTCCCTCCGGAGCCTGCCGGGGGCTCGGGGCCGGCCCCTCGTGGGTGGTGGTCACCGGGCAGGGCTGGGCAGGAGCTGCCCACGCTCCCCTGGCTGCTCCAGGGGTATCCAAGCGTTTCTCCAGGGATTTCCGAGCCGGAAGGGTTGAACTGTTTAAGGTTTTGCCAACGGGAGGCCGATGGCTCCGAAAGCTGGGGAAATAAAGGGAGGCAAAAGCTGCGCCTGAGGAGCTGGGCTGGAGATCTGGGAGCTGGTCAGGGAATTCGGGAGGCCTGGGAGGCTGGGAATGAGAAATAAATGAGAGGGAAGGCAGGAGAAAATTGGGATTAACTCAGTGGAAGTGCTGCCTCATGTGTGCAGGTGTCAGAGTCTTGGGAAAGGGAGAAGTTGTTGCTGAGGGGGATGAGGGGTGTTCAGAGCCCTTGTCCTGGGTTTGGCTGTGAGCAGGGAATCCTGGAATGGTTTGGGGTGGGAGGGACCTTAAATCCCATCCAGTGCCACCCCATCCATGGGCAGGGACAGCTCCCACTNACCCCTGGAATGGGATGGGCTTTAGGGTCCCTCCCATCCCAAACCACTCTGCGATTCTGGGATCCCTCATTTCAGCTCCAGCCAGGACCCTCTGCAGGGCTGGGATCCGATTTTCCTCGCATGGAGGAGATCCTTTAACAGCTCCATTGCCACGTCAGACAGGAGTTTATCCCCAAATCCCTGTTTTCCAGCCCCGCTCCCCCCGCTGCTGAGGTGTCTCCAGCTGAGGAGGACCCTGCCCCGGGGCGCTTTGGGGTTGGCAAACCCTCCCTGAGCCCCAAGCTCCCCTTTCTTCATCCCACCTCCCTCGCAGCCTCATTAAAACCCGGGAAAATAAAAACATTCCGAGGCCTGTCCATCGGGCCTTTCATCCCTGCCCCCTTTTCCCGCCCCGTGTCAACAGAACACTCCCTTCTCCCTGGATTTCGGGTGCCGGAGCTTTCAGCCCGGGCCAAGCAGCTGAAAGGGAACATCTCCCAAGGACACAAAACCCTCTCCAATGCAAATTCCCCCTCTGATCTCTCCTCGCCTCCATCCCACCCGTCCCGAGCTCCCGTCCCGAGCTCCCTTCCCCGTCCCCGCTGGAAGGCGCCGGAGCCTCGGCGGCGCCGCTTCCCGGCTGGCCTCCATGCGGTACGCGACACAAGCGGAGCTCTCGGCCCAGCCTGACGTGGCATCCTTGGGGTTTTTGTCCTGGCTTTTGCCTTTTTGCCCCGCTTTTCTTTGCTCGAGGCCAATCCTGGCGGGGATGGTGCCGGGATCCCGTTGGATTCCGCGGCCGGGATGAGCGCGAGCGGTCAGCGGGGTTTCAGCGGAGCAAGGCCGACGTTAAAGGGCATTTTCCTGCTCCCCAAAAACCCTGGGAAACCGAAATACGTGGGGATATCCCGGGAACTGAAGCGGTCGTTCCACAGGCGGAATTCCGGCTTTGCCCCGCACCTGCTGGCGCTGGAGCTGCGCTCCCCGTAAATGATATTTCCGAGCGAGAAACTCCATTGTATTTGATTTTTTTAGAGCTGTGTTCGCCGAAATGGGGTTTTTTCAGAGTGGAATTGATGGAAATGTTGTTTTTTCAGCGTTGCACTCAGCCAGACGTGATTTTTTGGAGTGACGCTTATTTAACGTCGGAATTCTTTCCGAGCTGCTCCCACCCTGAGGTGGTGTTTCGGAGCGACACCGATCTGTAGAATTGTTGATCAAATACTTTGATAAATTATATTTTTTGTACAAAACCGTATCATTTATGTGACTTTTCTTATAGTTTCGTGCACCTAAATGTGATTTTTTTAGAGTGGCATTCATTTATATGTGATTTTTTTTAGGGTTTCACTGGCCTCCATGCGGTATTTCAGAGTTCCGCTTACCCACGTTCGAATTTTTTGCACTTCTGTTTTATTTATCCCTGGAATTTTATGAGTTACACTCACCCGGGTGTGATATTTAGGACTGACCCTTAATTAAATTTAATTTTTTTTTTAGCGTTACGCTCCCCTAAATGTGAATTTTCACAGTGGCGTTCACTTAAATGTGATTTTTTTTTCCTAGGATTTCGCTTGCCTCCGTGCGGTATTTTAGAGTTCCGCTTACCCACGCTGGAATTTTTTGCAGTTATCCTCATTTATCCGCGGAATTTTTGTGGCGTGCGCTCACCTGGGTGGGATATTTTAGAGCGACGCTCACTTAAATCTGATTTTTTTTAGAGTTACGCTCCCCTAAACGTGATTTTTCGGGGTCACAGACTTATTTAAGCGTGATTTTTTGGTAGGATTTCGCTTCCCTCCGCGCGGTATTTTAGAGCCCCGCTTCCCTGGAATTAAATTTTTTTGCAGCTCTGCCTGCTCGTCCGTGGAATTTTGGCGACTTTCCCGCGTTCCTCACGGATTTTCTCCCTGTTCCAGGTGCCCGGAGCCCAGGATTTGGTGGATTTCTCCCCGGTCTATCGGTGCCTCCACATCTACTCGGTGCTGGTGAGTAAATCCGGGCTCTTCCCGGATTCCCTGGGCGGTTCCGTGGATCCGCTCCTCCGGCGCCTGTCCGTGCCCGCCGAGGGAGGGAAAAAAGCCGGGGATGGGTGGATTCGGGGAAAACCCGCGCGGTTCCTTCCTGCGGGGCGCAGAAACGCCACGGGAATTTTCCGCGGCCGTCCCAAATCCCGGGTGTTTCGTGTGTTTGGATTTCTGAGTTGTCGGATTTTCCTCCGCGGGTCCTTCCTTGGATGCGGTAATTCCGTTATTCCCTGGGAATGGGGGAGTTCTGGGGGGAGAATTGGTTGGATTCGGATACCAGGAATTTTTCTTTGGACTTAGGAATTTCGTTATTCGGTGGGAATTGGGGAGTTTTGGGCAGGAATTGGTTGGATTTGGGCGCTGTTTCCTCCAAGAAATCCTCTTTGGCCACAGTTATTTCATTATTCCATGGAAATGGGAGAGTTTTGGGGAGAATTGGTTGCGTTTGGATGCTGTTTTCTCCAAGAATTGTTTGGATTCATGAACTTCATTATTCCATGGAAATGGGGGAGTTTTGGGGAGAATTGGTTGGATTCTGATACCGTTTTCTCCAAGAACTTTTCTTTGGACTGAGGAATTTCGTTATTCAGTGGGAATTGGGGAGTTTTGGGCAGGAATTGGTTGGATTTGGGCGCTGTTTCCTCCAAGAAATCCTCTTTGGCCACAGTTATTTCATTATTCCATGGAAATGGGGGAGTTTTGGGGAGAATTGGTTGGATTCTGATACCGTTTTCTCCAAGAACTTTTCTTTGGACTGAGGAATTTCGTTATTCAGTGGGAATTGGGGAGTTTTGGGCAGGAATTGGTTGGATTTGGGTGCTGTTTCCTTCAAGAATTCTTCTTTGGATGCAGTAATTTCAATATTCCATGGAAATGGGAGAGTTTTGGGGAGAATTGGTTGGATTTGGGTGCTGTTTCCTTCAAGAATTCTTCTTTGGATGCAGTAATTTCATAATTCCATGGAAGTGGAAGAGATTTGGGGGGAATTGGTTGGATTCTGATGCCGTTTCCTCCAAGAACTTTTCTCTGGACTCAGCAATTCCATTATTCAGTGGGAACTGGGGAGTTTTAGGTAGAACTGGTTGGATTCTGGTGCTGTTTCCTCCAAGAAATCCTCTTTGGATGCAGTGATTCCGTTATTCCGTGGAAAGGGAGGATTTTTTGGGGAGGAATTGCTCGGAAAGGAATTATTTGCTGCACCATGGAGACCTTCAACGCCCTCCAAACGCTGCCATCCCTGAATCCACCCCTTGCCGGGATCACTCCGAGATTCCTGAGGGAAGAATTCCCTCAGACCGTGCCGGGAGTTCATTTCTTGACTGAAAATTGTCCCTCTGAGCTGTCCCAGAGAGCTCCTGTTTCCGTGGGCTGGCTCCCGGGAATTCCGAGTACGTCGGGCATTGAGGTTTAATTAGCAATTAATTATTTTTAATTAATTAATTATTTTAATTATTAACTTACAAGGAAGGCTGGTAAGGAACCTTTGGAGCTCATCCTCCGGCTCTGGATTTCAGGGATGCTTCCAGCAGCATCCAAGCCTTGAATCCCCTAAGCCAAGGAACCTGTGGAGTCTCATCCCTTTTTAGGGACATTTGGAGCTCATCCTCCAACTCTGAATTTCGGGGATGCATCCGAGCCTTGAATCTCCTGATCCACAGAACCTGTGGAGTCTGTATCCCTTTTCCAGGGCCTTTGGAGCTCGCCCTCCAACTCTGGATTTCAGGGATGCATCCAAGCCTTGATTCAGCCATTCCAAAGAACCTGTGGGATCTCATCCATTTTTCAGGGCCTTTGGAACGCATCCTCCACTTTCCATTTTTGGGATGCTTCCAGCAGCATCTGAACCTTGAATCTGCCATTCCAAGGAACCTTTTCCAGGTCCTTTGGAGCTCAGCCTCCAACCTTTAATTTCAGGGATGCTTCCAGCAGCATCCAAGCCTTGAATCCCCTAAACCAAGGAACCTGTGGAGTCTCATCCCTTTTTAGGGACATTTGGAGCTCATCCTCCAACTCTGAATTTCGGGGATGCATCCGAGCCTTGAATCTCCTGATCCACAGAACCTGTGGAGTCTGTATCCCTTTTCCAGGGCCTTTGGAGCTCGCCCTCCAACTCTGGATTTCAGGGATGCATCCAAGCCTTGATTCAGCCATTCCAAAGAACCTGTGGGATCTCATCCATTTTTCAGGGCCTTTGGAACGCATCCTCCACTTTCCATTTTTGGGATGCTTCCAGCAGCATCTGAACCTTGAATCTGCCATTCCAAGGAACCTTTTCCAGGTCCTTTGGAGCTCAGCCTCCAACCTTTAATTTCAGGGATGCTTCCAGCAGCATCCAAGCCTTGAATCCCCTAAACCAAGGAACCTGTGGAGTCTCATCCCTTTTTAGGGACATTTGGAGCTCATCCTCCAACTCTGAATTTCGGGGATGCATCCGAGCCTTGAATCTCCTGATCCACAGAACCCGTGGAGTCTGTATCCCTTTTCCAGGGCCTTTGGAGCTCGCCCTCCAACTCTGAATTTCGGGGATGCGTCCGAGCCTTGAGTCTCCTGATCCACAGAGCCCGTGGAGTCTCATCCCTTTTTAGGGACCTTTGGAGCTCGCCCTCCAACTCTGGATTTCGGGGATGCGTCTGAGCCTTGAGTCTCCTGATCCACAGAGCCCGTGGAGTCTCATCCCTTTTTAGGGACCTTTGGAGCTCGCCCTCCAACTCTGGATTTCAGGGATGCGTCTGAGCCTTGAGTCTCCTGATCCACAGAGCCCGTGGAGTCTCATCCCTTTTTAGGGACCTTTGGAGCTCGCCCTCCAACTCTGGATTTCGGGGATGCGTCCGAGCCTTGAGTCTCCTGATCCACAGAACCTGTGGAGTCTGTATCCCTTTTTAGGGACCTTTGGAGCTCACCCTCCAACTCTGAATTTCGGGGATGCTTCCAGCAGCACCCAGGCCTCGACTGTGCCATTCCAAGGAACCCGCATCCCTTTTCCAGGGCCTTTGGAGCCCGGGAGCCGTCGTGGGGCTCTTCCCTGCGGTTGGGCAGCCCAGAGCCCAGGCAGGAGATGAAAGGAGCTCTCTGTTCCCAGCTTTCCTCCCTTCCCAGCCTTGAGAGGGAATTGTTTTCCAGGTCCCGGCGTCTCCAGCAATCCGCACGAGTTTGCTGCAGGAAAAGAACTGTCAGAAACCCCGTTCCTATAAAACATCTTTTTGTGCCCCTCATCTGGTCATAATTAGGTCATTTGGCCACGTTGCCGTGAGATTTTCTTGGAATGAGAAATTCCCCTCCCCAGAATGCGTGGCTGTGTTTGTGTTGGAGGGAACCCTCGCGCTCCGAGGCGGGGCCGGGAGCCGGAGCAGGGGTTCCTTAATTGGGAATTACGAGGGGCTGAAAGGCTGGGGGGAAGGGGGGGGCTGAAAGTGCCGCTCGTTTGGGGAAACTTGAGGGAGGAATGTGGATCGTGGGATTGGGAATCCTGTCGGAGGGGCTCCCATGCCTGGGTTTGACACGAGGGTATGGATTTGACACGGATTTGATACGGATTTAATTTGGATTTATTATGGATTTATTATGGGTTTGGTGGTGTGACCGTCCCTAAAGGTGTTCTGAGGAGGGTCAGCAGCTTCTGCTGGTGGAAGGAGCAGTTCTGGACATTCCAAATTGTTGGATTCCTTGAATTTCAAGGCCAAGACATGGAATTGCTGTGCTGGCCATAACAGAAGGGGGTTTGTTTCTGCACTGGGGGTTTTTTTGATGTCTTGTTGCTTCGGGTTTTAATCAGAAATAGGGACTGGTCCTCCCAAAGGTGTCAGGGGAAGCAGCAGATCCGTGGCCAGATCCGTGGGATGGGCTGGGATGGGATTGTCTCCTTCTGGAGGTGGGAATGCTGTCCCCACAAGGCCCTGACAGGAGGGTGCAGCCGGGGAACGAGGGATGGGCTGAGAGGGAACGGCCGGGGGAGGTTTAGGCTGGATTTTAGGGAGAATTCCTCCATGGAAAGGGTTTTCCAGCAGGGCTGGAGTCCCCATCCCTGCAGGGATGTGGCACCTGGGGCCGTGGGGCCCTGGTGGCCCTGGCAGTGCTGGGAATGGTTGGATTTGGTCTCAGGGGATTTTTCCAACCCC
Source organism: Gymnorhina tibicen (assembly GCA_013399875.1). Lineage (NCBI taxonomy): Eukaryota > Metazoa > Chordata > Aves > Passeriformes > Artamidae > Gymnorhina > Gymnorhina tibicen. The sequence continues at coordinate 111,391 of VXAZ01007892.1, forward strand.
AGGGATTCCATGGAGAGGCCGGACCAGTGCAGGGGTTCTGTGCCAGCAGCTCGGCGTCCTCTGTCCCCGTCCCGAGTTCATCCCACTCAGTGCTCCCGTTCCTCCCGTTCCTTCCCAGCCCAAAGCCCTAAAAACGGGAACGAGAACTCGCAACGAGCCGAAATCCCGAGCAGAGCTCAAAGGAAGGTGTTTTAGGGAGCCGGGAGCGGGAGAAAAAACCTCCCGAGCAGCAGATTGCCCTTTCCCTGACCTGGGACCGAATCCTGGCCTGGCTTTCGAGGCCTGGCTCGGCTTGAACAATGTCAGAGATCCTGCAAAGCATCGAGGGAACGGCCCCGGCCGTGTCAGACGGAAGGATCATAATGTAATAGTTCCCCAAAACTCCCAATATTTGTCATTTACAATAGCGTTATCTCAGAGCTTGGCCTGCAGTTAAAAAGGCCCACGTTGAATAAACATTGAGATATTTATTATTTTTAGTGAAATCGACCTTCCAGTCACCTCAGTTTTATGGCTGCGCTGCTTATAAATTCCCAAAGGATTATTTGCAAACTCCTGCTCCTATCTGGCAGCCTTATCAGCAGGGCAGGAGTTCACGTATTGTACCGGGGGGTCAGCCCGCGGTCATGGGCTTCCAGAGGGGGCCAGGCACCTGTAAATCCTGCAAATCCTTCCCTCGGCAACCAAGGCGAAGGACAACATCCAACAGGCACGGAGACTTTTCCAGGAAACGCTGAACTTTGGCAGGAAGGGCAGAGCAGGGGGAAAGAAAGTGAAGGAAGGTCAGGCGGGGGTTAATTGAGAGCCGGACCTTGGCGCGGTGGCGGCTGCGGGGCAGGACGGGCTCTCCTGGGATGTTTGATGGGATTATTCATCCCAATCCCTTTCCTGGTGAGGAAAGGGCTGCCTGACGCTGTCCTGAGGGACAGACGGGCGTGGGGAGGGTTTGGAGCTGTGCAGATACGGGAAAAAACATCCCAGCTTCTTCGCCTCCATCCCAGACCGGTCTGGGAACCTGGGAACGGTTTAAGGAGGGGGAGCAAGTCCAGGCCACGGGGATTTCGGGGTCAGTTGGCCGAGACCTGGCCTGGTTTGAGCTGAGCCTGAGCCCCAAGCCCAGCCCAGGTTCTGTTCAGCAGGGATGTGCCGTTTCAGCCTCTGCTGGGATGGTTTTTGGGATTATTCATCCCAGTTCCTCTCCTGGTGAGGAAGGGGCTGCCTGACGCTGTCCTGAGGGACAGACGGGCGTGGGGAGGGTTTGGAGCTGTGCAGATACGGGAAAAAAACATCCCAGCTTCTTCGCCTCCATCCCAGACCGGTCTGGGAACCTGGGAACGGTTTAAGGAGGGGGAGCAAGTCCAGGCCACGGGGATTTCGGGGTCAGTTGGCCGAGACCTGGCCTGGTTTGAGCTGAGCCTGAGCCCCAAGCCCAGCCCAGGTTCTGTTCAGCAGGGATGTGCCGTTTCAGCCTCTGCTGGGATGGTTTTTGGGATTATTCATCCCAGTTCCTCTCCTGGTGAGGAAGGGGCTGCCTGACGCTGTCCTGAGGGACAGACGGGCGTGGGGAGGGTTTGGGGCTGTGCAGATACGGGAAAAAAACATCCCAGCTTCTTCGCCTCCATCCCAGACCGGTCTGGGAACCTGGGAACGGTTTAAGGAGGGGGAGCAAGTCCAGGCCACGGGGATTTCGGGGTCAGTTGGCCGAGACCTGGCCTGGTTTGAGCTGAGCCTGAGCCCCAGGCCCAGCCCAGGTTCTGTTCAGCAGGGATGTGCCGTTTCAGCCTCTGCTGGGATGGTTTTTGGGATTATTCATCCCAGTTCCTCTCCTGGTGAGGAAGGGGCTGCCTGACGCTGTCCTGAGGGACAGACGGGCGTGGGGAGGGTTTGGAGCTGTGCAGTCCGGGACAGAACATCCCAGGAGTGGGGCTTGTGCTGTTTCCTTCGGGCTGTCCGTGTGTGCAACTCCTGCTTTTCTCGGATGGTCCCACGGTCTGGGATTATGTCCCTGAACCCACAAGTCCTTACCGTGTCCGTGGGTTCTGCCCGCAGCGAATCCCCTTGGACCTGCGGGGAGGGAGGTTTTGTAAATTCCGGGTTTGCCTTCGGGTTGGAGCCACTGCAGCACCTCAGTGTCTTAGTGGGGATCCTCCCAGTATCAGACAGAACGGGCAGTCCTTTTCCTGGGAAAATGGGCAGGGAGGAGCTGGAAACGTGGATATGGCGGGGTCTGGGTGCCGGGAGCGTTGGGTTCAGGTGGGCTTGGAGCAGCCTGGGGCAGGGGAAGGTTGGGGTGGAACGGGATCATCTTTAGGGTGCCTCCATCCCAAACCAGCCTGGGAATCTGTGAATGAGTTAAGGAGGGGGAGCAGATCCATGGGAATTTTGGGGTCGGCTGGCCGAGGGCTGGCCTGGTTTGAGCTGAGCCTGAGCCCCAGGCCCAGCCCAGCCCCAAGCAGCCCTGTGCTACCTCAGCCTCTGCTGGGATGCTTTTTGGGATTATTCATCCCAATTCCTCTCCTGGTGAGGAAGGGGCTGCCTGAGGGACAGACGGGCGTGGGGAGGGTTTGGGTCTCCGTGGGTATCACCCAGAACACCCCAGCTTCTCCAGGGTGCCTCCATCCCAAACCCGTGGAAGGTTTAAGGACGGGGACTGGCAGCAAGTCCAGGCCATGGGAATTTCGGGGCCAGCTGGCCGAGGGCAGGCCCGGTTTGAGCCGAGGTTTGAGCCGAGGTTTGAGCCGAGCTCAGCAGCCCCGCGCCGTCCCAGGACACCGACCCACAGCCCGCGGGGGCTCCGGGCCGGCGGGACCCTCTCCGTGCCCTCCCGGGGGACGGGAACACGGCGGCGTTTAGGGCGCGAGGGGCGAAGCCGCGTTTCGCCGCCGACGGCTCCGTCTTTCGCGCTGCCTCCGACCGACGTCTGCGCCGTGCCGGGGCTGCTTTGATCGATGTCCAGGATGAGCGGGGGAAGGTGAGGCCCGGGTTTATCTGCGGGAGCATCTGAGCAGCTGCTGGGTGCCTCGGGTTTCCAGGCCAAGCCGTGGAACGGCTGCGCTTTGCAGAACAGCGAGCGAGAGGCGCTTCTGTGTTTCGTGTTTCCCGTCAGCTGCAGCGAGGCAGAAAGCGAAGAGCGAAAACCCCGGGCAGAAAGGAATGGGGGGGGAAAGAAAAAGCAGCCAAAAAACAAAAAAAAAAACTGGAGGCGGGGGGGGCTGCGCCGAAGGGGCTCCCAAAAAGTTGTCTCCGAGGCGGCTGAGGGCGATTGAAGTCCCTTAAACTCGTGGCTGAGCCGGGGCTGGTGCCTGTGAGCGCTCATTTGGGCTCTGCCTCGGCGGGGTGGGTTTTTTTAGCTTTGTGCTAATTGCTTCCCAATTACTTTGAGGTTCTTCACATGTTCCTGAAGACACTGGGATTGACGCTCCCAGCTCTTTGATCCCAGCTACAAAGGGGTCATTTTAGGGGAAAGAACAAGTGTCCAAAAAAACAACAAAAAAAAAGGCAACAACCCAGAAAGAAAAAGGGAGCGGATTCTGAGGTAAAAACAGGCTTAAAACTGGAGCTGGGGAAGGATTTCTGGAGAATCCAGAGCTGGATAATTTAGATAAATGGGAGCTGAGAGGGATTTACTATAAATTTGTCCTATCTCACCACTGACATTTTTATCTGTGCTGCTTCTCCCCCAACCCTCGAGCTGCTTTGATGCACAAAACGCATTAAAAAGGTTAAAAAAAAAAAGTACAGTTGATAATGACCCCCCTGTTTTAGGGAAGACAATCCACGTAGGAATATCTTGTCGGCGTGGATAGTCTGTATCCACTTGGAACAGCTCGCCTTGGGAATTTCAGGGAAGGACAAGTTTTGTATCTCTTAGCGCGGCCAGCGCAGCCCTGGGAGGAGGAACACGGTTTTATTTTGGAATTATCGCCGGGATTGCAAGGTTTGGCTGCAGGAGCTGCCCGGGGGTGAGCCCGTGGAATGCCCACCTTGGATGGCCACGTGGAGCAGATTCCCCTGGAGTGGGACATCCCGTGGAGCCCGGCTCTCCTCCCAGCCCTGCGCTGCAATCCCCGCTCGGGTTTGAGTTCCTCTCCCGGTGCTGCTCCTGCTGCCGGCACTGCCCGCCCGCACCCTCCTTTTCCCCTGTTTGGGGTGGGAATGGGGCAGGGGGGCTCAGCTCCCGCTCCCTGCCCGCACCCTCCTTTCCCCTGTTTGGGGTGGGAATGGGCAGGGGGGGCTCAGCTCCCGCTCCCTGCCCGCCCTCCGAGGGGCTCAGCATCCCCACCCGAAACACGGGTGCTGTGCCCACGGGCCAGAACAGCCCCAGTTCCCCCAGTTCTGCTTTCGGGGCGCGAGGGAGGCTCCCCTAAACGGGAGCCACCCAGCCCTGCCTTCCGGACGAAACCAAATCTTTCTCTTCCCTTCGTGGCACCGCTCGCTCCTTCTATTCCCTCCTGCAGCCCCTGCAAACCCCGCCACGGAAAGTCCGTGGTCCCCTCGTGTTTTGGAGCTGGGGCTCGGCCAGTTTGCCTTGGCAACTCGAAAACTTCTTTTTTTTTTTTTAAATCTTTTTTTTTTCTGTATTCCAAGTGGGAGACAGCANTTTTTTTGTGGGGGGGGGGGGGGGGGGGGGGAAAGGAGGGAGAAGAAAATCCCCCCCTTCCCAAGTCTCTCCTTGTCCATCTCAGGCACTCCCAGCCTGTCCCGCGGCCGTGTCCTGGCATTTCTCAGCGGCTGCTGGCCGGGCTGCCCCCCTGGTGCCTGGTGCGGGGAGATAGCCGTAAACAGAGCTCTGAGATCATAGGGGAAGGCTGGGGGGAGCCACTTTGTGCGCGGCATTGATAAGGCCACAGGAAAAGCCATTAGAGCGCGCCGTGTCAGTGACCTGCGATAACCACCCCGTCCTACGTGCTAATGGAGCCTGGCGAGCGCGCCTGGCCCTGGTGGCAGCGGATTGAACTTTGGGAATTGTCACTCTGCTCTTTTAACCCCGTGACCTCCTTACCCGGGAGAAAAGCACTTGGCTGCGATCAAAGCGGCGGCGCAGGAATCGGTGTTGGTTCGGGGCTGGCCTGATAGGATCACAGGCGGCTCGTGGGGCTGGAAATATTCCGCTTGGAAAACAGACAGGGAAAGGGAAGGGGGGGGAAAAAACCCCCCCCTGACCCGGAGAGGTTTTCCTGCAATAGCCCGGGTGCAGACTCCTCATCACCTGAGGGAGAGCAGCAGAGCTTTCCCAGGGCTGGGCACAGCCATGGGAAGTACCCTGGGAGTTTGGGTTTGGGGCTGGTTTCATCCCGGTTCCCTCGATCCCGTCCCGCTCTCGGTGGCCAGCTCTGTTCGCCCTGACTCGGGGAATTACGGAGTCTGTTCGGTGGTTCATGGATCGTTCCCTGCGGAGGGACCTCGGGGGGTTCTGGTCTGACCTCCTGGAGCAAGGGATAGCTGGGATATGGGGAAGGAATTCCTGGCTGGGAGGGTGGGGAGGGGCTGGGCTGGAATTCCCAGAGCGGCTGTGGCTGCCCCTGGATCCCTGGGAGCGCCCAAGGCCAGGCTGGATCCACCTGGGGCTGGGAGCACCTGGGACAGTGGGAGGTGTCCCTGCCCATGGCAGGGGTGGCACTGGGTGGGTTCTAAGGTCCCTTCCAACCCAAACCATTCCGGGATTCCATGGAAGCAGCTCTGAGATCAGCCCAGGCTGTTCAGGGCTTTATCCCATCTTGTGTTGAAAACCTCCAAGGCCCAAGACTCCAGAACCTCTCAGGGATCTTGTCCTGCCCTGCCCTTGTCCCCTGTGCTGGCCCTGCTGGGGCACCTCCGGGACTGGGGCAGCTCTGGAGAGCCCTGGAGGGGCTGGAGCAAGTCCAGGGCAGGGAACGGAGCTGGGAAGGGGCTGGAGAATTCCTGAGGGAGCTGGGAAAGGGGCTCAGCCTGGAGCAAAGGAGGCTCAGGGGGGCCCCTGTGGCTCTGCACAAGTCCCTGACAGGAGGGGGCAGCCAGGGGGGTCGGGCTCTGCTCGCAGGGAACAGGGACAGGAGGAGAGGGAACGGCCTCAGGCTGGGCCAGGGGAGCTCAGGGTGGATATCCGGAAAATTCCCCCATGGAAAGGGTGGTCAGGCCTTGGCAGTGCCCAGGGCAGGGGTGGAGTCCCCATCCCTGAGGGATTTCAAAGCCCTGTGGAGGTGGCACTTGGGGACATGGGCAGGGGTGGCCCTGGCGGTGCTGGGGGTGGTTGGTGGTCTCAGAGGACTTTTCCAGCCTCAAGGATCCCATGATTCTGGGACTTTTCCCCCAGTTTGGAGTCACTGAGGAGCTCCCGGAGCGGCTCTGTGGCTCCTCCAGGTCACTGCCACCGGAGTGGGGCCAGACATGTCCCAGGACAGGCCCCGCTGTGGTCCCCACTTGTCACCCGCTCCCTGCGGGGTGCAACTCCTCGATCCCGACCCTCTGGAATTGACCACCCCTCACCCACACAGGGACATCCTCGTTTGGGTCCGGGAATATTGTGGAAAAGCACATTAAATCCCGGCCAAGGTCAGGGACACCCTCTGCTTTCCCAGGATCCACAAATGCTGCCGTGCCGTCGGATCATCGGCGTAATTCCTGCTCCAATAGGTCCTGGTTTTCCCCAGTCCCCTTCTCCTCCGTGCCCCTGGAATTGTGTCCCAGGAGGACTCAGCTCAGCACCTGAAACGAGGCCCAAAGTCCTGGGGATGGCAGGGTCCTTTTTTCATCTTTTTCCACCTTTCCCCGCTCGTTCCCAAGGTGTTTTTTTAAGGAATTGTAACCCCTCCGGAGCTGCTGGCTGCGGGGAGCTCCGAGGCCGTCGGGGTTTTGTTGGGAACGTCCACCAGGACGCCCCGAATCCCAGCCCCGCTCCTTGCACCGTGCGGGCGTGGGAAGGCTCTTCCCAAGATTGGCCGTTTCCGGGCTTTGGGGCTCAGGAGGGTCCCAGGAATGTTCGGAAAACGCCTGGGCTGCCCCGGAGGGCTTTGTGGTGGTGTCCAGAAGGGAGATATCTCAAAAACAACAAGTGATAGGGGCGGAAGTGAAGTGATTTGGAAGGAATTTCCCCGGAGAGCGGCCGTGGTCTAAGGTAAAACTCAGTTTAGCACAAAGGGAAGCGGTGAATTCCCACTCTTTCCTCATCCTCTGGTTATGGACTCGAACCGTGGAATGGTTTGGGTCGGAAAGGACCTCAAATCCCATCCAATCCCAGCCCCTGCCGATGGCAGGGACACCTAATTCAGGCTGGGACAGCTCATGGAGAACTTGGTCCAAGTCTCCTCTAAATCTGCTGAATTTGAAGGGAAATCAGGAATCTCCGAGCCTTTTCCATGTAAATTTTGAGGATCTCCAAGGCTGGGGGCTGCCCAGCCCCTCTGTGCCCCCGCCCCAACATTTCACCACCCTCCGTGGAATTGTTTTCCCCTGTTTCATTAATTTTAATTTCTCCTTCTGCATTTTGTCCCTTCCCTCTCCTTCCCCGTGTGTTTCCAAGGGGATCCTGGATCCTGGATCCTGGAATCCTGGATCAGATGTCCTCCCTCAGCCTTCTCCTCCCCCTCCTTCCCCAGCTGTCCCAGTCCCATTGGGCTGATGCTGATATTCCACGTTTAGGGCTTGGTTTGGCTCCTAAGAATGAATAAAAATCTCTCTCTCTGCCACTTTTTGGGGACATTCAAAGACCCAAATCCAACCCTGGGTGGAGCAGTTCAGTTTTTCCTGATCATCCCTAAAATTGGAGGTCTTGCCCTTGGTGGTGTTGGCTCCAGCTGCGGGAATCCTGGGAAAATGAAAGGAATGGGACATGGATGGGAGCAAACTTGGGAGAATTCTGTCAGGGAGCTGTGCAGAGCCACAAGGGCCCCCCCGAGCCTCCTTTTCCCTTCCTGGAAGATCCTCGAGCTCAGCTCAGCCGAGCTCAGCCTGTCCCCGAACCTGTGTCCGTGAACAAACCCCGGGGAATTCTCCCGTGCAGCCCAGAAACCCCAAACTCGATTGCAGTTTTTTTGGGAGGGTGTTCGTGGGGGGGCTCTGGAGCTGCGAGTTGGCCCCTGCCCCCCCGTTCCACCCCTCCCCAGCAGGGCTCGGAGCCCAGCTGCAGCCGCTCTTTTCCTGCTCTTTATGGCTCTCATCCTACAGCCCCATAAGCGCCGGGAGCTGGGAAACGCTTCCCATCCTGTTTGCAATAAATCCCTGGTTTTATGAAGGGTCCCGAGCCGGCTGGACACGAATCCTCCGCGTGTTTACAAATATTTGTGCAGGAAAAAGGGCGAGCAAGCGTCCAGGACGGGTTTCTGACGCATATTCCCCCTGCCTCGGTCCTTTGTTCAGGAAAACGTGGGGGCCGGGCCGGTGCCGCGCGAGGAACAAACGCTCCCGGAGCGGCGGGAACGGCAGCAGCTCCCACAAAATGAAAGGGGTTTCGGGGTCGTGTTTTAGGGCAGGGGGTGGGAAAGCGCCGGGACAAAAGCCGGGGAGCGCTGGCAGGGCGGCGTTGCCCTGGGAGAGGGTTTTCCGTGGATCCTCTGGAATGAGGGGTTTGGCCCCGGAGAAAAGCGTCTCTTTCGTGGTTTGGAGGTGGGAGCTGGAGGTCCGGGGGACTTCTGATCTTCGGGTTTCACCTTTTTTGTGGGGGCTTAATCATCTCCTCGCGGCCTCCGAGCAGCCCACGGGGGCTGTTTGGGGAGCAGGGCTTTGGCTCTTCCCTTCAAATCCCCGACTCCGTCTTGCCCCAGCCGTGGCTGCGGTGTGGGATTGAAACCCCGCAGAATCCCTCGGGATCCAAACTTGTTGGGAAAACCAGGGGCTGAAAAGCTGCTCCTGTTGTGTCTTGTCGTGGTTTCAGGTGCTAACCAGAGGACAAGGGCGGATCTGGGTAAAAGCTCTTTATTGGGATGCTCCGGGACGTGTTTTCCACAGGCGCTGGGTAGGAAGGTTCGTCCCGGTTTTGTTCCTAGACCCCGGAAGTGCTCAGAGCCGGGCTGGACGGGGCTTGGAGAAACTTCGGATAATGGAGGGTGTCCCTGCACGTGGCAGGGGGTGGGACTGGGTGGGCTTCAAGGTTCTGTCCAACCCAGGCCGTTCCATGGTTCTGCGATCCCTGGAGCGCATCCCGAAGCCGTTGCTCCGCGGGGAAGGCGCTGCTGTCCCCTCCTCACAGCACCACGGGCGGAGGTTGGAGGGAACCTCTGGAGATCACCGTGTCCAGCTCCCCACGGAGCTGCCGGGGGTTCTCGGGTCCGTGTCCCGCTGGGATGGGGCTGCAGAGCGTCTCTGGGCAGCCTGTCCCGGTGGCGGATCCTCCTCCCGGGGAAAAGGGTTTCCCGGTGGGTTTCTGTGGGAATGCTGCGTTCCAGTTTGTCCTGAGCGGGGTCTGGCTCTGCCTTCTCGGCTTCCCCCTCTGGGTCTCTGCCCGCATCGAGAAGGTCCCTCAGAACGGTGGAGGTGTCCGAGGAGGGGCTGGACGTGGTCCTTGGGGCCGTGGCTGAGTGGACACGGTGGGGTTTGGTCACCGGTTGGACTCGATCATCTCAGAGGTCTTTTCCACCCTAATTATTCCCTAATTATTCCTGGGACTCCCAGTGTCCGTCCAGCTCTTCGTCCAGCTCCACCACGGCCTCGGCCGTGCTCGGGAAGGTGCCGTCCAGCCACTCCAGGATCCTCTCGTGGCTGGACATCCTCCCCAGCTGCCTCAGCCTGGCCTCGGTCGGCCGGGCCACCCTGACCGTGCGCGGGGCCGGCTCCGCGCCGTCCCCGGGGTCCCCTGCCCGGGCCCGCGCGGCCGCG
>VXAZ01007892.1:121221-153990 GCA_013399875.1 Gymnorhina tibicen
GCCCCTCCTGGGCCGGCCTGGCGTGGGGCACGGCCACCTGCGGGGGACAGAGGGTGGGTGAGGGCGGCCCTGGCCGCTGTCACGGCTCCTGGCCCGGGGAGGGTGCTCGGGGCCGGCTCCGGGGCTCTCCCAAAGGCTCCGCGGTGGCTCCCAGCGCCCCACGGGCTCTCGGGGCTGGGTGGCCCCGGCAGCCTCATCCCATGGGGGACTGGCCCCGGCTGCCCCGTGTCCCACTGCGCCTGTGTCCCACCTGCCATTCCCCGTGTCCCACCTGTGGGTTCCCTGTGTCCCACCTGGGGTTCCTTGTGTCTCATCTGCCATTCCCTGGGTCCCACTGCGCCTGTGTCCCACCTTTACCTGCCACTGTCCCACCCATTACTCCCTGTGTCCCACCTGCCATTCCCTGTCTCCCACCCATTATTCCGTGTCCCACCCGTTATTCCCGGTCTCCCACCCGTTACTCCCCGTGTCCCGCCCGCAGGCAGGAGGAGCCGTGGGAAGGAGTCCTTGGCACGGTCGATCCCACCCCTGCCCCCCAGGCAGCTCCTGATTGTCCCCTCCCGTCCCCTCCCTCACCTGGGCCCTTCTCCGGGGGCTCAGCTGCCCCTTGCCGGGCTGGGATTTGGGATTTGGCTTCTCCGCCATCCCCGCGGTCCTGAGCCTCGGAGGGATCAGGGGATCGAGGGGCGTCCCTGGCAGCGTCCCCCAGGGCTCCGGGGTCACAGTGGGTCACAGCCCCCATGTCACAAAGGGCCCTGGGACACCACGGCAACCACGGCACGGTCTGCATCCAGCTGGAGCTGCTTGGAGCTGCTTGGAACTGGTTGGAATTGGTTGGAAATGGTTTGAACTGGCTCAGTGGCAGCCGCAGCTGCTCTGGGCACCCTGTGCCAGCCCCTCCCCACCCTCCCAGCCAGATCCTTCCCACCCTCCCAGCCAGGAATTCCTTCCCAAGATCCCAGCCCAAGCTCCCCTTTCCCAGTGGGAAGCCATTCCCTGGCTCCTGTCCCTCCAGGCCTTGTCCCCAGTCCCTCTCCAGCTCTCCTGGAGCCCCTTTAGGCCCTGCCAGGGGCTCTGAGCTCTCCCTGGAGCCTTCCCTTCTCCGGGGGAACATTCCCAGCTCTCCCAGCCTGGCTCCAGAGCAGAGGGGCTCCAGCCCTGGAGCAGCTCCGGGGCCTCCTCTGGGCTCTCTCCAGCAGCTCCACGTCCTCCTGCTGTGGCCCCAGGGCTGGGGCAGCTCTGCAGGTGGGCTCTCACCTGAGGGGGCCCAGGGCCAGAATTCCCACCTTTCCTGCTGCCCACGCTGGGATCAGCCCCGGGCTGGGGGGGTCTGGGCTGGGCCATTGCAGCCTCATCCGCAACATCCCAAATCCCTCTCCCAGGGCTGCTCCCAATCCCTTCCTTCCCCATCCAGCCTGGATTTGTGCTGGGATTGCCCTGACCCAGGTCCCAGACCTTGCACTTTGTGTTCTGAACTCCCCGACGTTCCCCCTGTCCCCCCTCTCCGGCCTGTCCAGGTCCCTCTGGATGCCCCGTCCCCTCCAGAGTCCTCGCATTCCGTGGCCGTTCCCCTCCCAGCATCCCAGATGTGCTCTCCGCTCCTCAGAGTGCGACCTGTGGGACCCTGTGGCCTCCCCAGCATCCCTGTATCTGGAATTTTCTGTTTGGATCAGTTTTTATGGATTATTGCCTCAAAAAGGGGCACAATCCAGGTTGGAAAAGGGCTGCTAGGACGCGAGTTCTTTCCTGGCACGGAGGGTGCAGCTCGTGCTGGATGTGCTGGAACAGGAGGTTTATTTACGAGTTTATCCTGTTTTTATTTCTCCCTGCTCCCTGAGCGTTCCCCCCTGTTCTGCCACGGGAGAACACAATAATAAATACGGGAATGTCGTTTTTCCAACCCAAACATCTCACGGCAGAGCTGTGGGAGCGAGCTGAGGCTCCTGGCTGGGACGGGGTGTGCGGGACGGGAGCTCGTCCGCTCCATCCCACGGGATCCAGGGAGGGGGAAAACAAAGGGCTTCAAACTCAAATCATCTCATGGAAACTTCCCCATTTCGGGGTCTTTCCGGCTCCCTGGGCGCTGAAACCCCACAGCACTGTGGAAAAAGGGCGGGGTTTGGTGCAGGTTGTGTTCTCTTCCACACATTTTCCTTCCTCCTCCCTCTGGACCTGCCCTTCCTCCTCCTCAAGGACTCATCCTGCATTTCCCGCAGTCGGAGGTTATTTCTTTCCCCTGCTAAAGGATGGGAGCCCTGACAAGAGCTGATAGCTCTGGGGGCTGGATCCTTCCTTGCCAGGCTCGTGACCGATCCCCAGCGCTCCCTTCCTCCCTTCCCCGAGCTCTCCCCGCCAGCGGCGTCCTCCGGGGCTTTTCCGCACGGCGGCCTCGCCTGGGAGACCCTGCGGGGCTCGTCCTGAATGCCTTCGTGTCCCTGGCAGCTCGTCCCTGATGAAGTTTTAATGGGTTTTAAATATCTCATGAAACGGGCGCGGGGTTGGCATCCGGCTCCGCTCGTTTTTACACCGGGAAGCGTCGGGCCGGGGTTTTCCTTGGGGGAGAGGCGGGGAGAAAGGCACATCCCGGGGCGGGAGGAGACGGCCGAAGCCCCAGAGGTTCGGTGCTGCCGCTGGGGAGGACGAGGGAATCTCTGCCGACGGCATCGCTTCGTAACTTCTCCCGAGGCCGGCGAGGGAGAGGCCGGGGCGGGAACGGCTCCGCCGAGTTTTCCAGATGAAAAACGCAGGCTGCTCGTTCAGCCCGTGGAGTTTAGGTCAGCTGGAGTTATGGGAAACAGATGATGGCCGGCGCTCGGGCCGGGCCCTGACAGATCCCCCGCTGTGGAGCGCCGGGATCCTCCGGAGCCGTGCCGGGCCCGGCCTCCTCCTGGATCCAAGAGTTGGGCTCCCCGGGAGGGGTTGCGCCGAGGGAAGGCTCAGTGCAGAACACGGGAGGTTTCTGCTCCAGGGAGCGAAATCCGGGCTCCCGGGAACGCGTGGGAGGATGTTCCCTGTGAGCGCCTCGGATCCCATGCGGTGAAGGTGTCTCGGAGGGATGCTGGGGTCATGGAATGGTTTGGGTGGGAAGGACCTTAAATCCCATCCCATCCCATCCCATCCCATCCCATCCCATCCCATCCCATCCCATCCCATCCATGGGCAGGGACACCTCCCACTATCCCAGGCTGATCCAGCCTGGCCTTGGGCGCTGCCAGGGATCCAGGGGCAGCCGCAGCCGCTCTGGGAATTCCCAGCCCAGCCCCTCCCCACCCTCCCAGCCACGAATTCCTTCCCAAGATCCCAGCCCAAGCTCCCCTTTCCCAGTGGGAAGCCATTCCCTGGCTCCTGTCCCTCCAGGCCTTGTCCCCAGTCCCTCTCCAGCTCTCCTGGAGCCCCTTTAGGCCCTGGAAGCTGCTGTAACCCTTTTTAGGATCATTGTTTGGGAATCAGTGCCCGTTTCCTTGGGAATCTCTTGCCCTCTGGAATGCAGGGGCCTAATCCTGTACAACTCCAAGTGGGGTAAGTCAGGGGCTGAGCTTTTCTTCCATTGCAGCATCTGAAGGATTCAACCTTTCCCCGGCAGCCCAGGAGCTCCTGCCCTTTCCTCAGGCTGAATTATGACCCAGCTCATTCCCGTGGGGAAATCTGGGATTAGGGAGGGCTGATCAGGGTGGGACAGGCGGATCTCGGGATGATGCTCAGGCTGCCGGGGGGTTTTCAGCAGGAACGAAGGTGACGTGGAAAAGCTGCTTTGTGAGGAGAGGTGTCTGGATCTGTGCTGGGAGCAGCGACAGGATCCAAACTCGGTGTTTGAAAGGCTCCTCCAAGCAAAGCCCTCTCCAGCTGGGATGATGGGGTGGGAAACCCACCTTGGATTGGGGCAGCACTACCTGGCTTGGTCTGATTTGAGGAAAAGCTTTTCTGGCTGAGCAGAAGAGCAAAAGGAACGATCCGGACTGAAAACCTGCACTGCCCTCGGTAGATGAACTGAGCGGCACCAAGGACCCGGAATTTCCTCCTGATATTCCAGGGAAAGGAAAACATCTGTGGTTCACACTGAAACCTGTGAGATGGGATCCAAGTGGAATTTGCATCTTGGATTGCTCAGATTTGCTGCGGCCACTTGTCTGTCACCTTAGAGCTTCCCTCAGCCTGAAAATCCCTGAAATTCCCTGGATTTGGAGGTTTGTGCCTCCATACAGACACTTCCCTTGCAGCTGGCATGCAGGAGCTTGGCCTGGATGGGGACAGACCTGACCAGAAAACAGGGAATGGTGTCAGTCTGTGCTCCCAGGGAACAGGGACAGGAGGGGAGGGAACGGCCTCAGGCTGGGCCAGGGGAGCTCAGGGTGGATACTGGGAAGAATTTCCTCATGGAAAGGGTGGTCAGGCCTTGGCAGTGCCCAGGGCAGGGGTGGAGTCCCCATCCCTGGAGGGATTTAAAATCCCTGTGGAGGTGGCACGTGGGGACATGGGGCAGGGGTGGCCTGAGCGGGGCCTCCTCTGGGCTCTCTCCAGCAGCTCCACGTCCTCCTGAATTTGGGATCTGGGAGCTGGGGCAGCTCTGCAGGTGGGCTCTCACCTGAGGGGGCCCAGGGGCAGAATTCCCACCTCATCCAACCTTGGCTCCTGCTCCAGACAGAGCCAGGCGAGCTCATCTCCAGCCTTCTCATCCTCCCTGGGATCCATCCGAGCCCTTCGCATCCCTGGGATGCTCTTTCGGGACGGAAACTCCTCCTTTGCCGTCCCGACCCCGGGTCGGAGGCTGTGCAAAGCAATGGTCAATTAACGCTCAATTAGGCGGCGGCGGGAAGGCTCCGGCAGGACCCGGCTGCTCCCACAGCCCTTTGGGAAGGGGTTCCGTGGATTCCCAAAGCCAGGCTCGTTCATCGGGCTGTTCTCCCTCTTCCAGCGCTGCTCCCTAATCTTTGCCTGGCAGATTGGTCGGGAGCTGGGGGGGCAGCAGCCGGGACGGGACAGGATGGGATGGGACAGCACGGGACGGGATGGGACAGGACAGGATGGGATGAGATGGGATGGGACAGCACGGGACGGGATGGGACAGGACAGGATGGGCCAGGTTGGGACTGGACAGGACAGGATGGGACAGGATGGGACTGGACTGAACAGGACAGGACAGGACGGGACAAGACAGGAAGGGCTTTCCCGGGTCACTCCAGGGCCACACTCCAGGCCCACACCAACACCAACACGGGTGGCCACGGCCAAGGAGCTGAGCCCTGGCACCCCTCGGCCTGCGGGGGACCTGTCCCAGCTGCGGGGCGATCCCAAAGCTCCGGGGTACCCCGAGCCCCCGCGCTTTGCCTCTCCCGATTCTCCCCCGTTCCACGGATGCGCTGCCGGCCTCGAACATTAGAGGGCATCTCCTCCTCACGCTTTGTTTGTTTTATTTTTATTTTTTCGGTGTGTTTTGTTTTACTGCAGTGGGGCCTGTCCTTAAAAAGCCAGGAGAGCCTTTTCCCTGCTGTGCGGAGCAGCCAGATGGGAAGTGCAATATCCCGCTGCCCCTCATTACCGGGCCCTCGCAGCAGCTCCCCCCTGCCCACATGTGACCATATTAAAGTGGCCTTTGCAGCGTTTCCCTCCATATAAAACTGTCTTCACTCCTGTGGCCCAGCAGTTAAAAGGGAACTCCAGCTGCAGGCAGGAGGCTGAAATTAAAGGCTTTGCCCCGGTCTAAATGGAAAATGGATATTGCTTCCCATATCCAGGGCTGGGAACAATGGGGCTGCGGCTCTGGGCCGGGGTAATGGCCTGGGCTGCGGGGAGGAAGGAGCGGAGAGGAGGGGCTGGGTGTCTGCCTCGGGGGAAGGGGGAAAAGGGGGAATCTCACCTCTTTTCCTCGTGTTTAACTCTTCCGTGGCCGGTGGGGAGCGGGAGAGGCTGGGCCAGGAGCCCGGGACGAGAGGTGGCTTTTGCACCAGAGCTGAGGCAAAGGCTCCAGCATCTTCCCCTGGAGAGAACCGGGTTTGGAACAGTTCCCTGGAGAGAACCGGGTTTGGAACAGTTCCCCTGGAGAGAACCGGGTTTGGAACAGTTCCCTGGAGAGAACCGGGTTTGGAACAGGTCCCCTGGAGAGAACCGGGTTTGAAACAATTCCTCTGGAGAGAACTGGGTTTGGAACAGTTCCCCTGGAGAGAACCGGGTTTGGAACAGTTCCCTGGAGAGAACCGGGTTTGGAACAGGTCCCCTGGAGAGAACCGGGTTTGAAACAATTCCTCTGGAGAGAACTGGGTTTGGAACAGTTCCCCTGGAGAGAACCGGGTTTGGAACAGTTCCCTGGAGAGAACCGGGTTTGGAACAGGTCCCCTGGAGAGAACCGGGTTTGAAACAATTCCTCTGGAGAGAACTGGGTTTGGAACAGTTCCCCTGGAGAGAACCGGGTTTGGAACAGTTCCCTGGAGAGAACCGGGTTTGGAACAGGTCCCCTGGAGAGAACCGGGTTTGAAACAATTCCTCTGGAGAGAACTGGGTTTGGAACAGTTCCCCTGGAGAGAACCGGGTTTGGAACAGTTCCCTGGAGAGAACCGGGTTTGGAACAGGTCCCCTGGAGAGAACCGGGTTTGAAACAATTCCTCTGGAGAGAACTGGGTTTGGAACAGTTCCCCTGGAGAGAACCGGGTTTGGAACAGTTCCCTTGGAGAGAACCAGGTTTGAGACTGTGCCTCTGGAGAGAACCGGGTTTGAAACGGTTCCCTTGGAGAGAACCGGGTTGGAGACTGTGCCTCTGGAGAGAACCGGGTTTGGAACGGTTCCCCTGGAGAGAACCGGGTTTGGAACAGGTCCCTTGGAGAGAACCGGGTTTGGAACAGGTCCCTGATGTTTTGATTGCCGTGTGTTCCCTGTCCATGTGTTCCTCGTTGTCCGTGCATTCCCCGTTGTCCCGAGCAGGCCTGGCTGGGAGCTCGGGCTCCGTGGGGCTGGGGAGGTCCTTGAATCTGTTGGACCCAGATTTCAAACTTCTTTTTTTTGTCTTGTTTTTGCTTTGTAAATTTTTGTTGCTTTCAGAGTTTGCTTTAAATGCATTTGCCAAGCCAAGGATGGGAGAGAGGGAAGGGAGAGCCGGATCCGCCACGGACCTTTCCAGGCGGGTTTCTGTGGCCCTGCCTGGCTCTTGGTTAGGGGTCATTTCATGGAACCATGGAATGATTTGGCTTAAAAGGGACCTTAAATCCCAACCAGTGCCACCCCCTGCCCCCTTCCACTATCCCAGGCTCCTCCGAGTCCAGCCTGGCCTTGGACACTTCCTGGGATGGGGACTCCACAACCTCTCCTCTGCAGACTCCTGTCCTTTGGGATCCCCTTTGCTTGTGCTTCTTGGCCTCCCTCCTCTTCACCAGCTCTCAATTAATTTATTTCCAAGTGCTTGGCTCCGAGCCCGTTAAACCAGGAGGGAACCGTGGCCTGGTGCTGGATACGAGCCCCGAAGCACCTGAAACGTGACATTTCCCCGCGAAATTCGGGATTTGATCCCTGGAGAAGGAACGGGCGGCCGCTCCTTTCCCCGGGACGCAGGTCGGGCTCAGGGCTGGGTGGAGAGAGCCCGAACCCTGCCCGGCTGGAGGAGAGGCCCCTTCCAGCCACTCTCTCTTCCCCCCACGCAATTCCTGCTGCACTTCATCTCCTTGTTTTCGGTATCGAGGGGGTGTTTACAGTCAACAAACAGGAGCCTCCTGTTTGATCCCGGCGCGGCAAAGCTTTCCCCGCCGAGCACCTGCGAGCATCCACGCGCTCCGTGAGATTTGCTGGGAATATTTACGTTTTCCAAGCGCGGCATCTGCTCGAGAGTCGGACTCTTTGTGCCTCATTAGTGGCTACCGGGGCTCTCTTATCCGCACACATCTCCGGGGCATGTCGGGATTATTTTCTGAGCTGCTTTTCTTGGCAGCTCCTTCCCCGCTGGTGGGAAGCTCCCGGTGGACAATCATCTCTCCCTGAAAAACCTGCCTGTTGCAGCTGATTTTGGGGGTAAAAAAAAGGGTGATTTTTAAGGTTTTAAACCTCCTGTGCTGCTTTCGGTAAGATCTGTCCCGCCCGAGCTGCTGCTCTGAGCTGTTGAGCAATCGGGGTTGGGTTTGGGGTATTTCCATGGAACTCCGGGGTTGTGAGAGGGGAGTAGAGGTGGGATCCAGTGGAATGGAGTGGATTTGGGGTGGATACGATGCCAAGAGTTGTCTGGCACTCGCAGGCAAATTAAAATGAAGCCCTGAGCTGGGGCTGTCTCGGGCAGGCGAGGGTGACACAGCCCAGGGCTCTGCTCACGACGCGGGGGGAAGGAAATCCTGATTTTTGTTGGAACAGGACTGGAATCACCTAAACTGTGACTAAAACCCGCCAGAAATGGGATTCTGGCCCCAAGTCTGGCCTTTCCTCCCCCCGGAATGTGGGAGAGGGTTGGTGAGCAGGGCGCTGGGAGCCCAGGCTGGCCTGGAAAGGTTCTAAGGATGGAGATTCGGGTCCACCTCTGGGAATTCTTTCCGCTGCTTCGTGGAATCACTGGGTATTCTGAGTTGGAAGGGACCCACGCGGGCCATGGAGTCCGGCTCTGGAGGGGATAATCCAGGGATCAAACCCTACACTCGGTGTTGTCAGCACCCTGCTCCGGTCAGTCTCAGGGATGTTGATTGTTCTCCTTGCGGGGAACCTCCCCGTCTCCCCAGAATTCCCACCTTTATCCAGAGGTGCTCCCAGACCAGTGGTCCCAGTTTGTGCCATTGCGAGGGGTTCAGGGCTTCTCCTGTTCCATGAGGGACGTCTGGAATCTGTCCTTGGGGATTCCACCGTGCTCCTCCAGCCTGCCCAGACCTCTCCGGGCGCTGGCCCTGCCTTGAGTCTGTCGAGTTTTCACCGAATTTAGCGAAATTTCACCAAATTTGTCCATTGCTCCTGCAGGCCTTTGGGGAAGACGTGGAGGGAGCAGGTCCCAGAATTCCTGTTCCTCGGTCCCACTTGTCGTGGGCCCCATGGAAAGCTTTACTGGTTGCCCCAGGCCCGGTTGGACACTGGGGCTTGGANGCCATGGAAAGCTTTACTGGTTGTCCCAGGCCAGGCTGGACCCTGGGGCTTGGAGCAGCCTGGGGCAGTGGGAGGTGTCCCTGCCATGGCAGGGGGTGGATGGGATGGGATTTAAGGTCCCTCCCAACCCAAACCACTCCACGATTCCATGATTTTAGTGCTGATACACTGATAAATCCAGGTGGGTGCTGGGTTTAGGATTTTCCAACCATGGAATTAGGGCCGAATTCATCCCTGATTATTTAAACCAGAGCTGCAGTGGTGGGACTCCGCTGCTCTGTGGGTGGGGGGGCACAAAAACCTTCTCCAGTGCACGTAAAATGGGGCTGTTCCGGGGAATTTGGGCCGTTTCCGTGGATTCTGTGGGTTTATTTCCCTGGTGTCAGTAGATCCACAATAAACTGGCACCACCTGGTTTTCCAAGGAGGAATCTTCTCAGCAGACCCTGCAGCACATCCCCTTCCTTGCTGTCACTGGGATGGAATTTTAATGGAAGAGCTCGGGAGATTCACTGGTTTTTAGGGAATGATTAACGATGTTCCAGATGGGAAGGGTTTGGGATGGCTCAGGCGCCGAAATCCCACGGGAATGCTGGGTTATGGATGCCCCGTGCTATCCAGGTGGGAAATACGTGACGTGCACAAGGTGCATTCCTGCCGCCAGCTGAGGGGAAACTGTGCTCCAAACCGCTGCCATCCGAATTCCAAAAGTCCCGTTTCCCTGGGCACTTTAATGATTCCTGGAGAATAAAACCGGGAGCACATTTTTCCTGGTGTAATCCCAGCTCGGTTGGCTCTCAGCTCTGCGCTGCTCCCGAATCCCGAGACATTTTTGGGTTTGTTCAGCTGCTGTTTTTGCTTTCTTGTGATTATCCTCTGTTTTCCCTTCTGTGGTGTTCATCCCCGCTCGTAATTATCCCCCTCTCCCTGCCAACTCTGTGAACTCCGGGGCTAATTTGAGCAGGAAAGTTCTGCCCGGTAATTTTACAAATATGAGGCGTTATTGAGGGTTTTTCCTGGACCGGTGATTACAAGGAATGGGTACTTTGGGAGCGCGGCTTTGGATTCCTCCGCTCCCTCGGAGGGGTCGAGAGCTGGGTGAAACTGGAATTAAAACCGAGGGGATGAATGGAAAAGGAGCTGCTCCTCTGCCCAGCGCCAGCGCTGGATTCCATGGAACCACTGAGGTTGGAAAAGCCCTCTAGGATCGGATCCAGCTGTTCCGAGGCCACCACTGACCGTGTCCCCAAGTGCCACATCCACAGGGCTGTTCAGTCCCTCCAGGGATGGGGACACCAAAGATCCCTGGGCAGTTCCAATGCTCGGCCACCCTTTCCGTGAAGGAATTTTCCTTGATATCCAAACTAAACCTTCCCAAGAGGCCGTTTCCTCTTGTTCTCTCACTCGGACCGTGAGAGAAGAGCAGCCCTAAAACACAGATCCTACCTGGAGTTTCAGCTGAGTAGCCCGGAAAACTCGGGAGCTCGTGGTTGGCTCTGGAAGGTTTTTGGTGTGGTCGATGTGTTTGCTTGGTTTTTTCGCTTTTTTTGGGGTTTTTTATCCGGAGGGAAACGGGATTCAGAGATGGAATTCAGAGGAGTAATGGATTATCTGGAGACCTGAGCAGCTGAATAGTCCTAAACGGATCAAATGTGGGAAACTGGGTGGTCTGAGCTCAAACTGCCACGAAGAGGAAGAAATATTTTCCATTTTGAGGAGAGTGCAATTTGGGAGCAATGAGAATATCTGGGGAGATGAGGCAGGAATGCACTTAAGGGAAAGGGATGGAGCTGGGAGGATGAAAAATGGGAGCAGGGTCAAGAGAGGGGTTTTGGGGAGGACGAGTTTTTTGTTGGAGTCACCTCTCGTGAGGTTCCTGGGGCGGCCAAAAACGGCTCAGGAAGGAAAACCCAGGGAGCGGTGCCGTGGGAGGGGATGGTTTTGGTCACGCTGGCAGGTCCCTGGGCCATAAATTTTCAGGGAAACTGCTAAAATGTGAATAGGATTCTCTGATTTTTTGTTTTTTGGGGGGAAGTTTCAAAGGTCTTTGCTGTTCCTTCCCTCCTGCTGCAGTTGAAGCTGTTTGTTGGGTTGGAACGAGGAGGTGGCGTCCAAAACCTTCTGAGGCTGAGGAGAATCCAGCCAAGGATGGGAGTCAGGTTATGGGAGGCCTTCCTGTGGCATCTCCAGCCCAGCTCAGATCCTTCTGCTTCTCCTGCCTGTGGAAAACATGGTTTTCCTCTGGAAGTCATTCCAGAGTAATTTTAACTTCCAGGGATTGTGATGGAGTTGGTCCAGGTGCTTCACCTTCCTCAAAGCCGTCGGTAAAACGGGGATGGAGACCCGGCTGGGGGTTTGTGCTCGTGGTGAAGGAGCTGAGTGAGGGGGCTGGGAATTGGGGTTCCTGTGCTCCCCTCTTCCCTGAGCCCCAGGACCTGGGGAGCTCCCCCATCCTGTCCAGCTCCTGAGGAGCTGGTGTGAAAAATTCCCCGTAGGAATGGTGGGGAGCTGCTGGAGAGAGCCCAGAGGAGGCCCCGGAGTTGCTCCAGGGCTGGAGCCCCTGTGCTCTGGAGCCAGGCTGGGAGAGCTGGGAATGTTCCCCTGGAGAAGGGAAGGCTCCAGGGAGAGCTCAGAGCCCCTGGCAGGGCCTAAAGGGGCTCCAGGAGAGCTGGAGAGGGACTGGGGACAAGGCCTGGAGGGACAGGAGCCAGGGAATGGCTTCCCACTGGGAAAGGGGAGCTTGGGCTGGGATGTTGGGAATTGGGAATTCCTGGCTGGGAGGGTGGGGAGGGGCTGGGCTGGAATTCCCAGAGCAGCTGTGGCTGCCCCTGGATCCCTGGGAGCGCCCAAGGCCAGGCTGGATCAACCTGGGACAGTGGGAGCTGTCCCTGCCCGTGGATGGGGTGGCACTGGGTGATCTTTCAGGTCCTTTCCCACCCAAACCAGTCAGGAATTCTGTGGAACGGGGTGGGACACGGCCGTGGTGGGACACTGGGAGTGCTGGAAGCGCAGCCACGTGCGGGATGGCTTCTTGTCCTCTCTCTGCTGAAGGAAAGCGTGGAGGGGTGGGGTGAGTCCTGGAGCTCAGCTGGAGGATGGGGGAACCGTCCCAGCTCTGCCTGGGCTTGGTGCAGTCTCAGCAGAAACCTTCAAAATCTGCTCTTAAAATCGGTCTGAGGCCCCCTGCTCCCAGTGAGCTGCTCTCGGAGAGCCCCATAAGTCCTTGGGGCCACCACAAAAGGCTGGGGGAGTCACAGCTCCTGCAGGTTCATTCAGTGACGAATTAATTCCTCGTTAATTTGCGGGCGAGGCTGCATAAAACCAAACAAGGTGTGCGGTGTGAGTGTCCCACCACGGCGCTGCTGCTGCTGCTGGTGGCTCAGCCTCGCTGTGCTCCTGCCTTTGATGGTGCCACGCATCCACTGGTGAAAGGAACGGTTAGAAAAAACCACCTTCAGTTTTAAATTGGTCCCAAAAAATCGATTGTTTATTAATTCCCTCCAGCTTAACGAGCGGCTCCGCTCCAAGGTCTCGGTGACGCCAGCGGGGATGGGTTGGTGCGGATGGAGATGGTCCGGGGGGTTTGTGCTCCTCGTGGGGGTTTGGAGAGCCAAGGCCCGGCAGAACCGGGTAAACCCCTGTAGCTCGGCCCCCTCGGAGCCGGGGTGGGCGCGGGACAATCCCTTTCCCCTCGGTTTTCCCGTGGCGGGGAGGAGATGGACAACACCCGGATCCTGAGGATCACCGGCTTCCCGGCCCTGGAGAGGGGCTCAAAGGGAGGTCACAGCTCCCTGCTCGGAATTTGTCACTTCAGCACTTCGTGGGTCACCTGCTTTTATCTCTTGGCTTGATAAAAGCTGTCCTAACCCTCCTCGTTCTGGGCGTCACCTGCAGATCCCTGATTTCTGCCTCGGGATCCTTCCCTTCCCCGAGGGAAGCGGCTTTTGGGAGCGTTGGGAAGACCTGACACAGAAAAATGTTGGCTCACAGTTTCTGTTTCTAAAATCTCTCTTAAAACATCCAATTCCTTTCGGGTTCAAGTTGATCCTTAACCTGCTTGGGGGGAAAAGCTGGGATTTCTGATCCAGATTTGCCAGGGTGGCTGGGCGTGCCCGGCACGGATCGGGAGCTGCTCCTCCCGAGCCCCCCTGATCTCAGCCAGGATAAAAAGCAGAATTCGGGGACAGAACCCACATTCCAAACCTCCGTCTCCCTTCCCGGGGCACGCGCGCGGCGGCAGGGAGGTTTTGGGGGTGGATTTTAGCGCCCGGGAAGGTTTTTGGGATGGATTTTAGCCCCTCTGGGAAGGGCAGGTTTAGGTGGGAGAGCTCCGGGCGCATCACCGGGCCGATTCCTGCCGGGGCCCGGAGCTGCACTTGGAAAAAACAAGGATCAAGTCAGGCTATGGCTCCTCACAAGCCCTCGGCAGCCTGGTTGTGTAATGCCGCAACAGCTGGAGAATCATTAAATTACCATCAGGTTTTGCTTTTGATTAATTCATTTTCTGGAGAGGAGCAGGTTGACAGCTGGTGCCTCGCTCTCAGGTGATATTTGTTGTTGCATGTTGTTTGTTTTGTGAATTCTAAATGAGATGGAGTTTTGGTGGTGTTTTTCTTTTCTCTTCTCTCTCTCCCTCCCTTGGCTCCCAACAGTTCAAAGCGAGACGTTGTCCCTTCCCTGCGAATGTCTGTGATCCAATTTCAGACAGAAATCGGGGCGGGTGTGGAGGAGGGAGGAACGGGCAGGGATGAAACACCCAGGGTTTGATGGCCCGGGGGTGGGGGGCGGGTGTTGGAGCACTGCAGCAGCTCCCTGGATTTTGGGGATCTCAAGGGTTGGGATGCTGAGGTGGAGCCTGGTTTGGCACAAAAACCACCCCAGAGGGGCTGTGCAGGGCCCTGGGCAGAGCCCGGCCTGGGGTGATGCCGTGGGAAGGAGCCTGGGCTTCAGCTGTTGGGATGGAAATCCTCTGGACACTCAGAGCCACAGCCAAGCTGGGAAAAAGGAGCTCTGGAGTTTGTGGAGTGGCCTCATGGAGTGCTGCACCCCACACAAACAATTCTGGAGTTCACAGAATCCTGGGATGGGTTGGTTGGAGGGACCTTTAAAGCCCATCCAGTCCCACCCCTGCCTTGGGCAGGGAATCTTCAGCTATCCCAGGCTGCTCCAAGCCCCATCCAGCCTGGCTTTGGATCCCCCCCATTTGTGTCTTTGGTGTCCTTTGGCCCCTCTTTCTCTCAGCTGGCACCATCTGTGGTTGTTTCACTGCCCCGTGGCCAACTAAATCCGAGATTTGTCCAAATTGTGGCCCAGGAAGCAGCGGGACACATCCCCCAGTATCCCACAGCCGCACTGGGAACCGGGCACGGAGCGTTCCTGTACCTCAGCAGATGGGCTTGGGCTCGGTGTTTTGGGAGGAACTCTCTGTCCTCTGATACTTGAGTGGAATTCTGGAGGAGAGTTCCACAGATGTGCTGGAGGAGCACGAGGTTGGGTATGAAATGTGCCAGCTCTGGGGTGGCAGCGGGGCCAGGGCAGTGCCCGTCCCCTGTGCTGGCCCTGCTGGGGCACCTCCAGGGCTGGGGCAGCTCTGGAGAGCCCTGGAGGGGCTGGAGCGAGCCCAGGGAAGGGAACGGAGCTGGGAAGGGGCTGGAGAATTCCTGAGGGAGCTGGGAAAGGGGCTCAGCCTGGAGCAAAGGAGGCTCAGGGGGGCCCCTGTGGCTCTGCACAAGTCCCTGACAGGAGGGGGCAGCTGGGGAGATTTGGGATCTGCTCCCAGGGAACAGGGACAGGAGGAGAGGGAATGGCCTCAGGCTGGGCCAGGGGAGCTCAGGGTGGACATTGGGAAAATTCCTTCCTGGGAAGAGTTGGCAGTGCCCAGGGCAGAGGTGGAGTCCCCTGAGGGATTTCAGAGCCCTGTGGATGTGGCACTCGGGGACACGGGGCAGGGGTGGCCCTGGCAGTGCTGGGGATGGACTCCACGAGCTCAGGGGGCTTTTCCCACCTCAGCGATTCCACGATTTATATCCCAAGTGACCTCCTCGTGCCCATCCCAATGACTGGAACGACCCTTCCCTGTTTTCCAGGGCGCCCGGGAGACCTTTGAGAGCTACTACAGGAAGCAGAGGAGAAAACAAGCGCGGCTGGT
This sequence comes from Gymnorhina tibicen, assembly GCA_013399875.1. Lineage (NCBI taxonomy): Eukaryota > Metazoa > Chordata > Aves > Passeriformes > Artamidae > Gymnorhina > Gymnorhina tibicen. The sequence continues at coordinate 136,405 of VXAZ01007892.1, forward strand.
GCTGCAGCCTCCCTCCAACATGGTCAGTGCCTCCCGCCCTTCCCAGCCCGGAACACCGGCCCTGGCTCATCCCTAAAACCTCCCTTTGCCCTCGGCCGCCTGGGCTTTAACCTCTGCTCCCTTCCTCTTTGTTGCAGCACGAAACTTTAGACGGCTACAGGAAGTATTTCAATCAAATTGTAGGGTAGGTGTTCCTCTTATACACTTCAGGCCCTGCTAAAAATGCGTGCCCTGGGTTGCTGAGGAGCCCGGAAAAAACCGGGAGAGGAGGGAGCGTTGGTATTTTTGGTGGTCCTGGAAGCCGAAACAGCCAAAAAAAAAAGGTGGTTTGTGCTTTTGAAGCGCTGCGGAGCGGATTTTATCCGCTTTGCTGTGTCACTGGGGGGAGCGGGGAGGGAGCTGCCAGCTCTTGTAGCAGCCTGGGAATTTCTGGGAATTTGAGGATAAATGTTCCCTGTGGATTATGTGCATCTACTTGCCCCACTAATGACATGAATGGGCCCTCTGCCTTAATGATTGGGGAATATTGAACAATTATTCTTTAATTGTTTTCCTGGTGAGGGAGGGGATTCTCTATTCCCCAGAGCTGCTTTTTGTCACGATCAAATTGGACAAAAAACCGTCCAAAACTGAGCTCCGAGGGGAGAATTCCAAAAGCTGCTAATCCATAAAAATAGGATAGGATTTGTTGTTTCTTCAGCTAATAATGAGAATAATTTCAGTGACTAATCATGAGCAGCACGAATGCCGTGTGTGCTGCTCCCCTCGTGCAGCTCCCTGCTCCCGGCCTGGATTTCCTTGGAAAACACACCTGGGAACCCGTGTGCCGCTGTTTAAAACGCCCAGTCTCACCCTCATTCCCCGAAAACCAGTTTCTTTTGGGGCAGCAGGTTTGATAGCTGGAGACTGGAGCGAACTGATTGTCTGGAAATGGCTGGGAGAGGGGATTTTCCCTGGAGTTCCAGCGTTTTTCCCTGCAGTTACAACACTTTCCCCTGGCCTTAAAACATTTTTCCCTGCAGCTAGAGCAGTTTTCCCTGCAGATAAAGCGGTTTTCCCTGCAGCTAGAGCAGTTTTCCCTGCAGATAAAGCAGTTTTCCCTGCAGATAAAGCAGTTTTCCCTGCAGTCAGAGCTTTTCACCCGGTTGTAATGGGGCTGCTGCCGGCTGGAGCGGAGTTTAATCCGCGGTTCTTGTGGGAATAACGAGGTGGAGAACCCGGAGCGGGGGAATTCTGCCTTTGTGTACGCACGGAGCGGCACCGGGAGCGTTTTAACTCCCTCCCCTGACGCGGCGCTGCCAGAACCGGGGGGAGCGAAGTGTTTGGTGCTGCCTGCGTTTGACAGAGCCCCCAAAGCCGAGCGGCCCCGGAGCCCGTGGGCTCCCGATCCCCCCGGCTGGGGGCTCTGACGGCGTTCTCTGCCCGTTCCAGGTTTTTCGTGGTGGAGGATCACATCCTGCACACGACCCAGGGCCTGGTCAACCGGGCCTATATTGATGAGCTGTGGGAGATGGCCCTGTCCAAAACCATCGCGGCCCTGAGGACTCACTCCGTGAGTAAAAGCCTGGGAGGGCTCAGCTGTTGCTTGACTACCCTTGACGTGCTGCCTTTTTTTTTTCCAGCCCCTCGGGATTCTTTGTTTTCCCTCTTTTCCAGTGGCTCTGTTCAAAAGAGCGGCGCAAAGACGCGCGGATAATTCTGTTTCTCCGGCTTTTTTAGCCTCCTGGTTGGCTGCATTTCCCCACCACGCTCAGTATTTTGAAGGGTAAAACAGTGGGTTTGTGTTTCCCCTGTTGTTTCATTGATCATTTTTGAGGAGCGCCGGCAGAGGGGGTCGATTAATCCCCAAAAACTGGGGGGGAGAAGCATCTTTTTGGCACGCTGGAGCGTGACCTTGTTTGGTACGGGATCAGAGCATCCCAGAGTGGTTTGGGTTGGGAGGCACCTTAGAGATCACCTCGATCCCTTAAATGTCGTGTCTGTGAGTGGGCTGAAAAAAGGGACTGAGAAATGGGCTGGGAAACCAAATCCAGGGAGAGAGAGAACCCCAGGAGAGAGCAAGGAGCACCTTGGGAAGGGGATGAAATCATGGGAAGAGTGGACATGAACCCCAGGAGAGAGCAAGGAGCACCTTGGGAAGGGGATGAAATCATGGGAAGAGGTGGACATGAACCCCAGGAGAGAGCAAGGAGCACCTTGGGAAGGGGATGAAATGATGGGAAGAGGTGGACATGAACCCCAGGAGAGAGCAAGGAGCACCTTGGGAAGGGGATGAAATGATGGGAAGAGTGGACATGAACCCCAGGGGAGAGCAAGGAGCACCTTGGGAAGGGGATGAAATCATGGGAAGAGGTGGACATGAACCCCAGGCTGGGAGCGACCCGGTCCAGTGGAAGGGGGGTGGAACCGGATGGGTTTTAACCCCATCCCATGGCTCTTCCCTGGAGCTCCCTGGCAGGAGGGACCCCAGAAGCTTCCCGGTGTTCTCCATGCCCATCCCGGTGACTGGAAAGCCGCCTCCTCCCCGTGCTGCCCGAGGGGATAAACCCCGAGCCCCCGCCGGACCCGCGTTTGTGCTCGTTCCAGGCGGGATTTTCTCCGAGGGGGAAGCGGGAGCCCGCGCCAGGCCCGGCCGCGGGGTTTTTGGTGCTCCCAGCTTTGTTGCCACGCGGGGTTGTTTCAAGCCGTGCCAAAATCGGCGCGCGGAGCGGCTGCCAGGGGAGGCTTTTTCGGTAATCACGGAGCGTTCCGTGACTTCCCAGCGCCATTGGCTCCGAGCGCTCCCAAACAAACCTGCATCCCGTGCTGGGATTCCAGGGAGGGTCTCACCTTGCTGAGGCTGTTTCAGCTCTTCCAAGGCAGACAAATTTATCCCTGGGTTTTCTTCCTCGCCGCGGACGGGGACATCTTTAATCACTGCTGATGCCTCGGGGCATTATCTTTCTTCCCGACTCTCCTTTTTGGACAGGGAGATGGAAAACGTGTGTCTCCCAGTCCTTCCCACTGATTAATGGAGTCGTTCCTCCCAGAGTTTCCAGCGAGCTTTAAATCTGTGCTCTTTAAACCCCGCTCTCTTTCCAGCTTGGGATCGCTGACTCTATATTTGGGCAGGCTCTGTCTCAAACTTTACATTTTTCAGCACGGGGAAGGTTTTGGCTGCTCCCGGCGAGCGCGGGAAGCCCGGGGGGGACCGGGGCGGCTCTGGGGACCCTGAGCTGTGGCTCTGGGGTTGGGAGCAGGATAAATCCCTGCGCCGGAGCTGGAATCCGGCGTGTTTTCCCTCAGCCCGGGCCGTGGGCGCCGGGCTGAGACGCTTCATTACCGTCAGACACAACACGGTAAATATTAAATGAGAGGCGCTGTCCCCGTCCCGCTGCGGCAGCTCCGTCTCCCCTCGCTGCCCGGCGGCTCCCGTGCGATCTCAGCCACCCTTGAGGCACCTCTGGAGCGGCCCAAAGCCTTCTCCGGCCTGGAGAGCGGCGCGGGGAGCAGAGACGCCCTCGTGCCCCGCGCCCCCGCTCACGGGCTGGGGGACGGAGCTGCCGCTCCCGGGGCCGCTCCCCGGGCCCGGGCGGTTCCTATCAGTGCCCCGAGAAGGCAGCAGGGCTCGGGGCAGGGGTTTGTGCCGTGCCACGCCGCTAAAGCCCTGCTCTCCTCTCTGCCCTCCCCTCCAGTCCTACTGCTCCGACCCCAGCCTGGTGCTGGACCTGAAGAACCTCATTGTGCTCTTCGCCGACACGCTCCAGGTACGTGGGGCCGGGGCCCGTCCCGCTGCTCCCGGGCTGCCCGCCGGTGCTGCGGTGCCGGCTGGGCCGGCCCTGCTCCTTTCCTGGCATTTCTGGCTGCGGATCACCCACGGGACAGCCTGGTTTGGTCCGTGCCAGGACCCAGCCTTGGCCACCTCGCCCAGCCCTCGGGCCCGTGATAGCTCTGGGTCCTTCTCCCCCGGTAAATCAGCCCTGACCCCCTCCACCTGCACCGGGGGTGGTGCCAGAGGAGGATTTGCCCCCTGTTAAATACAGACAATAATCCCCAGCTGCCTGCTGGGGGCTTTGTTCCCTGAGGCTGCTCCCTTCCCTCCCGTTCCCGCAGGGCTACGGCTTCCCGGTGAACCAGCTGTTCGACATGCTGCTGGAGATCCAGGAGCAGTACAGCGAGACCCTGCTCAAGAAATGGGCAGGAGTGTTCAGGTGAGAGGCTCGGGAAGAGACCCCTGGGATGCCCTTCACTGAGGAGTTTTGGGCCCTAAGCGGGGTTTTTTGAGGGGTTAATTAGAGACTCATGGAATGGTTTGGGTTGGAAGGGACCTTAAAGCCCATCCAGTGCCACCCCTGCCACGGGGCTGCTGGAGAGAGCCCAGAGGAGGCCCCGGAGCTGCTCCAGGGCTGGAGCCCCTCTGCTCTGGAGCCAGGCTGAGAGAGCTGGGAATGTTCCCCTGGAGAAGGGAAGGCTCCAGGGAGAGCTCAGAGCCCCTGGCAGGGCCTAAAGGGGCTCCAGGAGAGCTGGAGAGGGACTGGGGACAAGGCCTGGAGGGACAGGAGCCAGGGAATGGCTTCCCACTGGGAAAGGGGAGCTTGGGCTGGGATCTTGGGAATTGGGAATTCCTGGCTGGGAGGGTGGGGAGGGGCTGGGCTGGAATTCCCAGAGCAGCTGTGGCTGCCCCTGGATCCCTGGGAGCGTCCAAGGCCAGGCTGGACACTGGGGCTTGGATCCACCTGGGATGGTGGGAGGTGGATGGAATGGGATGATCCTAAAGTCCCTTCCCACCCAATCCATTCCAGGGTTCTGTGCCCTCGCTCCATCCCCAAGCTGTGGCTGCTTTGGGATATCAGTGGCACATCCCTGGCTGCTGCTGCAGGAATTTGGGATCACGCCTTAGTCCGGCACCAACCTCTGGGAATCTCCTGACCTAGCAGGAAAACTTCCTCCTCAGAGCTGCCTCCCTAACTTTTCTTTTCCCAGAAATATCCTGGACTCCGATAACTACAGCCCCATCCCGGTGTCAAACGAAGAAGTTTATAAGAAAATCGTTGGACAGTTCCCATTCCAGGATGCTGAACTCGAAAAGGTGAATTTTGGGAAGGGGAAAGCAGCCCTGGCCTGGCTGCTGGGGCAGGAGATCCTCACAGCCTTTGTGGGCTTTGAGAACTGCGAATGAAAGGCTCTGAAAAACCCCGCACCAGCCCAAATAAACAATAAAAGAGACAGGAAAATGGTGGGAGAGAACAAATATTCCTCCCGTGGGGTGCATCTCTCCGGGTGTGGATGAGGGAAGTGTGATTTGTGTTCCTCTCGGGGTGCTCTGTCACAGCCGAGCAGCCCAGGCAGCACACAGGTGGGAATACCCACTTCCACTGGCATTTTATTCCCATTTCACGGACCCTGGGATTGGCCTTGGTTGGTTTCAGTCTCGTGTTTAGAGAAGAAGAGCCCAGGAAAGTGGTGGGTCTTGGCCTCTGCACGAGTGTGTGCCTGGAAAACCAAACTGTGTCCGGATGTCCCCTAAATCCCGCCTGGCAGCCACCACATCCAACCCTGGTGATCCCATCAAGGGTTCAGATTCCTGTGTCCTTGCCCGAAATTCAGCCCTGGGGTTCAGCTCCCCGCTGCTGGCGCGTGCCGGGGGCCGAGGCTGCCACGGTTTGGTGTTGGGAGATCCCTTCCCCCTGGTTTTCGGGGTCCTTGGGCAGCCTGGGGGAGGTGACCAGGAGAGCACCTCCTGCACGGGGTGGGGGAGGAATTCCAGGTGTTCCCGGCGAGGGAGAGGAGCTGGGAGAGGGAATGAGGGTCCCGGTGCTCTGCGAATCCCCTTCCAGCCCCAGATCCCAGAGATGGCTCCAGGTCATGGTCTGCCCTTCCCCTTGGCTGAAGCGCTCACACAATCCGGGATAAATCCCGGAATTCCTTTGCCTGCCTGGGACGCGCCGCTGGGAAGAGGGAGATCCCTTCCCTCCCTCTGGAATTCTCTCCTGTGTTTCGCAGCAACCCTTCCCGAAGAAGTTCCCCTTCTCGGAGTTCGTGCCCAAGGTTTACAGCCAGATCAAGGAGTTCATCTACGCCTGCCTGAAGTTCTCCGAGGACCTGCACCTCAGGTGGGGGGCCTTGTTTGCACGGAGTTAAAGTGTGGGTTCTGTTCCTCTCCCTTTGGATGGACCCTGTCCCGGCTGGAAGTGGCCTTGGAGCAGCGGGATCTCGGCTGGCCAAGCCTCCTCCTGCGGGGGGAGATCCCAGGATGGTTGGGGTTGGAAGGAACTTTCGGGACCCTCTCGTTCCAGCCCATCACAGGGACACCTTCCACGATCCCAGAGCGCTCCGAGCCTCGTGCAGCCTGGCGCTGGAATTCCAGGGAATTCCACGCTCCCAGGACAATCCCAGCTGTGCGAGAAGCGAGGGGCTGTTTCCTCCGAGATGTTTCTGCACGGTTCTTTTAATAAATAAATGCACCCGGGTGTCTGCAGAAAGGCTGCGATGGCCTCTTGTCACCGGGGCCTGCTGGAACATCTCTGATCCCCCCAGGAGTGGGAATTCCGTGGTTCCGTGGAGGGCTCTGAGGGTTGGATTTCTGTTGGTGAACAAGTTTCGGCTGCTGGTTTCGTGCTTTTGTTTTTCTTGTTTCTTCGGGGAGTTTATACACAAATAATGTGATTTTTTTTTTTTTTTTTTTTTTAAAAGCCTGCAAAATATTCCATGTGTTTACCCTCCCTGCTCCGTGCCGAGGTGCTTTGATGCGTGTTTCACCCGTGTGTACGTGTGTGAGGCTGAAAAGCAGCGGGCTCTGCCAGGAGCTGCCAGTTGGTGCTTTGGGTGTGCATCAGCTGCGTTTGCAGCTCGCCAGAGGTTCAAAAATGAAGGACAAGATTTTGGCTGGAAGGGTTCATCCTCCTTCCCTTCCCTGGGCAAGCAAGAGCCTGGATTGGGGTGCGGGAGTTCCACCTCCTTGGGAGCTTCATGTCCTGGCCGTGACCTGGCACTGGGGCTGCTGGAGAGAGCCCAGAGGAGGCCCCGGAGCTGCTCCAGGGCTGGAGCCCCTCTGCTCCGGAGCCAGGCTGGGAGAGCTGGGAATGTTCCCCTGGAGAAGGGAAGGCTCCAGGGAGAGCTCAGAGCCCCTGGCAGGGCCTAAAGGGGCTCCAGGAGAGCTGGAGAGGGACTGGGGACAAGGCCTGGAGGGACAGGACACAGGGAATGGCTTCCCACTGGGAAAGGGGAGCTTGGGCTGGGATCTTGGGAAGGAATTGGTGGCTGGGCGGGTGGGGAGGGGCTGGGCTGGAATTCCCAGAGCAGCTGTGGCTGCCCCTGGATCCCTGGCAGTGCCCAAGGCCAGGCTGGACCCTGGGGCTGGGAGCAGCCTGGGACAGTGGGAGCTGTCCCTGCCCGTGGGATCGAGATGATCCTTACGGTCCCTTCCCACCCAGCCCATTCCTTGCTTGCCCCGTTGCTGCTGTGGAGCTGGGACAGTTCTGGGACCTCGGCTCTGTTCCGGTTCCTGCCCCAGGAACTCTCCAGGCTCCCAGGATTGTCCTGCTCCCCTGGGTGCCAGGGATGCCGGTTCGGAGAGTCCCTTTCCCTGCGGGTGCTGCCGCGGCCCTCGTTGGCTTGGTTGGGAGCTCGGGAGTTTCTCCCGCCACATTCCCTCCCAGCCTGGCCCCGGGGGCCGCTTCTCCTCTCTGGTGGCTCCCAGGGCTCTTAACCCCGGGGTCGCCGTGGCCCCTCTCCCCCTCCGGAGCCGGCACCTCGCTCCGGTTCCCCAGCCCTCCCCGCGGATCCCTGCGCCCTTCCCCGTCGGCAGCACGGTTGGCTTTGGCAGGGCGGGGAGGAGCAGCGTCCCCTTGGGTCCCTCCCGGGGCTCCCCCTGGACCCGTTATTAAAATTCCTTTCCACATTGGATTTTCCAGCCCTGTCGGAGCAGCGGGGGGGGGGGGGGGGGGGAGGGGAGCCCTGCTCCGGCTCTCGGAGCCAAACATTTGGAATATTTCTCTGCAAGCCCCTGTTGACACTTTCTTCATTTCACCCTGACAGCTTGAATTAGGTTTTATTAGGAAGCTTGGCTACAAAGCCGGCAGCGAGTTCCCTTTTCTCTTCCCTTTCTCTTTTTTTTTCCCGGCCCTGTCATTTACGGAGCACCCCGGAGTGCCGGGGGTCAGCCCGTCAGTCACAGGGGCCTGGAGGTCACGGCAGCTGCCACGGGATCCGGGACAGGAGCTGTCATTATCCCAGACAGTTCCCTTCAAGCCTTTTCCTGCCCAGCGCAGCCCCTGGCGGAAAGAGCGGCTCCTATTTTATTACCCCCCCCACCCCCCAAATTATTTTGTTACGGCAGCTCCTTGTATTTGTTGGATGGGAGGGTTCTCCTGTATGTGGAAGTTACTTCACTTGAGGAGAGTTTGGAGCTCCGGGTGTGTTTGTAGGGCTTGGGATTTTTGTTATTGGCTCCATTAATTGGGTTGGAGCAGGAAAACCCCCTTTATCTCCTCAGCGCTTCTGTCTTTTTGCAAGTTGAGCTCATCAGGTCGTCTTTGGAAGTATCCCGTCACTTGTTCCAGGGGAATTTCCCATTGGGAAGTAGGGAATATCTCTGGGAGACCGTGGGTGGGGGATGAGATGGATCAGCTCTAACCCACCGAGAGCTGGGTTCGGGTTGGGGTTTTCTGCAAACAAAGCCCCGATCCTGGAAAAACTTGGGATACAAAGGGCAGGGACAGCTCCCACTGTCCCAGGCTGCTCCCGGCTCCATCGTCCCTGGGCACTGCCAGGGATCCAGGGGCAGCCACAGCTGCTCTGGGAATTCCAGCCCAGCCCCTCCCCACCCTCCCAGCCAGGAATTCCTTCCCCAGATCCCACCTCACCCATTCCCGCCTCCCAACTGCAGCATCCCGACATCCCCCACCTTTCTCCCGGGATAACTCTCAGGTTGGCTTTCGTTTCCCACGTCAATCCCCGCTCTGTGGCGTGGCCCCTGTGTCAGGTGGAGCAGGAGAAGGAGCCAAAGGTCAGGGGCTCCATTTACCGGGAGCCTCAAAGTTACCGACACTTCCCAGCCTTCCCGCCGGGAATTCCCTCTCCCGCCTCTCGCTGCGGGAGGCAGTTCCTGGTGCTGTCAGGGCTAATCCAGGGCCGAGCACAGATCCAAGGAGCCTCTGGCAGGGTGGGGTGGCAAAACCTCCTGGAGGAAGGAGAGGTGGCACCGTGAGCACCTTGGAGGGGCCGAACCCCCAAATTCCAGTGGTGCTGGCATTCCAGACACCTGGGAAAGGGCGGGAACGGGGTGCAGGAGCTTCCAGTCTGGTGTTCCAATGCTGGAGCCAGGCTGGGAGAGCTGGGAATGTTCCCCTGGAGAAGGGAAATCTCCAGGGAGAGCTCAGAGCCCCTGGCAGGGCCTGAAGGGGCTCCAGGAGAGCTGGAGAGGGACTGGGGACAAGGCCTGGAGGGACAGGAGCCAGGGAATGGCTTCCCACTGGGAAAGGGGAGCTTGGGCTGGGATCTTGGGAAGGAATTCCTGGCTGGGAGGGTGGGGAGGGGCTGGGCTGGAATTCCCAGAGCAGCTGTGGCTGCCCCTGGATCCCTGGCAGTGCCCAAGGCCAGGCTGGATCCACCTGGGACAGTGGGAGGTGTCCCTGCCATGGCAGGGGTGGCACTGGATGGGATTTAGGGTCCCTTCCAACCCAAACCGTTCCGGGACATGGGAGCTGTGCTGTGCTGAGGAGCCCCCGCGTGTGGAAATCCAGGGATCATTTGGGGCTGGAAATGCTTCCTCTAAACCCATTCCCTGTAACCTCAGGGTCCCTTCTGCAGTTGTTTCAGTTTTCTTTTAAGGTCCCTTCCAACCCAAACCATTGCACGGTTCTGTAATTCCGTTAAAAAGCCCAGAAAGGGCTGAGAGGGGAATTTTGGGGGATTTGGTTTGGGGTTTCACCGCTGGAGGTCTCTCCCCTTGTGCAGAACGCACGAATGCCCGGTGCTGTGCGTTGGGTTGTGCTGGTGCCATGGGACGCTCTTCCTTGGGCTGGGCCAGCAGCAAATCCTGTGGGATTTGCAGGTCTTCATCCACCTTTCCTGCTGAAACACGGATAAAGCAGCCAAGCTTGTTGTATTTTGATACCAGTCAAATGTCAGCTCCTGTAACGGGTGCTCAGGGGTGAGGCAGAGCGGAACTGGGAAGGAGGATGAGGAGAATCCCCGGCGATTTTCTTTCCGTGGAATGTCCTGCAAATCTCCCCTTGGGTTCTGCCTTGCAGCTCCACGGAGGTCGATGACATGATCCGAAAATCCACGAACCTGCTGCTGACCCGGACCCTGAGCAACTGTTTACAGAACGTCATCAAGAGGAAAAACGTCGGGCTGACAGAGGTGGGATGTGGGCTCCCTTGGGAATGCAGGGACGGGACACAGGGAATGGCTTCCCGCTGCCAGAGGGCACGGAGAGATGGGATCTTGGGAAGGAATTCCTTGGGAGGGTGGGGAGGGGCTGGGCTGGAATTCCCAGAGCGGCTGTGGCTGCCCCTGGATCCCTGTGAGTGCCCAAGGCCAGGCTGGACACTGGGGCTGGGAGCAGCCTGGGACAGTGGGAGCTGTCCCTGCCCGTGGTGGAATAAATGAGTTTTTTAAGATCCCTTCCCACCCACAGCATTCCTGGGTTGTGTGATCCCAGGGCAGGGTGGCTGGAGGTCCCTTGGAACTCCTTCGAGCGCCTTTGGAGGTGCTGGTGTGGAGCATTCCATGAGGGATTTGCTTGGGAAGCAAGGGGGCTGCTCAGCGTTGTACAAAGGAGGGAACCTCAGACTGGGGGAGAGTGAAGGGATTTTTTTTTTGCTGTTGGTTGTGAATTTTGCCCTCTTTTTAATTTTGGGGAATGTTATGAATCTTAATTAAAGTCAGATGACTTCAGGGAGCACCAGAGAAGATCCAAGGGGGAAATGTGAGAGAATGGGGGGGCGATCCTCATTTCCAGGTGAAGTTTGAGTGGTTCCAGCACATTGCTGCAGCAGAAACCCTAATTTGGGGGTTTCTTTCCACGGTCCGTACTTTTTTCTGTACAAAATCGGGTTTCTGATGGTTTTAATCCACATAAAGCTACACCCGGTCCCCAGGACAGGTGGCCTCTGGGTGCTGGTATTAAACAAGCAGCTATTAATTGTTTTAATTAATTATTGCTGCCTTGGATCATGTCAGCCATGGCTTTCTCCAGCCAGCTTTTCATTTCTCCCAGACATCCCACAGCTTCTCCGGGCACCCCCTTCCAGCTCTGCACCACCTTCCCAACATCTCCTTTCCTTCCCAGTGTCCAGCCTGACCCTCCCGAATGTCCCCGTCGCCTTCCTGGTGCCGCCAGGGTGCTGGGATCTCTGTGGCGCCGCTTCCCAGTTTCTGCGCCCGCACCTCTGAAGTCGCCGATTAATCCAAGCCCCTTCAGACCCGGGAGCGTTTCCAAACCCTTCCCGCGCGGGAGGTGGCTCCGGACGGCCCCGCCACGCTCCGGCAGCTGAATGACATCAGCCCAGGGCGTTCTGCTGCCCCGGGGGGCTGGCAGAGATCCGGGCGCCCCACGCCTGCCCGAGTCGAGCCTCGCCAAAGGTTCCTTTGTTGGCGGCGCGCGTGACGCCGCTCGGTGTCACTCAGGTTCGGCTCCTTTCGGGTTCAGCGGCAGCCGGGAGCCTCCTGATTGGTCCCGGCGGCTTTTTGGGGAGCCCCTGTTGTGTTTGAGGGGCGCTGACGGGAGCCCTGAGTGACGGCTCGGCGTAGGAAAGTCCTTCCAAAGCAAGGAATCGCCTTCCGTGGTATCGGTGGCTGTCATGGGAAACGCTTCCCCTCCGAAATTACCTCGGATTTAGGTGTTAAAGGAGGGGCCGGGGCGTTTGCAGCGTCAGCTTTTCACGCCAGGGTTCCGTGGCGCTGGCACCCCTTCGCCTGGCACGGCCCCGGCTCGGGCAGCGCCGGCGCTGAAACCCTTCTCTGCCTGCCCAGCTCGTGCAGATCATCATCAACACCACCCACCTGGAGAAATCCTGCAAGTTCCTGGAGGAGTTCATCACCAACATCACCAACGTCCTTCCCGAAACCGTCCACACGACCAAGCTCTACGGGACCACCACCTTCAAGGTGAGCAGGGCGGGGGTTCCGCCCCGGGAGCCGCCGGCGTGGGTGCCGGGAGGGAGCTGCTGGAGGAGGCCTCGGAGGCAGCTGGGCTGAGCCCAAGGATAACTCTGGCCTCTTTTGGGAAGGTTGCGCCATCGCTTTGGGTTTGTCCTCCGGAGCGTTGCTCCTGTCGAGACCGTGGGAGGTTTTCTCCTTAATTTACAGCCCTAATTAGCGAAAGGATTAAGGAGATTTTAAACAAAAGCCTGGTAATTTATTTCTTATTTAAATAAATCCTCACTTTGCTGTTGGAGTGGACTTTGTCATGGACACCAAGCTCCTCTTCCGCCCAGGAGAAAGATTTCCAGAATTTATATTTCTCTACCTTTCCACTCCTTTTAGCATTATCCCTCAAAATCAAGGCTGACAGAAACTCCCAGAGTTCCCAGCCTTCAAATCCCACCTCAAGAGCATTCCCCCAGATCCTTTATGTGGAGCCTGGTTGGGTCAAGTGTGGGGTCTGAGCTGTGTCCCGTGGAGATGCAGAGGTGGGAACAGCAGGAATTGGTTTGGTGAGGTTTTGCCTTGGGATAACTCAGTCCCGTGTCCCCAGGGAAGTCCATCCTGGCATTGTCCATCCTGGCATTGTCCACCTGTTTGGCCCAAAGCTGAGTGTCCTGCCCTTACTCTGTTGGGGAAACTCCCGGAGCCCAGCCCTGCACTGGGTTTGGTGGGGTTTCCATCTGGGATGTTCCTCTCCCGTCTCAGAATGGTGGAATATCCTGAGCTGGAGGGACCCACAAGGATCATCCACTCCTGAGCGGCCCGGCCAGGGACCGAGCCGCAGCCTTGGTGTTGTTAGCACCAGGCTCCCACCAGCGGAGCCAATCTCTCCTCCTCTCCTCTGGATCTGTCCCTGTGGTCCTCAGGTCACACCAGAGGCAGGATCCACCTTGATCCTGCCCACCAGGACCTGCTGGCCCCTGTCCCACTGGCCTGAGGCTGCAGCAGCCTCGTGGTTGCCTCCTTGAGCTTTGGGGTTGTGTCACTTCCCAGTCCAAATGTTGGGTCAAGCTCCCACCCTGTTAGAGGGCGGTGTGGAGCCCCCACCCCATGTGGGGTCTCAGGGGTGTGGGGCCCCCACCCCACGTGGGGTCTCAGGGGTGTGGAGCCCCCACCTCACGTAGGGTCCGGGCGGTGTGGAGCCCCCACCCCACGTGGGCTCTGGGCAGTGTGGAGCCCCCACCTCACGTGGGGTCCGGGCAGTGTGGAGCTCCCATTCCATGCGGGATCTCATNTCACGTGGGGTCCGGGCAGTGTGGAGCCCCCACCCCACGTGGGGTCCGGGCGGTGTGGAGCCCCCACCCCACGTGGGCTCTGGGCAGTGTGGAGCCCCCACCTCACGTGGGGTCCGGGCGGTGTGGAGCTCCCATTCCATGCGGGATCTCATTCCCAGGACGCCCGGCACGCCGCCGAGGAGGAGATCTACACCAACCTCAACCAGAAGATCGACCAGTTCCTGCAGCTGGCAGACTACGACTGGATGGCCCTGGAGCCGGGCAGCAGGGCCAGCGACTACCTGGTGGATCTCATCGGCTTCCTGCGCAGCACCTTCGCCGTGTTCACCCACCTCCCGGTGAGCCAGGCCCCTTCCCTCCCTCCCGTCCGCCCCGGGGCGTCGGGGGAGCCCAGGCTCGGTGGGGTGTGGTGGGAACGGGGCCTGGCGCTGTCGAGGATGAAGGAGAAATTCTGTTCATGGAGGAAGGTGCTCCACGTGTCACCACAAGCTGGGCTTCGGTGGGAGCCTCCCTCCCAGTTACTTGCAAGTCTAATTTATGGGACTGAGGCTGTGTCCCAGCAGGATCGTAATTCACTCCCCACCTGTATTTTAGCTATTGTAGCTTCCAGTTAATGGCCATCCAGGATTTTTTTTTTTTCCAAAAAATCCAGTCTGTGGGTGCGTTGCTCAAGCTACAGCTGCATTTCCAAGCGCCTGTCAGGTCCCTGATGCCTCCCATCCCAGTGTTGCTCCGTTTCGAGGCACCATATGTTCCTTGCTTCTCGCTGCTGTCCAAAGTGCCCCCGTGTTTACGCTGCTGTTGCCATCAGGAAAGGGCTGGATGCTGCTCTTTGCAGTTGGCTGAGCGGGGCCTCGTTGGTAGGAAAAATCCAATCACCGGGGAGCTTCGTTTCTGCTCCGACAGCTTTTTCCCCTCCTCTGAAGGGGACTTGTTCTGAGCCGTGCGGGCACGCGCTCGGGAGGGGCTGGGATCAGCAGGTGTTTTGAAACAGCAAATCCCCCGAGCTCCGTGGTGGTCCCGAAAGCAATTTCAGGTCTTTCTTCCTTTATGGAACTGGGATTTGTTCGGTGGCGCTGGGTGCCCGGGGCTGTCCCCGCGCCGGGCATCTCTCGGGAGCCGGGAACCAACAGGAAGGGAAGATTTAACGTGGCGGCTTCCTTCGTTCTGTTTGTGCCCCGGGATCCTCCTCTGGGAGGAGGTCCCAGCCCTCCAGAGCTGCTCTGGGAGGCGTCGCACCCCGGGCTGTGCAGCCTGGGGCCTGGCTCGAGCCTCCGGGCACCCCGGTCCCGGCAGGAGGACCTGGGAGCGGGAGGGAGCTCCGGCTGGTTCGCTGCGGGGGAGAAGCCCCCAAAAGGGGCCCGGGAGTGGCTTCCCTGCTCCTCTGCACCTGTGCCGGGGAGGAGATGCCGTCCCGGCTGTTACCAGTGGGACAGGCTGATCCATAAACCCGTAAATGAAGCGCTGGCTCCCGAGCAGAGAGGCGGGGAGGGCTTTGGTCCATGCCCCCGGCCCGGCTTGCTGCCCCCGTGCCCCCAGGCGACGCGGCAGGTGCCTCGCGGAGCCGGCAGGTGCTGGAAATGGCCGCCTTTCTCCTCAAAAAAGGAGCTGTGGCTCCACGGGGCTGGTTTAGCTTCCACCCGTCACGCCGGGAACACCCAGGAGCCGGTAATGGAATGTGACAGGGAGATTGGTCTCTGCACCGGAGCATGAAGCAGCAGAGATGAGCTGGGGAGGGATGCCCGCAGTGATTTATGAGGTGGGCCGGGAGTGATTTATCTTCCTTAAATATTAATGTTTCCTTTTGGAGCCGGCCAGGGTTGGTTTGGAGGCTGGGAGGACGTGAGTTGGTCCAAAAAAGCACCAGGACAGATGGAGGCAGCTTTTTGTCTTCCAGAGCTGGGTCAGAAAAGCCCCAGCTGAGGAGAAGCTTGGATTTGCTGGGCAGCCCCTGATCTCCAGAGCCTCCCCAAAGCCTGGTGAGACAGGGGAGGCACCTCGGGGAGGTGCTGCAGCCTGGTTTGGGCAGCTGCAGGTTTGGGATTTTTGTATTATTTATTGGAGTTTTTTCCTTATGTTGCTGATGGATCACCCAAATTGTGGGCGATGGTGCGCGAGAGCAATCTGGGAAGGACCAGGCTGCATCCCAAAGGCCTCCAGATCCTTTGGTGTCGAGGTTCTTCATCCTCGTAGGGCTCAGGAGATTTTTCCAGTGGCTGATTTAGGAGCACGTTGAAATTCCTGGGCTTTGCTGCTGAAGTGCAGGAGGTAAAGGCGCTGTCCAAAGCGATGCAGAAAATGATGGAGGTGTTTGTTAAAGCACCAAAAATGTGGGATGAGCATCAGGCGGGGGAGGAAAGGGCGAGAGGGGTGAAGGAGCATCTCCAGAAAGGGTGAATTCCAGCCCTAGGAGGAGGTTCAGGGCTCTGGGGACGAGGTGGAGCTGTTCCTGCACTGCTGATCCGAACCCATCCCAGTCCATCAGCACGAGAGGTGTGACTGGAAATAAAGTTTTGGGGTCCGAGAGGAGCTGCTGCCCTGCTGGAGAGGAGCTTTCAGCCTGGTCCTGTAAAACCCAGGATTCCCATGTTGCCAGTGGCTCCGGGGCTGTGCCCCACCCTGGGATGAGGCATCCTTGGAGCATCCTTGCATTTCTGTGTGCTCCTGTCTGGTTTGGGAATGCCCCCATCTTCCAGAGCCGATTCCCCTTGGATTGGTGGGATTTTGGAGAAGTGGAAGGTGTTCCCCTGGTGCTGGAAGCGTGTCCCTGTCAGGAGAGGAGGCAGCGGCGGGAGCTGCTCCCCTGCCTTTATTCCCGGCTGGAATTACACCTCCACCGCCCGTCAGGGAGCCCCAGCCCGGGCACGTCGGAGTTCCCGGGCTAAAATTACGCCTCCACAAAGCCCCGTGGCGGAAAAGAGCCGGGCCCAGAGTCCTGAGGCTGCAGAAATGCGCCGTGACACGGGTGAGCAATCCCATTGTCCCGACGGAGCCGCAGGAAAACCTCTCCGGGGTCACGGCCCCACCTGGCCCCGGGGCAGCTCGAGCGGCCCTGGGAGATCCTCGGGACTCAGCACTGGAGAGGGGGTGAAGAGGAGCTGGAAGGGATCTGAGCCAGGATTTGGGGTCGGGGTTTGTGTTTCCCTCTTCAGGCTGAATTTTTCCTGTGTTTCTTGGGAATCCCGGAATGATTGCGTTGAGCGGTTTGGATTGGAAGGGCCCCTGCAATAAAGCAGGAACGTCTTCAACTGGATCGGGTTGTCCACAGCCATGGCCTTGGATTTTTCCAGGGATGAGGCCTCCACCACCTCTGTGGGCACCCAGTTCAAGCGGCAAAAATGGCCCAGCCCCAAATCCTGGCTGGTGGAGTGGCCTAAAGTCTCCACTTCTTCTAGGCCTCAAGCAGGAATTGCAATCCCAAGTTTTTCCCCTTTGGGCATGTGGGAGGTGATGAAAACCACTTGATTTTTTGGGAATTTCTGGAATTCATTGGAACATTGCCGTTTTCTGGGGGACATCTTCAACTGGATCGGGTTGTTCAGAGCCGTGGCCTTGGATTTTTCCAGGGTTGAGAAAACCCCACCACCTGGAAATCCCACCGCCTCTGTGGGCTCCCAGTTCAAGCAACGACCCAGCCCCAAAATCCTGGCTGGTGGAGTGGCCCTAAGGAGTCTCCATTTCCTCTGGAGCTCGAGCGGGAATTGCAATCCCAGGTTTTTCCTTTGGAGTAGGCTTTGTGGAAGACGATGAAAACCCACTCGGTTTTCGGGAATTCCCGGAATTTCTTTGCGCGTTGCGCTTTCCCGGGGGGACGCTGATCCCTCGGCAGCGCCGCGGGGACAGCGTGTGCCGGGGGGGCGGGAGAAGGTCACGGTGAGCTTCCCGGGGCTTTGGCGCGCGCCAGTGCTGCACGAAACGGTCGCGGTGGTTTCGAGCCACGGTTCCAGAGCGCTCCGCCAAGTGCCCAAAAATGTCCCCGAGCATTGGGGAATCAAAGCATAATTGGTGGGAATTGGTGGTGCTGTGGAGCTCATTAACGTTTGGCTCCCGAGGCCGCCCTCTTCCTGCGTTACCCAGGGAGAGTCGGTTCCTGCTGCTGCTGCTGCTGTGGAGCTCATTAAGATGGGTGGGGCGGGTCTCCTTTAAAAAGAAAAAAACCTCTTTTTTTTTCCGAGGGGAAAAAAAAAAAAAAAAAAAAAAAAAAAAAAAAAACTCGGGG
>VXAZ01007894.1:0-24597 GCA_013399875.1 Gymnorhina tibicen
GTGCTGTTTCTTCCCCCTTTCTCTCTTTGCCCAGACCAGGCACCCTGGCAGCAGCATCTTTCACAGAGCTTGTGAGATGCAGAGATGGTTAGAGGCAGCATCAGGACAGCCTGCAAAGCCTGGACACAGACCCATGACTCAGAACTCGCCCTGTGCTGTGGTCAAAGCTCATCAGTCATCCCAATCCCTTCGATCCACAAAATCCATGTTCTTTATCCTTGCCTGATTTTCATACCCAGCCCTTTCTTAAGGAAAGATAAGAGTCAAAAACGCAACTCAGAGAGATTTCTAATCTGATTTCTTTTCTGCTGGAACTTTTCTACTTATCTCAGATAGGATTTTGGCTGGGGACTACAAATAATGTGCTACCTCTTCAGATCCTATGAGGAGTTTTACTCAAAGCATGGCTTCCACTGGGCTAGCCCATATCTCATTCGCAGTGAATGATGCCTTTGTCAAATGTCCACTTCAAAAACCTGAATTTTTGGTGCAAGGCAGTCACATTTAGTTCAAATGTAGGGCATACTTTTTAAAAAATATAATTATAAAATGAAATTTATATGTAAATGCAACTTATAAAAATAAGCACTTAGAAATCTTTCTGGTTTTAACACAAACACACAGAGGTTCCTAGGCTCACCTTTTTGGCAACTGAGGACACAGGATACCAAAACACACACCCTATAACCTTTCGCTTGTGTGACATCCACATACATGTTTAACACCTATCTTTAAAGATTTTATCTTTAAAGATTTTCTTCAAAGACATGGGCAAATCAAGCAGGAGTTTTAGGCTCTTCTGGGATTCTTCATGAGCTAGTGTTGACTGGACAGTGTGGTGGCACTTTCGATACTGTTCGCAACCCCTAGAATCACGTTTGTGGTACCGCACTCATAACTGCGCAGTGGGAGTAACACACTTCTCACTCTTCGTGATCTGTGCTTCACAGACACCTCAGCTCCCTTTTCTGAACTGCCACCTGGAATTTATTTATTCTTCAGTTTGAAGGCAGAAGGTTGCTCTTAGACACCTGAAGCCCTTATGTGAACATCCCACAGATTTACATGGGGGATCTCACTGCAGGAAGAGCTCAGGCTTTGATCCACTGTGAGCAACAGGAAAGGGCAGAATCAATTACATATTGTTCCCTTGTGCTTTACTAACCTCTCAGCTTTGGGGCTGGAGGTGAGGGGACCAGGGGCCATCTGCATCAGCTATTGTTTCCCTCTGAAGCAAGGCAGAAATGCAGGGCGAGCTTGCAGCTAGGGATGCCCTGACCATGCAGAGCATATCATCCGTGCTAACTGCATTCCCAAAGGTTTCATGGAGGTTGGAAATATACCTCCAAACCTGGTGAAGAGACAAAATTCTTCAGTGGCATATACAGTCAGAGGTCTAGCAGGGAGATGATTCTTGCTTCTGCCAGCTCCCTGGGACTTGGGACTTCTTGCCTATCCTCTCTCTGCCCTACTTTTCCAACTGTAAAATGAGTTTTCATTTTCTTTCCATTAAACAGAAGGAGAGGAGGAGGGATTTTGATAGAAGGATAAAAATACATAATCATACACTGTAAAGCACTCAGAAAACTATAGATAGGATTAATTTAATTGTTTTGGCTCAGAAAACTCTGTCTTAGGCAGTATATGTTTAATCTCAACATCCTGTAATTGAATTCTTTTGACTTCATAGAAATGCTTTGTTTAGGTGTTTATCTAAAGTTTACATTTTTAAATGGTTTTCTGTGCATTGCTTTTCCCACTTGCAATTTAAACACTTAATAAGTTTTCCTTAAAGGGAAAATTATATTTTATATCTGCTTATTTAGAAACTGTAAATAATGTCATAACATTTTCAGCAAAATTTATTAGAAAACTTTGCATCTGTGAAACATGTTTTCAATCCTGAACTCCATGTTTGAAAGATATGGGAAGATAGGAAAAATAATAACCCCTGATACTGAAGTTCTACAAATTCATACCCCTGGGATTTTTTTTTTATTTTTCTTTTCCTGCAGGGTTATGACTCTGTTTCAAAACTTCCTAGGCCTTTTCTACCTGTATTTAAGCACAGCAGATATGTATGCATGTCAGCTTATTTTGTCCTATGGCTACATAGAAAGGAAATTAAAAGTTTTATTGAAAAATCTCTTTTGTAATAATAATATTTAGGGGGATATTTTTTTTCCTTTAAGAGGACAATCCAATCCATTTGCTGCTGAAGACCCTCTGCTGAAAATGCCTGTAAAGATAGACAGGAGTTGTCCTGTCTGAAGTTCGGTGTCTGAATTGATCAATGAAAGGTAATGAAAAATATTTCTATGACATTTCTTCTGTGAGGAAAGGCTGAGAGAGTTGGGGGTGTTAAGCCTGCAGAAAAGAAGTCTCCAGGGAGACCTTACAGAGGCTTATAAGCTTATAGGAGCTTATAAGAAAGATGGAGACAAACATTTTACTAGGGACTGTAATGAGAGGAAAAGGGGTAATGGTTTTAAACTAACAGAGGGTCGATTGAGACTAGACATAAGGAAGAAGTTCTTACTGTGAGGGTGGTGGAACACTGGAGCAGGTTGCCCAGAGAGGTGGTGGATGCCCCATCTCTGGAAACATTCAAGGTCAGGTTGGACAGGGCTCTGAACAACATGATCTAGTTGAAGAGGTCCCTGCCCGTTGCAGAATTGGACTAGCTGTCCTTTAAAGGTCCCTTCCAACTCAAAATATTTGTAATTCTATGATTCTGTGACTGTATGTTGAGGACTGAGGGATTCAGTTTTAGAGTGGGCATCTACTGCAAACATGCACACAAGCAAATACCATGAAGCAGGGCATTTCGTGGTTAGTTCCATGTGACCAAGAGGCATTATCTGAATGTTAACAACACAGCTGGGACTCAGTATGCTCTGAAAGCTTTAAGTAATATAAACTTAAAACATAACATTCACAGTAAAATTATTCACTCTAAATAATTTTCAGTCTGTAGCAATCAATTCACAGGCTCCAAGTATTTGCTAATGTAAATAAAGGAGTTGATATGGCAGAGAAGTAACTGGGAGTAACTTCATTTTCAACAAAACCAGGTCTTAAATCCAGTTTTTCAAGTGCATAAGAAAATAAGGGATGAGAACTGGAAGGAAGGAAGGACCGCTACTTAAAACGGTATAACAGCATAAGGGGGCTTTTTGGTTCCTTATAGAGAGAGCAATACATGCTCCTCTAATCTTACTCTGCAATCCACAGATGGGTCATACAGTGAAAGAAAAGCTGAGCAATAAGTTCAGGGCTGTTGTGATGGGCTCCCTAACAATCTGGATTTGGTAACTGGCTCATGTCCACCTCACTGCACTGTGTCATTAACCCACCCACACACCTGCTATCTTTATTTAACTCAGAGTTATTCCTCCCTTGCCTGTAAGGGATAAAAACACAATGAGTGGGCTAGAAGATTAAAAAATAGTATTTCTACTAGTCTAATTGAAGTAAAAAAATTGAATTCCAGTCTGAATAATGCAAAATTTTCTCAACACTTAAAGCCAACTTGCTTTGAATGGATGTGCAATCTGAGGTTCCCTAGTTCTGCTGTGAAACTTGTATAAACAGAGAAAACTGAGCAAAGCACAACCAGTTCTAGATCTGCAGCATTGTTCTGGACAGTTAATAAATGGAGTTACACACAGAACACCTATTGAATACTCTCCACTTTTTGCAGCTTTCACAGAACAAGTGTAGAACTTCTGCAAACATTTATTTTCACAGCACTGTTCAGGGTCCTCAAGTGCAAACCTCTGCTCAGAGCAGGGCCAGCTGTGGTCCCAGCTTGGAGCCAGTTGACCAAGACCCTCAAGCACCTCCAAGGATAGGGACACCAGCTCTCTCCAGACAACCAGTGCTTAAGAGATATTCTGACAGAGACACTTCAGCTGTCACATAATCCACCCAAAGCCAAAGGGGCTAAGCACATAGGGTGCTCTGGGGCAAAATTTTCAGTTTACACATTTAAGCCAGGCCTGACAATGTGTTTTGCAGGAAGGCAACTTGGCCTGCAAAATCTGATAAACCTGATTTTCCAGTCAGCTGGGATTTGTGTTAGCTGGTGACAGACTGGGAGACCTGAAGCTCCCTCTTCCTGCTCCTCAGCCATGTTCCCATGCCTGAATCCAGCTTTTAGCTTGAGCAGATGTCGGGCGCAGCTGCCCGGCCCTTTCCCTGAAAAAAAACTCTACCTAGGAGATGAGTACCACGTTCTGGCCATTGGCATGGACATGAAGTATGCAGCTGTTGCCTTTTCCATCTGAAACCTTTGCTGAAGAGCAGCTGGTAGCACACACCAGTGGCTTTCCACAACCATGGGGACACACCTCTTCACCCAGCAAGGAGAACCACAGGGACTGCCTTCATTTTTAAAAGAAGATTCATTTAGAGTATGTTTTAAATGGAACGCTGAGCTGCTGGGTTTGTCATGTCTCTGATGTAAGGACAAGTCAGAAAAGAGCTTTGAAAATGCAGAAAGGGGATCTGAGAATAGAAAAAAACAGAGTAAATACTGAAGTCCGCAAGCTTGTTCCCATCTAAATCAGCAGGCACTCTGTTGGTGGATTTTCACCCAAGCACTGGTAGTGCCAAGGGAAAGGGGTAGCAGAAAGATTTCATTATCCAAACAAAGAGGGTTATCCAGATTCTCTGGCTTTTTTCAAACTGGAGGGTAATGTTCAAATAATTGAAAGGCTGTTATGCATTGGTCATCATGATCTGTGAGTCATGCTTTTCAAAGTTCAGTCAAATTTCTTTTAAATCAGTCAACAGATTTTCCACTGATTGCTGGAGCATCTCAAGGCTCGCTATCCATTTCAAGAGAATATTTTACAGGCATGCCCTGCTCCTGTTCTCAAGGTCTCTGAATGCAGCTGTCTCTGCAAACCTAGCCCAACTGCACTGAGTTTGTAAGTCTACAGAAGGGAAAACAGCATTTATGGTAGCAATGAAGTAATAAAAGAGGAATTAAAACCAAGAAAGCCACTGCCCCTCCTTATAGCTCTCCTGTCTGCAGGGTGTGGGGGGGAAGCGTTCTGAGAGGTCCATTTCAAAGTCAAAAACAGCTGTCTTAAGGGGGCTGGACACAGTAACCTAAAGAAAAGCAGTTTTACTTCTGCCAACGAAAGAGAGATTTCGTAAGGGTTGCTTCTGCAAGTAACAGTCCTCTGACCTTCAAAAAGGCATGCCTAAAATCATTAGAGATCCATTTCCCCGGTACAGCTAAGCGGGCAAATTTTCCAAGCAAGGACTGTTTTTGTGGACTCTAATGTATTGCAGTGAGGACTGCTGAAAATTATGACCCAACATGCATTTAGCACCATACATACACAATTGGATTCTGAGAAAAATGCTTGCTATTAAATGTAACTAATATCTACCTAATCATTTCCCAGCATTAATCAGCCTACAGAAAGCATGACCAGAACATACCACTGATGTCAACAACTTAATATGATTCAAATACACATGAATAAGGAGAATGCTCACAATAATATTGTACAATAAGATCTTCCATATGAATCAAAGGAAAAAAAAGTAAAAAGACTATATGGTAGCATCCTCCATGCATTTTGTAACAGGGGTTAATCAGAAATTTTCCGGCTGGCTGGCTGATTTTTGACTGCCCGTTACCAATTTATTTCTCCCTCTTCCTTCCAAGGGTGAGGTGCTGGCCTCTCAAATCCAAACTGCTGTGCTGGACAGACCAGTTAAGATACTTGGCAATTTCCAAGTGACTATTAAATTACCCATGCATATTTTTGACCTAGTTATAACATATAATCTCATATAATATCCAAAAGAACACAGAAGACTGATAATAAATTGCAGATCCTGTGTGACTAGTTCAAAAATCCAGCCCTGGCAGGAAGCTAGGCTAATTTTCTGATAGTTGTTTTCACAGCCTTTTAACCCAAAGGAGCAGGGAGCAGTAAAGCACTCATCCCTGCACTGGAGCTGGGTTAGCAGGCTGCCCTGTCAGCCCTGGGACTGCCTGCTTCACAGCAGCATCAAAATAAACGGAAAATTCTTTAAAAAAAAAAAGTCAAAGACATGATAATTTAGTATCTACTGGGAATGAGGATGGAGTTCAGAAAGAAAGGGACTCCTTCTTTTTGTTGTTGTTAATTTTGCAAATTTTGTTTGGCATTGTCCAACTATTGCCAGTTTTTCACCAGCTTTGGAGTTTTTTTCTAAACTGTTTATCTTGCCACAAGAAAAATGGAGACAAATGAACAGTGAAGAAGTGAAAACCAACTTTTTATTTTTCCAAAGAAAAACCCAGCATTCCCAGCAAATTTTTTTGTTTTCCTCAAAAAAGTGTTGAGTGAACCTCGTGGGCCGCTCTTCTTACAATTATTGGATTTTCCACAAGGAAGAAAGCAAGAACTTAGTGCTGTACCTAAAGCAATAGGGCACTGAAGAGTCTCCCATCCAGCAAATTCACTGCACAGGCACCAGGGCCTCCTAATGTCTCCATCATCAAAGCCTAATTTTCTCCTGGGCATGGTGATGCCAAGACTCATGTTTTACCATCCTGCTATGAAATTTAACTCCTGCGAATGAAACCTCTGACAGCAAACGGTGGTGCAGCTTCCCATCCAAATGCTGCTATTACTTCTGCCAAGTAAAAACATGAAAATTTTCTTTGAACCCTCCCCTCTCTGCCCCATTTTTGCTTTTTCACCATTTCTGAAATTCAGACTTCATTTTCTGTGTGGTCAATATTATGTCTCATGTTTCTGTTTACAGATAGGATGGCCCAGTATGAGCAGCAGCCCAGTTCAGCAAACAGCAGATGACACACCACACTTCTTCCTTCCCAGTGGGAAAGGCCTCTCTCCCACCAGGGAAATGTACTGGCTGGAGAGGGTAAGGATAGGAGAGCAGCCAGCATGCTCTGGGCTCACTGCATTGCTACTGTACCAAAATGTAGAAAACGTCACTGAGGTATGAGAGAGGTGAGTGCCAACACAGCTGGAAGCCCCATCTCAGCAGGACTTTGTCCTCTGGTCAGTGCTAGGTGAGTCCCAGTGCCCAAGCCCCCACAGCCACTTCAGCTGATGCTCAGGGATAAAGATGCCATCCTGCATACCCTTGACATGGAGCAGAACTGTTCTCTGACAAACTTTCATTGCCATTAAAAGATCTAAAATTTTTACTGTGTTGTAGCTTCCTCTGAAGTTTGAGGACCCAGTCCCATTAATTCTGCCACAGACTTGGGACGGTGGACATAAAGCAAACATGGCAGTAGGGAGAGAAGCTCAGTAAAAAGAAAATATATGTCAAAGATGAATATTAATAAAGAAGATTTCTGCACACAGACTATGCACCCACTCAGGCTTGCTAATGTGATACTTTGTGATGCTTTTGCTCCAATTTAAGAGCGCCTTTGTCCAGTTAACTTAAACCTGTTCCCAATCAGCTAAAGCAAAGCTGAGGTAAACCTGGATTAAATCAAGACTGGAAGGTACAGAGAAGGGCTACTTGGAAACTGTGTCCCAAAGCACATGCTTATTTCAGCTGGATGAAGCACTGATTTATATGATGGCTTTTCAGGGTGGAAAGTACATATTAATAGAAAAGGCATAACAAGCCATTTAATTGGATGTACAGGACATTTTGGATGACCTTTTTCAGTTGCTTTTTTAGAAAGCACTTTGCGAGGCTGCAATCTTTGAAAAATAATAGTACCAAGAAAAATACTAAAATGATGACCATAACTAATATATCTAGATGAGAATAAAAAGCTGCATGCAATCTGAATGGCAGGGGATCAAAAAAAGGACCTGATTTTTTATAATTTTTATGTTTAAAAAAGGCCCAGCTGTTTTTATCCTTAATAACCAACATTTCCAATATAGTAGAACATGCCAGAAAAATAATATATCCTGGAGTGCTATGGGTGGCTTTACTGAAAAGATCAGATAAATTATGCATCTCCTAGCAGCTGGGGAAAGAAGACAGGCATTTAGGAGCCCCCAGCCTGGACCCATGATCACTTACAGAGATACTCAGAGAGATCAGATTGCTCAGGTGTGGGGTGCCCAGTTGCCTGGTCTGAGATAGGCAGCTTTCAGCCATCTCCCATTTGCAACAATCATGACCCATGTATGGTAAAATTTAAAGGCCTAATTTCATTTGCAAATGTAGTTGTGCTGTCTGGATCTAAAAACACTTCCATTTATGTGGGAAGATAGAGTAGAGGGATTAATCGAATAGTCAAAGACTGGCTTTATCATCTTTTCACGGAGCATACCCTTCCCTGCTGGGATCACAGTGGCAATGAGGCAGAATTTTGGACTTTTTAATCTAATATTGTAAAAAAAACCACCTTGAGGAAGGACAGAAGTGAATAATCCTCCTTGATTTCCTTCACATGACAGGACAGAAAGGTCAATTGAGATTGTATTGAGCCTCATTTCAGGGCTGCAAGATAATGCTGTTCATATCATTAATCCTGCACAGCTATTCCTATGTCCCAGACCTGCTTGGTATTCATTCCACTTGCAAATAATAATGATAGTATTAGGTATCTTCAGTTCAAAACATGCACATCTCAACCATTAGTTATTTAATTTCAAATTAACATTGTCCCAGGGTTACTACCAAATCTAATCTTTTATATGGATATTTATAAAATTGCCTGTGACACACCAGCAATAGATTTCAGCATTTTAACTTTCCTTTCTCGTAGTACCACTAAAAGACTGTCATGCGAAAAAATAAGTCATAATTAGGCTGGCCAGACAAAAGTGTGGAGATATCTATAAAAGCATGATCGACTTCATGTCTGGGTCCTCCTGCCACTGTTAGGAGGGCTACTGCTAGGGCAGTGGCAGATTTAAAGAAGATTTAAAGAATGTAGACTTTTCTCATCTTGAGCAGTACCCTGTTCCATCAGTACAACAAACTGCTATCCACAGAGTCCACTTGGACAATTTTGAAATGAACAAATGTATGTGACAATAAAATCTGTCTGATTAAGTGTTCTTGGAAAGTAATTATAAGGGATTTGTTGGCAACTTCAGCCTTAGTTCCCTTCCAAATCCATATGCATACTTCTAGGAGAGGGTACGTAGTTATTCTATTTCCAGCTCCTGAAGCTATGCCACAATTCGTGCTTTGCAAAATTAGAAACTAACGAAGTATGCTGGCATTAGGAGGAGTCCTTGGGAGAAAAAAGCAGTAATAAAAGGTTGGTAATTGCTGCTGAACAGGGGACTGATGGATAGCACACCATGCTGGTGCAGGTAGGTAGGCAAAGTGACTCATGAAATAGGCTATATAAAGGGATGAGTAATCAGTAAAAACAGAGTGAAAGAACAAACTGTCTCTTATGAAAAAGGCAGCTGTTGACGGAGATCAGCCACTAGGACGTGGAAGCAGTAACAAAAAAATTGTTGGAGTAGAATAAAGAAGGGTAATGAAAGAAAGTAATAGAGGAGCAGCTCCCAGTCCCAGTTAGTTAAGAACCAGCATCACTCCCAGCAGCTGCAGCATTTCCTGACCTTGAGCAGAGGAGGCAGACAATTCTTTAAGCAATGTACTCTGACACATCTTGCACATCCACCGCATCAAGTGGGGGGAATGGAGGCTGAGAGCTGACTGGAGATGGTACTTAGAGATTCATCTTTCCTGCCGCTGAAGAGAGTGCAGATTTGGAAGTGAAGGGGAACATGTGGTATTTTAAGGCAAATACATTGTCAGTGCATTTGGATGTTAGAGCATGAACATCTATGTGGTCAACAGTCACTGTAGAGGACAGCAGACCTCAGTCTTACTAAAGGGGCTTCTTCCCAGCTCCCAGTAAAGCAGACATGTGCTTCATGTGCTGTTTCCCTAGCACTGCTCCAAGGAGCATCACTGCTGTGTTCTCCCACAGCTGCACAATCAGCAGCAGGGGGAAGATGAAGCTGGTCCCCCCGGTAAAGGGATCCCACATGGAAGTGGGACAGCCAGCACAGGCACATGGATCCAGGAGAGCCACAGCAGTTCTGCCCCTCTCTGAGATACAATGTACTGTGACTTTTCCCTTATTTGGAAAGCTATGGTCCATTTACACACTAAATGAAGCCAGACCATCTCTCCTCTGTCCGTGATTACTGAATGGCAGTTAATTCTAGAGACAGGGGATACTTGCACACTTCAGCCCTTTGATATGTTTTTCACCCAATTCTTTCAGATTCTGCTAGATATTAAAGTAGTGCCCCAGTAATTTTGTATAATTGGACTGTATATCCAAACAATGCTTTTGAGTAAATCATGCTAGTCATTGCAACTGAAGAGGGATGGGATGGATTTGCCTTTGTCCTCAGAGGGGATAAGCCTATCCATTAGGAGAAAGTTTCCTGGTTTATGCTCTCAGCATAAAATGAAACTCCCTATCTGCACTATCCTTGCTTAGACTCTGAGCCCATAAACACTTTCACTAAATATTTGCAAAGAAGGGGAAACACAGCCAAATCCTACTAAGTTACAATGAACAACAATCATATTGCAGAACATTTATCTTTTCTGCATATTCCACTGGGGAGAGGTTGCTTTAAAGCTTTCAGTATGATTTAAGCACAAATGCTTTTTATATATGGTCAGGAAAGAGAAATGTAATTTCCCCTAGTTTTGTTTGGTCAAAGTTCTCTGTTCTAGCACT
The DNA here is from genome assembly GCA_013399875.1 of Gymnorhina tibicen. Taxonomy (NCBI): domain Eukaryota; kingdom Metazoa; phylum Chordata; class Aves; order Passeriformes; family Artamidae; genus Gymnorhina; species Gymnorhina tibicen. The sequence continues at coordinate 10,679 of VXAZ01007894.1, forward strand.
TAATTAATGACTCTGGTGAAATGCTTTGAAAACAGTAATGTTTCTAACCCCAAATGTGTTGCCAAAATGAGTACTTCCTGGTCATTGTCTATTTTGGAGGAGATGCTGAACACACATGCATGTGCTGTTAATAAAACCAAGGAAACTATTTTTACGGCTATGGAAAAAAAAGGTATTTCTTCTTCAGTACTCGTCTCTGTCATTTATAGCTCTGGGAAATAAAAAAGTGAAATAAGAAATGTGGAAAGCAAGGGAGAGGAGGGAAGGAAAGCCACACAGGGCTGTGCAACATTACCCCACCTGGAACAGTCAGCTTCCTCAGTTGGCTTTAGCACTTAATTTCCTTTCTGACATCCATCCTTGAAACCCAAGCACTCCAAAGACAGCCCACATAAGGACATATGCACCCAGAATTGAAATTAGGCAGAATTGGATTCAAAACTCAATCCTCAAATCTTTACTTAATGCAATGACTGCTTGGTTTTTTGCCAGTAATTTTTCCCATGGTTTTAAGTTTTCAAGTCTCTTATAGCCCAGCCTTTGCCTCAGTCACTGCAGCCCAGAGGGTATGCACACTTAGAGTTCCCCTTAGGTTTCTTCTGATTGCCATTACAAACCGAAAGCATTGCCATCAGTACTTCCAGTTGTGCCACAGCCTGCTGTCCCCTTCTCCAGGTAGCACCAAATGCATTGTTCCTGCAGGCACTGCTATTAGAGACATTTCCAGTTGTCAGAGCCCCCAGCTGCCATAGTTACAAGTCTTCATGCTCTTATACTACCCTGTCCCCCAGCAAGGCCAGACTTCACGTCCTTCCTCTTCAGCTCTTTTGCTACCAGACCTACAACTCAACAGTGGAGAAAAGTTCACTGATAAGATCCCTACATTTTCTGGAAGATTTCTCTTGGAAGCCCTTGTCACACCATAATATCACTCAAGCACACACATGTAGCTGGAGGAGGCTCCAGTAGGAAACACTGCATGGCTGTCAGGAGGTCCAGAGGAACTAACAAATACACCAAAAGTGTTCAAAAATCTTAAGTGTTACTGGCATATCTTTATTCAGAAAAGAAACTGTAGAAGCTCGTCAAGGCTGTGACAATGAGAAACTGGATCCGCATGGCACACAAAGCACAAAATAGCATCAGGCATTAATTTCTTCCGGGTGACTGGACTAAGTCATCATCCTGACACTTATCTTCAAGTAGGGTGTGCTGATGGGAGTGATGGCAGTGATAAGGTGAAGACACCACAAACAGAGATGAGAAGGTTTCACTTCCAAGTGAGGATGACAATGATTTTGGTTCTGACACAACAAAAGAATAATCCCTGAAATAAGAGTTGGCGAAAAAGATGATCTGTACCTCAAAATCTAAGAGATATTGAAATGAGATGTGGCTATTGAGATGTCAGGTAAGGGTAACAATAGGAACATCAGCTAACAAATAAACAATAAATCTCCTATCTAAAATATTTGATGGCTGCACTGCCTATCTTTATACAGCACAAACACTGCTCACTTAATGTTGTTCCACAGACCTGCAGCATCTGACAAAAGAAACAACTGCCCAGGACCTCTCATTCAGTATTTCTGCTTTCTGCAGGAACACAATGATACTGGCTAAACATGTGTCTTGTAAACATTCGCCTGTGGTGTTCTTGCTTTGCATATTTACACAGCCATGTAAATTTTGTTTTACTTTTGACAGAGAAAACCTGCAGTGACTTTTATGTTTAATGCTTTCATTCTGAAGTTGTTGCTTCACCTATTGCCAATATGCTTATTTTTTTGTTTAAGAACATTAAAACATACTAAAAAAACATATTTGCATCATGTAACCTTCACACTGCTGTTACAACATGTTTCAGTGGCCAGGAAAATGATCTATTCCAAGGTTTTGATCAATGAGGTTACTCTGCATCATTACAGTGACTTGGCAAGGCCAAGAAAACAGAGTTCAGAAGGCGTGGGGATCCCATGTGAAAGTTTGCCAGCCTGGGAAGAAAGAAGCCAAGGCAATAACAAGTCACAAATGTTGAATTTGCAAAGCTGGATCCTGTTAGCAGGAGATGCAACACATGGATGAGGAAGAGAATAGCCCAGAGACTGTTGAGAGGAACATGTGAAACTTTAGACAACTAGCCTGCAAGCTGATATCTTTATTTTAAGCTGGATCCAAACTTTAGAGGGACTGCTGATATTGGAGAAAAAAAAAAGTAAGACACAAAAAATAATAAAGAAATTAAACAGCAAACTTGCTTTGATCTCTTGCTCCTTGCTAACGGAATGTAAGAACTAAAATTACTACAAATATTTACAAAAATGAGCAGTCAAGGATTGTAGCGAAGGTATTAAAATACTCACTGTTTCAAAAACAGATCTCATATGGATCTCATCAAGCTGACACCCCTAGGAAGAACAGGTAATCTGCAGTTAGAGAAGAGTTTGAGGGCACTGGGAAGGCAAGAAGCTGATAATAAACACAGGCTAGAGTTGAGAGAACCCAACCATCCTACTCATCATGAATCAAGAATTATTTCTCTGCCTTAAAAGCTGAAACTGGAGAAGTTTCTTTCTCAGGGCATTGTTGCAAGTAGAATACCCCCCTAGGATGATTAAAAGAGAGAAAAGGGCTTTAGTGTGAAATCGCTTTAGCTTTTTTTAAGGAAAGTCATTATTAAATGCAATTGATCTTAAACTGAGGGTTACATTTTCCAAAAGGGACCTCACAAACATTTTACTGGCCTACAAAATACACAGATCCTATCTCCAACTTCGAGCATCCGATCTGCCAAGCATATACAATTTAGGGTGGTGTTACTACTTTGCTGAACAGAACAGTCAGAAGAGCAAAGTCCAAAAGTATCATTTCAATCTGATTCAGAAAATAATCCTGCATAATCCCAGGTAGACTTAGACTTTATTTGCCAGAGTTTGTGGAGGCCTGCTGCAGAAAGAGAGTCCAAACAAATAGCAGTTCTTTCAGCTTCTAGTGGAAGATAAAAGACTAGGACGGCTCTCAGTATTAGCTAATAAAATTTTTTTATGACAGATATTACAGGATTTATGGAATTTGTACCCCTCCACTGCTCTGCTCTGCTTGTGTTTAACTTCCTATCCATATAGCAGAAGTACATACTATTTCTTCCTGAAATGTTTGGAAAAGGGAATGAGGTTTTTTAAGGACAGGCAAAGCTAAAAACAAGAATAAAAAAATAAAAATAATAAAGAAAATGAGAGATTCTTTATGCTGTCTCCAGAGGAAAAGGAAGCTTAAAAATTGCTGTGTGTGTCAAAAGTGCAGGTTAAGTCAGGCAAAATGTTCCAGCAGTAATACAGAGAGAAGCAGACCTTGTAGTGGAACAGACATGTAATTCATGTCCCAGACCAGAATTTTCTCCTCCTTCAGCAAACAGGAATAGATGGGCAATGAAGAGCTCATGCTGTGCCCATTTGCATGGGTCATGGGGCAACTTACAAACGAACAGGACTGAACAAGGTCTCTAGCTAGCAGGCAGGAACTGGAACAGTTAGATGCAGTATTTAAATGTAGGTATCTTACTAATAGCCTTAATCCTTAGCCTAGGGGAACAGTGGATAACATGGTCAAACAGCAAAGCCTGCATGTAGAGCCCCAGCTCAAGCATGTCTGCCTGTTATTGCCTTTGCTAAAACAAAACCTCATGAAAACAAAGCAAGCATGTCAAAAGGAACTATACCAAACGTTCAGAGGGAACAGTTAGTGCTAAATATTTCCCTGTGCTTGAAGTGTCACCTTGCTTGTGAAGTGTCTTGACAGGTGCCTTTGGAAAAGAAACAGGCAATCAGAGCAAAAACGAATGGCTCCCTAAATCCCTGCTGTGAGACACTGGCATTCTAGTCATTTCCATACTTCTCCTTCCTGATGGCTGAAGGAGAAGCACATCTTTCCAAGACACCAAACCTTGCTCATCTCCTAAATAAACATTAAGATCCCAAAGGCTCTCAGGGGCTGAGATAGTTGGACGAGAACATAAGCCCCACAGCCCCAGGAGACACCCTGCTCCTCCTGACTCCTTCCATTACCCCAGGCTCTTCATCAACAGAACCCTTTAACCACACTGCAGTTCTGCCTGCTCCGGTATCTCTCTCTTGGTGTAGTGAGGACAACCTGTCCCAAGGGTCTGATGTTCAGCTGATTTTTTCCTTTTTAAAACTGAGTTCCCTGGTCTACCACATTTCCCAGATCCCACGTAAATCACTTACTCTCACATCACAGCCCGAGAGTGCTATTGCTCACTATCACACTCAGATCCCGGGAGAATGCAAAGAATAAAGGCTGCAGGCTGATCCATAGAGAAAAAAAGGGCCATAGACAGATGTTTCATAAATGTAACATAAACTCCTGTTTGCCACTTTTGTTTCCTAAGATAATGAATTCCAAGCATTTCGGTCTGCCTTAAAACACCACATAGAGTTAACATATGCTCACCAGAAAGATGGACTAAACTTCCATCAAAATAATAGCACTACCTTGAAATATGGATTTTGACATAACCATTTGACCTTGGAAGAAGAATGTGAACTGGTGTCTTCAAAGGCCAGAAAAGCATTCACTAGTCTTTGGTCAGCAGCTGAACTGGAAAAGATAAGCCTGAGCTTTTACTGTAATGTACTTGGTTTCTTGAATCAATGCTGATATGGTCTCTACAGAAACACAGATCAGGGGAGGTTGGTTTTACTGTGCAGAAAGCAATTTTTCAAAACAAAAGCGTGAAGTAAGCAACTCATTGGAGTCAAGAGAGAGAGGAAAGCAATGGAAGAAATTACTGATAAATGAGAAAATTATTACAAGCAGCTTAGTTAGACTTCCAGAACACCAACTGAGGAAGGAAAAATGGAAAAAGAACAAAATTGCTGCATACTTAGCCAAGGATAGAAAAAACCCCACATTAAATAATCAATGTATTTTTGTAATTTATGCTGATCCCTTACAGATAACTTGCAAAATTAAGGGTTGGCTTTGGTGCCAAAAAGTCCATAGACATTTTGACAGAGAAGCGAGAAGGAACAGGATCTGGCCCATGGATAATATAAGAAAAATAGAATCAAGCCAAGCATTATTGTCTCTTTACTGGCAAATATTTTGAAGGAGAATTAATTAGAGATTAACTGTGTTCACCACTATAGAAAACATTTATTTTCGGAAGGCAGTTGTCCAATACACTCCTAAAAAATTAGGATTTCTTTAAAAATATCTCAAGTTACTACTGAAGAACATTTGAAACCAAAAATCACGAGACTTTTCTGAAGATTTAGTAGAAAATGCAGACATATAAAAGTAAAGCCTAGTTGTTTCCTTTTGGAAACAACTTTATGGTGGCAAGTTTTGACTAAAATTTTTACTTTTTATGTGTTCAGTGTCTGGCCTAAAATGTAATTATATTATGATTTCATACTTTGAGCCTACAAATATAAAAAGGAAGATTTAAACTTTATGGCTTTCACTGCATTTCTCTAAGGTCCAAAACCAAAAGTACACATCTGACAACCTCAGACTGCGGTAAAGATCAGCCCTTACATCTATCCAAACTACAGAATCCTTGGTTCTTGCTAATCTTTAGTTCTATTGAGCTGTCATTTTTTTAATAGAAACAAAAACCAACCACAACAACAACAAAAAAGAAAAAAAAACACCAACTACAACAAAATCAGCCCAGGTTTTGGAATATTTTATAACAAAATCACTGCTGTTGAAACCTGAATAAATAGATGAGGAGAATACCTGAAGGAAATACCTGTCATTTAAAGGAAAAATACATGAAAACATGTAACTCCTATTAACCATGATATGTATTTGGAAAGCTGTTAAGTTTATGAGGGTGTTTCACTATTACAACACTAAAACTCTCCTTGTGTACATTTTAATTAGTATCCTACTACCTACAGAACATAATGTTCAGTCTACATCTATTTTACTAGGCTGTGTATGAGTTTGGACCTGATATTACCAGAACCTCCATCACTTGTGAGGTATTCTCTTACTTAACTGTGTTTATCACTATAGAATAAACCTGAAGCTAACATGAAACATGCCAATACAACTCCACTGCCAACTCAGCCACATGTAGTTTTCAAGGGGAACAGATCCTAGGACTTGATTTTAAACCATTTGGCTGGCTTTGTTTTGATGTTCACCCACTAGGGCTAGGATGGATGAGGCTAATGGTGTGATCCCCCTGCGAGCGAGCCCTTTGGGAGCCCCTAGCTCCAGTTATCCCTAGCAGCAGCTGCACTGCACTTGCAGTGCTGCTGAATTACAGCCTTGGAGGGGAGGCTGCTTGGGGCTGCAGAGCCTTTATTCCCATTGCAGTGCTGTGCTCTGCAGGAGTGTTCTGTGCAACAGTAAGATAGTACCACTGGCTTAAGCCCTTATAGAGGCTTTTATGCCATAGTGGGTAAATATTTAACTTTTAAAAGGTTTTTTATTGTTTTGAGGTTATATCTCAGCCTTTGAAGGGAAATCTGCAGCAGTGCTGTGGCTGAAGTTACCTGTTGCTTTCGAGATGCAGCAGGTCAGCTGCACCTGCTGCCCCTCCCGTGGGAGCAGTGCTATCCGGAGGAAACCCTCCCGTGACTCCATGTACAGGCACTTGTGCAAACAAACTGGTTCCTGAAACCCACGATCAAATAGCGCAGCTGAAAACCTGTCAAGGGCCAGAGATGTATAGAACATTGCCAAATTACAGTCTGAAGGCCATAAAACAACAACACTGAGACACCAAAGAACAATCCTGGGCTGTTCCAGCCCTGAGTGCAGCGTGCCCTGTTGGGGCTGTGCTGGGGGAAGGAGGTGGGGCTGGCAGGTGTTGGGCCATGCTTCCCCAGTCTGGTGGAGCAGTGGCAGTGGAGCAGTCTCACACCATGGGAATATCATAGCGCTGGCAATGACAGCCTGGGACCGAAGAGCATGGCAGGGAACTCAAGGCCAGTCAGAACATAATGCAAGTGTGAGGGCCTTTCCTTTTTTCTTGCTTTTTTTAAACCAAACTGCTTTGCTTTTCATGCAAACATTACCATATCAACTCTGAGATTTCACAATAAATAGAATCAAGCACCTAGAGCATCCTACTAATACAGTTTAGCCCTAGAGATCTCCTTGACCACTAAGCACTCCTTACCATCTCCTGGAAACAGCTTTTGACTGACATGCAAAATAAGCATGATAAACCCCCACAATAGATCCGCACTGAAATGACAGCGTTTGCACATCCAGACAAGCTAACAGAAATCAGAAACAGACTGCAAATATTCATTTCTTTACAGCAGTAAGAAAAGAGGCTTCAGGGGAAAGAGGACAGGTAGATCCAGGTTGTAAGAGATGATAAACAACTGAACAAAGTGTCTAGTAGCCTTGGAATCTATTCATTGGGAGAACTCTTTTCATACACTGCATGAATGATATGCAGCTATTAAGAGACTACATTCTCCTCTTCCTCAAACTGCTGTGCCCAGGGGACTGTTAATGGACAGAGGAGCAGCTCAAAGCTGGTCCAGCCCTATAGAGAACCAGAGTATTTTACACAATGTCCTGAGGTTTAGTAATATGGAGAGTCAGCTCTGGGAGCTGCTTTTGTTTCTCTGAGAAATCTGAGAGATTCTCAGATCTCTCCCTTAAAATTTGATCAGAAAAAACTGACCCTTCCAAACAGCAGGAAACTTTGCTGGTACCAAAGCCATGCTGCACCCCCAAGCTCCTGCAGATGTTGTAGCCCAGCTGCATGGATGAGGCTCCCAGACCCCAAGATAGCCTCTTCCTTCTACGGAGACTGCAGAACAGTATTCCAACAGCCTCCTTGAGATCAGAAGGAAGAGCAGTGCATGTTTCCATTGCGTTCAATTGAAAAAGAAGGGTGACATAAAACCAGAGAAGATTATGAGAACATTAAATCATTTTGCATCAGCTCAGTAAGGGAGATCTCCCCTTACCGAGTGCTGGAGATCAAAGGGTGTCCCAGGCAGATCTTCAGGCTTTGAGAGCTTTGCACCCTGACCCTAGTAACTGTTTTAATGTGATTGAACAATGCAAAAGGAGTATGCTCTTTAAAATATTTCATCTGTGCTATAAAGTGTGCTAGCACAGAGAGCAGGTGTGTGTGTGCACGTGCAAACAGTCACTGACAAAGCACCATGCACTCTGACATCATACTGATGCCAGGGATAGTATCCACCCTGCAGGAGGATATTGGCTTCCAGGAACAAAAATTTCCAAAGTATTAACGTGAAATTATGGGATGAGAGAGAATGTCTTCCAAATGATACCTAGTGCCTTTTTACCAGAGATGATTTCGTGCAAGAGATCTCTGTGTTGCAGAAACCACGGATAATGGGAAAGAGGATGAAAGGGAACTTGTGAAAATGTTGTCTCTAGCATGAGAATGATGAATGTCTTGGGAAGAGATCCCTTAATCACTCCAGCAAACTCTATTATAATCGAGGTGTAGGCAAATAAGAGGCCATTGTATTCACAAGTGAATGAAAGGAATCAAAAGAACTTTTCAAACACTAAGAGGATTTGAGAGGGAAACATCAGAAAGTAAGAACTTTTAAGGGGAGATGGGACTCTCACCACACATGGCTGACAACTAGCTTTTGCACTGGGAACAAGGACATTAATTAATTAATTTCTTAATCTGGCACTCCAATCAAATATCATTACCAAAGTCAGGATGCTTTGTTAATAATGTGGTGTGATGTCCTACCTTTAAGGGAAGGAAGCACTCAAGATTTGTAAACACTTGTGGCCAAAAGAAATAATAGAAGTCAGAGGATCCACAAAAAATTTTATCAGTAAAGTGCACACTCAGCATGAGAATTTGAGAATTTGTAGGTTAGTCCCTGACCTGCTATATAAACACATAGCAGAGAGTTTCTGATAAAGGGGTGAAGTGAGAAGGAAGGGATAGAAAGGAAGAGATTAATTAGAGATGGAGAGAGAGAGAAAGATAAAGAAAGACATAAAGAGATAAAGAGATAAAGAGAGAGAAAGAGAGAAAGAGACATAAAGAGAGAAAGAGAGAGAGAGAGAGAAAGAGAGGAAAAGAGAAAGAGAGAAAGAAAAAAGTCCCTGTGCTTGTGCTGTACTGTGTTGTTCTTATCTGCAGGGACTAGAACAAAGATATTTGCCCCAGAAAAGTGCTGCCCTGGGTCTCTATGGCCCTTTCTACAGTCACATGTTGTTTCTTCTCATGGCATGTAAGTGCCAACAATCCTTGGCTGGCTCCATGGCTATCCAGATATCGCTGTTTCAGACATACACATTAGCCCCTTGTCTTCTTGGCTTCTACTTATGGTGCTAACATGCTAACTGTCCTGTCCCAAACTGCCCTAATAGGAGATTCAGACACATTTCCTGGTATCAGAGGAACATAATACATATCAGCAAGATGCAAAGGAAGGTCTTTCGCAGCCTGGGGGGACAAAAAGTCTGAGAGATAGATGTGAGCCTCAGATTTTATTTTGGTTTTCCCAAGACCTGGTTAGGATGTCTCAGTCTTGTGTATGGTTGAATTAGTTTGGCCAGAAAAAACTGATCAAAAATAAAATATAACAGTGCAGTCAAGAAATAAAGATGAATTATTTTTCCATACCAAATTCTGGCCTTAAGAGGCAAATGAAGCTGGATAAAATTAGGTGGATGTGAGACCTAGGTGTCTTACAACTTGTAGCAAACTAGCCACAAACAAAGAACAGCTCAAAAATTAAAGTTACATTGAAAAGTGCTTTTGTGTCACATCTCAGGATGTGCTTCTTTCAACTTGCCTTGTCAAGTCCATTTCCATTTCTTGGCTAATATGACAAACTGTATAAACTTACAAAAGTCTTATGACTGATGCAACGGTCACAATTGTAAGCTGCATAACTTTGACTTTTCATTGTTCACTGTGTCCTCACTGTGTTGTACGTTATCTAATATACACTGTGATTGCCTCTGGGCAAGGGCAATAATAAATTATATACACATTCTGCAAGTACAAAATACTCTAAAGGAACTACTTAAACTAGCAGTAAAGATACAACAAGCACAGTAGCCATTAACTCAAAGCAAAAGTGCTAGTTGCTGTTCTTATAAAAAACCCTCAAATCATCACCAAACATTTGCAAAATATTCCATTCTCAAATTGCTTTGGCAATTGCATTGGAAAATCTCTGGGGTTAGAGTCTCCACTAAAGCAGGCAGAGGAGCTGAGCCAAAGCAGCAACATACTTGAGGCTGGGATACCATCTTTTGAAGACTATGTCTTTTTGCAGAAGGGAACCTCCTGCAGTAGGGTTTTACAACCAATTTTCTTTATAGATGAATATCAGAAGGGGAGTCACGCATATGCTGGACTGACTCTGTGACTCTTGCCTGAGACTGAACAGGTAATGCTTCTCAACTGGACATGCTAATCCTCCTTACAAAAACCAGACAAGTATGCTGAGCATTCATAGATTTAGCCTAGGGGTTTGCTTCAACAACCTTCTTATGGCATAACTGAGACAACCCAGCTGTGTCCTGGCCTGGAGAGAGCCTAGCTAATAAATTAGAAGTCAACCTTTTATATTCATACAGTGAGATTATAGGTATGCAACTTTTGTTTCCACTAGATGTGATGGCAGCATTGGTTAGAGCATAAGACGAGAAAAACAGAGGTATTTAGCTGACAGGTAAGCAAGCCTGCTCTTAGGTAGGAAGCAACAAATTCATTGAGTCTTTAGACGTGCTTCCCCATTCTTTTTTCTCCCCTACTATATTGCTCTTTAGAATTTAATAAGCCACAGGCCAATCTTTAAATGTCATGCTATGCAACACTGCAAAAATTCTGGGTCAGGACAGATTGTGGAACAGACCCAAGAGAGTGCAACACTGGAAGCAGAAGACAGTGAGAGCTAAATCCAGCCTGGGTTTGGTCATTTTGGTAAATACAGAAATGAGGGAGCCCAGTGCCCTATTCCTTCACAGCTCACGATGGCTCCCTTTGCTGCATCCGTCTTCCCTAAATCCTCGCAGCAGGCTCCAGCTACCACAGCACACTAATTTGTTACGACATCCTGTTTCAATCAGGCTTGCTATACCATTTTCAGAGAACCTGGAAGGACAATCTGTAGTCTTTATTCAGCCTAATTGCACCACTTTGCAATCACTGTCATTTAAGGCTTTTTAGCCGATAGGTCATCAAAATAAAATTATTCCAGTAACTCGTTCTTTTACCTGCCTGAGATTCACAGAAATAGTAATCAGCATTTAAAAACAGTTTCTCTCTCAAAATGAAATTGCAGGAAAAGATTTGAATTAAGGGGTACATTTGAAAAAACATAGGAGCTTTTCACTGAACAATGCTAATAACAGGAGGCCTTTAAACCCTATTGAAACATAATTAAATACATGCTCACCTCAAAAACAATTTTAAAGAATTAAGCTTTAATAAAGCCACTCCATAAAGCCCCTTGGAACCCATTATGAATCCTTTCAATAACATTTTACAACTATTCAGTTATGGGATTTTGGTTTTTTCTTGTTGGCTTGGTACATTTCATAAGAACAAAACTGCCTAGTGCCATTGTGTTAGCTTTGGGGAAAAATACAGTGCTATAAGCAAATGCAAATGGTCTTTTGTTTTCCCCTCATTACCCAGCAGAATAAGAATAGGGTGTAATTGAACAAGTGACCTCACATTTGGACACACATAGGAAAGAATGAAATGTATGTTATTGTAAGTTCTCTGGAGTTCCCATAAGCAAACCTCTCCAGATATTTCCCTAAATGTCAAATCCTGGTTCTTATGAAGTCAGTGGGAGGTTTGCCATTGTCTTCTGTGTCAGCAGGATGGAGCCTCTGGTACTTGTGTTCAGATGTGGTGACTCATCCATGCCCACCAATGTCACTAGAGCTCTGTCTACTTAGGTTAGCTGAAGATCTGCCAAGATTTATTTATACTCTATCTTTATTGAAATCACATCATGCAGGAATTTAAAAAAACAAAACCGGAAAGGCCCAACAAACAAACCAAACTTCTTTATTCAAGGAAGTCCTGGAGGACAGTCCTGCACCTTTGGGAAAGGACTGTATGTGAACAGAGCCAAAGAACATGGAAAATATTTGGGTATGGTGGCAGCCAGAGCAGGGGAGGCACTGCACAGACTGCTTTGCTCGCTCCTGGGAGCACACAAGCTGTTGCTCTCCACAGATGGATATGTGAGAGCTGTAAGGGAGAATGAAGTGATGTCTCCTCCTGCTCATGGGCCCCTGTACAGCAGAGATGAGAGAAGAAATGTATGAGTGCTGGGTGTCAGCAAGGGATGAGGGACACCAGCTGGACCTCAGGGAATGGAGGGAGAGACTCAAATTCCTACACCATCAAAACCACTGAATCCATGGGAACAGAGATGGCTGGCAGAGCCAGCACGGGCAGGGAAGGGAACTGCATACAAACCTTTCCATCTTGACATTTTTTCCCTCTCCTGTTCTTATGACGCAGTCACTTTGAGTTTTTTCTATCTAAAAGACTAAATAGTCTCAAATTAAGTTGTCCGTTTAAAAGCCCTGCCATTTTCCTGCAGAAATTCATTGTAGGGGAAAGGCTTGGCAGATCTGCCCCAAACCTTTGGTCATTGCAGTCCTGTCAGAGGTAGCAATAGACATCATCTGCAATGACTCATGAAACTTAAGATTTTTTATTTTTTTGATGTTGTTTGGTTTAATCAAAGCCATTCCCCTTGCTATCACCGAAGCTGGAATATAAACATACTCTTATTAAAATTACAGCGCATCTTTGTTTTGTTTGAATGTAACTCTTTGGAAAACAAATCCTGCTGAGGTTTACATCTTGCTAAGCCTTTTCATTCAGTGCCAGACAAAAGGAAGACGGGGTGAAATGCTTAAAAAGGACAACAACTACACTTTATTTTGGAGTCAGCCCACCACAGAGAAGAGACAAAGACAAAACAGCTGTGATGAGATTCATATTCATAAGGATCCTCCAACAGCGTTTGCGTTGCCGTAATACCATCTGCTTAATGAATATGCCCAACAACCCAGTGAGGTAACGTAAAAGTAACACTCTTAGCTGGAGAGGGAAATGGAGGTGGAAAGTGGCTGTCCTGAAGTCTCAGGACTTGTATGTGGTGGAGACACAAACCCACAGCCCTGCAGTCCAGGGCTTAACCAGAAGTCGGTAACTTACCTATGAACTTGTTAATCAGTGCGTGCCCAATCACAGAACCTGTGACAAGGAAGTCCAGGACTTCTGTCACAACAGAATATGAAGCTAATCACAATTACAGGTGTTTCTGCTGACCCCTGAAATGAGAAAGAGCTGCTGGCAAGCAGTGATGCTGAATCCTGGAGCTACTATCACCTGTGTGACAAAAGGATCAGCGTTAGTTGACAGTAATAGAGCCACTCCCTCAGAAACAGTAATATTTTTGATTTGTGTTGTATCTCATTCCATGTAAAAATCAAAAGTAGCCCACTGAGAGCTGAAACATGACTAACTCCACTGAACACCGTTTGAGGCTTTGCCAACCTGCCACTGAAGCAATGAGGAGGGGTACATGAAGCCCAAGGGCTTCTGGCCAACCACAGGGGGACAAGGGGCACTCTCTCCACACCAGCCACTGCACAGGAGACCACGTGCGTGTGCAGCTGGGATGCTCCGTGGTGATCAGCCGGGTGATTCACACACCTCTGCCTTGGGAGGACCATCCATATTCTCTGGAGGTCGGAAGGAATAGAAAAACTTTTCCCTACTCTGGGGCTACCCAAGCTCCTCTAAATCATGGCAGTCAGGTGAAGCCTATGACAGCTGCAAAAAGGGAACTGTAATACCCATTTGTAAAAAGAGGAAAGTGAAGACCCAGGGAACTACAGAGACCGGTCAGTCTCACCTCTGTGCCAGG
>VXAZ01007895.1:3010-38118 GCA_013399875.1 Gymnorhina tibicen
GGCCCCGCAGCTGCTCCCGCACCCGGCCCCGGGCGGGGCGGTTCCCCCCGGCCCCGGCGGGGGTGGCACAGGTGCGTGTCCCCGGCCCCGGTGCCCGCCCCGCTCCCGGCCCGTCCGGCCGCCCCGTGCCAGCTGGCACCGGGGAAAGGCGGATTCCAGCCGGAGGAGACGCTCCTCTGTCCCCCGTGCAGCCTTGGGCTTCTCCCAAGGGACCGGCTGGGCCGGGGAAGGGGGCGGGGTAAGGGCAGGGAGGCAGGGGCTGAGGCAGCACTTATTCAGTGCTTTTCTTACTGAGAGTTATTTGATCTTTTTCATCCTTTCCCCTCCCAGCGAAGGTGCTCAGCTCCATTTCCCTGAAAGCAAGCTCTTCCAAAGTTTGGACAGTGGGAAGTTTAAAGTCTCTAATCCCGCTTTAATCCTTGCGCTTTAATTTTTTCCCCCCCACCAGAATGTCTGTTCCTGCAGCCTGCCCCAAGCCAGAGGTGCCTGTTTGAGAGGGCAGCTTGGCAGTGGCTGGTTCCATCGGTTGGGAACCCTCTTGGGCCTGAGGAATTGTGAGACCTCAAGGTTCTGGGGCTGTAAACGGCCAAAGGAAGTCTGTCTCAGCAGACAGCCTGATAAAATAAAAATGAAGGGTCACTCCTTAGCCACCCTTGCGGCTCCAGTTTCCACAGGCTCACCTGAACAGGTGTTGCTGTAGCTGGGGCACCACTGGCATCGTTCTGTGGCCCCCCAAAAGCCTGGGGCCAGCTGGCAGAGGCCGAGCTGCTGTCTTGCCATGTCGCTAGTGCTGCTGCTTGTTCTGTGTGTAGAGTCAGCCTGTGGAGTCGTTCACTGGAAACTAACCCAGGCAGGAGGGGAACCCGAGCCCCACGTCTCCCTAAATATATTTTACTCTGATTTATGAGGCAGCTGTGCAGGGATGGCGGGCGAGAGAAGGGAGCGGGGAGCCTGGGCTGCCCTTCCCTGCAGCACAGTGGACTTTGGCTGCCGCAGCTGATCACTGGGCTGTGCCTGTGTGTGGTGTGGGCAGCACGGGTTGTGCTCACAGGGCTACCAGGAAGCTGAAAGGGCTTGGGAAGCTCCAGGCATCCCTTGGAGCGTGTGACATAGCTTTGTGCAAGAGCACTGAGGGAGCCTGCGTGGGCTTTGGAAATGTAGAGTTGGAGTTTTGTCTCTGCCCAGTTCGAAATGTGCCCAGTTCAGTGTCAGCTCTCGTGTTGTTTGGGATAGATGGGTGCTGCAGAGAAGGCTCCAGCAGGTATTGGAGCGCTCCTGGGACAGGGGAGGCTGAAAGGGCAGGTGTCTCTTGTGGTATCGGCTTCTTGGGGCCACAGCCCGGGTGTTCCCCCCTGTCTTCCCCATCAGTGATCCCTGGAACAGCTCTGCTGTGCAGCAGAGATGCCACAGCACTCTAGGATGCGTGTAGGGGGTTTAGCTGTGCCCCCTGGACCCAGCACATCTCCTGGATGTGGTGATACTGCTGTCCCTTAATTTAATCTGTGCCAGCTGCTAAACCAGCACCTGAGGAAGGTGATGCTGGTGCCAGCGAGTCTTCTCTGAGCAAGATGATGCTGCTTCGGTGTCTTCCAGTGAGTTCTAGTCAAAATTATCCTGGTTTGGGACCAGTAAGGAGAAGAGGTGCAGGAGCTTCAGCCCCCAGAAGGCTCGGGCTCCCCGGCACAGGAGGTGTGAGGCAGTGGAACAGGCTTTTCCGGCCTTTGGGAGAGTCGCTTCCTCTTCCTGTGGAGTAGGAGGACCTGTTCTGGGGTGGGTTAGGGGGCAAAGCCTTCAAACAGGGTGATGTGGAGGGCCAGGGCCACGGCCACGCCGGCGTCTCCACCTTCCCCTACTCATGTGCTCCATTAGTGACCCAGCAGCAGTGTCCCAGTTTCATGTGCCGGCTGTTCCTGCAGGGGATCAAAGGGACGGGAAATGGAGGAAGCTGGAGTCAGACATTCCCTTGGCGTGTGGTGGTTGGGGCACCTCTGCTCTTACCCAGCTCTTCTGGTAAAATCTCAGTGGAGTCTGCAGGGTGTTAACAAAAGTCAATGAGCAGGAGAGCAAGGAAGTGCTTTTTTGAGATTGATGAGGAAAGGGGCAGTGCTTGGTCAGAGCACCCAGGGGAGAGATGAAAACTTCAGCTTTCCCAGAAGCTGATCAGCTGGAGGCCAGCAGGGGTAGGTCTGCCTCTCAAACTTGGAGGTAACCTCCTAGCAGGAATGCCCTGTGTTATTTTCCCAGCCCTGCTAAGGAAAGCTGGCTTTCTCACTGATCTCTGTAGAAAGAGTCTGTCAATTCAAAATAATGAAAAACTATTTTTAACTCCCAGACCCCACCTCGAAACCCTGTCTCTGCTGACAGGGACTAGAAGGAGCTGTTCTCTGTGTCTTGCTTCCTAAACCAGAAGTTATCTCCTCCCAGCTCTTCCAAAGTTGAGTTGCAAACTGTGTGATCCTGCGCAGAGTGGCTGAGTTGGTGTTTCTGATTTGGTGAGGTGCAGGGGGGTAGCTGGGCTCTGCACAGGGTGTGAGGAGGAGCAGAGGGGCTGAGTTCAGCACTGCAGCCAATTAACCTTTGTGGCCAGAAGAAGATGGGAGTAAAAGGCTGCTGATGAGCCAGTTGTGGCCTTGTCAGAAGTTTAACCTTGTCGTTCATCTCTGAGAGCTTGGAGTGCTCAGACTTTCATCAGACATATCTGCTTCTCCCCTACTGAGGGATTCATTCTGCTTTCAGTCCACAGTTCAATTTTGTAGGACAGATTTGGGGAAACACTGGGCCCCCCAGAAGCTGCAGCTGTGTCGTTCTCTGTGGAGGCTGCAGCAGCCCAAGTAGAAGCAGCATTAGCCACTCTGTTTTTCCTTTATCCTGTCTCTCGGGGCTTTTCTGCTGTTGCTTCATGCAGTTTTCCAGTGTCAGTGCTAAACTGACAATCCCTCTTTGTTCCTTTGGTCTCTGCAGTTCTGAATAGTTAGCTGGGCTATGGGCAGGGTTTTCTGCTAATCTAAGCTGTAAATGCTTGGCAAAATCAAGTATCAGCAACAACAAGCAGTCTCTTTGCTGGGAGAGGACCTGAGATGTCACATCTGAATAATGTTTGGAAACTTCTCCAGGTCTGAGAAATGCTTTCTTCTGCAAACACCTCTGCTTGGAAATGGTACTGACACCTCCATGGCCAGGGGGCCTTCCAGACCCTGGGTGAGAGTGCAGCTGGTGCAGAGTGTGGAGCTCCCTTGCAGTGGGAAAACCTTCAGGAACCTGCTCTCTTGAGACATCTCCCCTGCCCTGAGCTTGCTCTGCTGGGAGCAGCAGCCCCTGTTGGTTATTTTACTGAAACAGGAAAAGAGGAGGTGGAGATCGAGGTGTCTCTGAAGGCACTGCCTGCAAACACAACTGAGGCTGGTGTGTGGAAGAACAGTTTTCCAAACTGTGTGCTCTGGAAGGTGGGTCAAACAGGGCAAATGCAGAAACGAAGTCTGAACAAGTAACTTATTTGGTTGTAACTGGAAGAAATGTTTCAAAGCTGGAGGAGGGAGAAATGGCAAGAGAAGGGAAAGTCTTGGTGTCTCCAGAGCCTTGGGAAAGCAAAGTGGTGCAGTTCCTGCCTGGGTTTGAATTCTGCCATGTTGAGACTTCCGTCTACTATATGGGAGAAACAAGAAGTGAGAGAAATAAAGTCACCAGGAAGGACAGGGGCCTGAAAATACGTGGGAATTCCTGCAAAGAGAGACACAGTTCTACTTGAATTCCTGGGAATGAAACAGAATTCTACTTAAGGGTGGACAAGCTCACCTGTTGCTTAGACAGAAAAGACTTGCCCAGCTTGTGTTGCAGAAAGCATCATTTGCAGATGTGTTCTGTTGCAGTCTGTCTGGAGTCTTGCTGGTCCTGGTGGAAAAGCCCAGCCTTGGAATTAGCCACAAGCTGCTGCTGTTTCCCAGCCTCATGGAACAGGAACGGGAGGCTGTGCTTCTCCACACCTTGTTCTGGGATGTGCTGGGATGTTCTGGGATGTGCTGGGATGCTGCTGCTCCAGGACCAGGCAGCTTGGCAGGGCTGAGAGGTGTTTGGAGAACCTGGTGGTTCTGGGGAGTGAGGCTGTGAGGGTGGTGGGGCTGAGAGCCCCCCTTGCTGTGAGTTAGTACCGCAGTGGGGAGAGCTGCAGCAGCACCACTGCTGGGGGCAGTGACAGGTATGTCCTGTACAGCTTTGCCTTGTTCCCAGTTTCTTGTGAACAAAGTCCTGGAACCTGCGGTGCCGGGGCTGTCTCGTGCTGCCTCTGTGAGCTGTATTTCCCTCCTGAACTAGGCAGAGCTCCTGCAGCACCCACCTGCGGGTGGATTGTTCTGCTGGTGGTGCTGAAGGTGGAATTGTGCTGGGATGGCTGTGGGACAGTAGCATAGCTGAGTTAACTCCAGCGTGGATTCTCCTGCTCCATACACGGCACAGCAGATTTAGGGTGTGCTCTTGCCTCAGTGAGTGTGGCACCACCGCCGCGCCCAGGCAGGTACCAGAGCAGCTCTCTTGGCTTGAGGGGTGTCCTACTCCAGGAGGAGCGTTCGGTGAGGTCTGCCAGCGCAGGGACTGGTGTCTGGCTGCACTGACAGAGATGTGTCGGTCCAGAGGCTCCCTCCCCTGCCCCCAGCCTGGCAGCAGATCTCTTTCCCTACCTTCTTTATCGGGATCTGTTTGTCATTGTGGCCGTGCCTCGGGTCTGAGCTCTGGGTCAGGTTAACTGTTGATACAGGAGCTGTTTCTGCAGCTTTCACCTTATGTGGGGGGGTAGGATGGAGGCCTTGCCCCAGCCCTGGGTGAGCCGGTCCATCTGGGAAGGGCAGAGCCATGACAAGGTGGTCCTTGGCTTTCCAACTCGTGCCGTGGTGTTTAGGTTGCAGTGCTGAATGTTGTGCTAGTGCCAGTCGTGGGATAGCCTTGAGGATCTCTCCTGCAAGCTGGTGTAGAAAAGTCTCTCTTGTAGAAAAGTCCTGCTCCAGCTGGAATTGGGCTGGGCTGTCTGTCACACTGTGGGAAATGTGAGACATGGGTGGGACAAGGGCTGGAGGAGGAGGGTCTGCAGAAATTGAGCTTTACTGACAGTGAGTTTTCTGCTTTGACTTGGTGATCTGCCATTCGCGTGGAGTGTTTAGGGAAGAGGTGGCTTAAGTTCTTACCCAAGGCAGATTGCTTCCTCTGAGTCGTGCTTTCTCAGCTGCTGATGTGTACGGGGAGTTCCTAAAGGAGGTCATGTTTCTGTGAGAGGTAGAGACTATAATGTTAATGCTGCCTTTTGCTTCTGGTGGTGTGAGGAGAAGGAGGAGGTGTTTGCAGAGAGGCTGGAATAGAAACAGTCCAGGGCAGAAGGGGGAGCTGAGGGCACCGTGGCAGGAAACCAGATGGGATGTACAGCAGCTGCTTCCACATCATTTCCCTGTTCTGACTGTTGGATCTCTTCAGGCTGCCAGTGTCCTCAGTGCTGGGGTAGAAGCCGAATGTGGATTTTACGTCAGCAGGGCTGATCAGACCTCTCAGGACTAAGGCAGTGTCTCTCGTGTTTCAGTGGTGCTGAGAGTAGGTGGTCTGAGAAAGCTGTGCCAGGTGGGAAGACAGCTGGAGCCAGGGAGAATGTCCAAAGGGTTGTTGACATCCTGCTGGTTGCCTCAGTCTAATTGTTGTAAAACATTTCCTGGGCTCTCACCTGCCTGCTGTACCTGTTCCTTTTCAATTACAGCAACAATTAGGAAGTGCTGTTTGGAGAGTGCTCACGAGCAAGTGGCTGAGGAGGACCTGAGCTGGAAAAGTGGCTCCAGATCAGAACTGCAGCGAGTGTCTGACAGCCCATGGCTGTTCAGCAGCCTGGTACCTCTTTTACAACTGTGTGAATCATTAGTGAGCAGTGTGATTCATGCACAGATCATCATTCACATCGAGCTAATGAATGAGCCCCTGAGGAATGACGTGGTAGGAGATGGGAATGAGCACCTCAAAAGAGGACAGACTTTTTTGGCTTTGTGGCAAGTGGATTTCTTTTACCCCCTGTTAGCTACCTATTCCCATGTAGTTCTGGGGCATTAGCATCTTAATAAGCAAATCTGGATTTGTTTCGGTCCCTCAGTGTACATCTTGTACCCAAATGGCCCATTAGCATAATGCAACAAGTCTTTTAAACTTGGAGCATTAATAATTGGAGAAGGAGGAGGGAGAGCAGGGGAGCTGTGGCAAAACTGAGCCTCCCAGTGAGTCACAAATGTCTGAAGTGCAGAAATGTCTGTTCCACTTCCCAGTAATTGGGCATCCGGGCTTTCTGCATGAGGTCAGATGCAGCCAATAAGGCCTATTCAAAACATGCCTGTGCAATTATGTTCTGTGGTGTGTTGCCTTTGATCCAAGGATTTTGGAGAGGCATTGATTCACCTTCCCCGTGGGGTGTGCAGGATCCGCTTGCGCTGATTCAGTGCTTGGGATGAAGTTGGGATCTGCTCCTGGAGCTGCGTGTCTGATTCGAGATGTGGGTGCTGCTGGTGGCCTGAGCAGCAGTGTCGGGGCTGGCCCCGGCCTGGGGGTGGGGATGGGGCCGGCCTGGGGACGGAGCCGGCCCTGGCCCCAGCCTGGGGATGGAGCTGCTGATGTGTCCCTGTGGGCGGGTGGTGTGTGGTGGCCCAGGGGCCAGGGGCTCGCTGTCACCTGCTACCTCTGCAGCCCTCAGACGCACGAGAGCTGCCAAACTGTGCTATGTGGAGGAGTAGAAGTCCGTGACCTGATTCTTGTCTCACCTCCTTTGTGTCCTGGGAGCGAGGGAAGCTGAGCTCAGGAGGCAGCTGCTGGCAGGCGGCCGGCGGCTGCTCAGGGGGAAGCACTGCCTCGCCTGACCCTGCTGAGGCTCCAGCCAGGCTTGCCTCTGCTCCTCTGCTGAAGCAGCCATTTGCTGCCTCCCTGTGGGAAGCTCTCCCTGGCTGCTGGAGCCAGGGGTGCACTGAGGAAATGAGGCTCGCTTGTGTTTTCCAGGGTGGGTTCTGGCTGGGTGCTCCTCTCCCTGGCTGGCACTCAGAGCTTGGTTGGCAGCTGGAGGCCTTTCCTCTCTGAGAAGGTCAGTGGGTGAGGGTAGGAGGGCAGGATACCTTTCCAGGACCGTCTGAGTGTCTGCCTTCAAGCTGGTTCTGGTTACATGAAGTGCTTTTTCTGTCCGGTCTGCCAGCTTTAGAGGGGAATGATGGACAAGATTCCTGTCTTGGGCTTTGGAGCAGGACTACAGCAGGAGAGCCTGGCATTGTGCGAGCCATGCTGGAATAGCTGCATGGTCTCATGCTGTGCAGTTAAGTGGTTTTCCTTTGTCCAGGGGAGAGGTGGCATTCAGAGACTGACGGAGGAATTCGGTGTCTGGGGTGTTTCTTCAATTCGGGGGGGGGGGTGGGGGCTCAATTTCTCCAATTAATGCTTATGCTGAAAAGGATTCCTGAAGAATGAATTACTGGGTCTCCTAAATCTGCAAATCCTCTCCTCATACCCACCCTGCCCCCATCTTGTCCTTTTTGTCTGCTGCTGAGGTGTCAGTGGATCCAGAGAGGTGAACTCTGCCTTACTTTTGCTTGGGGACTGGTCCCTTCCATATTTCATTCCCCTCTTTGGGTGATGTGGAAACCTTTGAGGAATGACGTGTGTTAATGTTGCCTTTTAGGAGCTGATCCAGAGTTCTGCTGCGTGCTGGGGTGAAATGCAGGATGCCTCTGGAGGATTGTGAGGTTCTTGCTGAGACTGTGCTGCACAAAGCTCTGCCTTGCTTTTGACTCAGCTCCACGTGAAACCTCGGAGGAGCTGTGGTGGGTCCCACTGAGCTCCCCAGTGCTGCGTGCTCTGCCTGGGCGTCTGTGCAGTGCTTGTGTCCTGCTCGAGCTGTGCTCGATGGGCTGAGCAGGGAGGGGGAGTTCATCTCTTTCTGGTGGAGGCATCACAAAACGCTGTTGCCTCCAAGCAGCAGTTAGGCTGAGGTGTGCTGGCTGGGTTCATTGTGGAGCATTCAGCTGGTACCCTCACAGGCAGTGCAGTCTTTGGCTTCCAGGTGATGTGGCCTCTGAAGCACTGAGGGATCCTGGACTCTTGAGATTCCCTGCTCTTTCCTAGCAGGTTTTCCAGGAAAGGTTGTGCAGCTCTTGCATCTGCTGTTGTCTCTCTAGACTTGGCATCTCAAGTGGACTTGAGCCACTTTCTGTTTGATGAAGGCTTTGTCTTATTAAAAGGCATTAAGTCTTTAAAGGGCACAGCTGTGACCTGTTTGTTTCACAGCCATGATTCATAAGTTGCAGGAGCGTGTGTAGAAGTTCCCTCTGGCAAGGTCAGTGCTCTTGCACACAGGGCAGGGATGAGTGGGGAGTGTCTGATGGCCTGGGTGTTGTAAGGGAATCCAAACCGGCAATTTTGTGCTTGCCTGTATTTAAGGACACTTCCTTTTTATAGCACTCCATTCAACACCTCTGCTCAGATGCAGCATCAAAACCCCTCAAATATTCTTTACTCACATCACTGACTTTGTGGACTCTGCCCTGAACTTAGTCCTTCAC
This sequence comes from Gymnorhina tibicen, assembly GCA_013399875.1. Classification (NCBI taxonomy): domain Eukaryota; kingdom Metazoa; phylum Chordata; class Aves; order Passeriformes; family Artamidae; genus Gymnorhina; species Gymnorhina tibicen. The sequence continues at coordinate 11,563 of VXAZ01007895.1, forward strand.
TGAAGTGCCACGTGCCTGCAGCGCTGTGGATGTTGGTTCAGAAGCAGCTCTTTGGGACCTCTGGGATGTGCCTGGTGGAGTTCTGCCTCGGATTACAGGGGTACTGCTGGCATCTGCCTTGCTGGCTGTGCATGGAACTGGTTTAGCCATCATATAACTTGGGTAGCCCTGGCTGTCCAGGCAGCTTGGGCTCCTTGGAATATGTTGTGGCTGCCCAGTAATCCCCAGTCCTGGATGGAGACCAGCAGAGGTTACCTTGGGAAGGTAACATGGCTCGGAGCAGTGTGTGGCAACAGTCGTTTCATAGAAAGCTTCCCAGCTGTGGAATGTGGTTGGATCAGATTATCTGGGAGCTGTTTGCTCTGTGCTCCTGCCAGTCTGGCAGTCAGACACGGGCCTCACGCTGCCCTTGGTTCCTGGGGAGAGCAGGATGCTCGTGAAGCTGTGCCCTGTGAAAATAAGCCCGTTTTGAGTCCTAGGGAATGACTGCCCTCCCTTGCCTCTGTATCCCACATTCCAGTGTGCTGTTAGTGTGAAGTGTTTCACTGTGGAACAGCTCTGGCTCAGCTGCTGTTTGTCAGGTCTGCTCTGATAGCACAGGGCCGGCCAGTCACTGCTATTTATACAGCAGACTGTGAAATGAGGGCTCTCCCGTGCCAGCTCATAGCCCACATTGCAGCAGACAGGTTGACTCCTCAGAGTGCTGGTGGAGGGGAGCTGTGGTCGGTGCTGCGGGTTTGGGGTGTGGGGTGGGGCAGTGCAGGACCCGTTTCAGTGGCACAGCACCGTGTAAGGTGGTGGGAGCCTTTTGGGAAACCCCTACATCACTTTCTCGTACCAGCTGAAGGTCTGAGGATCTGCTCAGCTGTTCCTTCTGATGCAGGAGAGTAGAAACGTGGCGACAAAGCCCTGCAGGTGGAGATGGTCACCCAGAGCAGGAGGCTGCTCTGGCAGCTGTCCTGGAAAGCAGCCAGGGAGTGCACGTGGCAGCCATCCCAGATGGGTGCAGTGCCTGCTTTGTGCACTCAGCTCCTGCTCTGGTGCCTCCCTCGTGCTGGAGCACACAGCACGTCCACAGAGGGCCCCGCTCCTGGTACCGGGCTGGGAGCGGGGATCCGGCTGGTGCCAGCGTCCTCTGGGCCATCCCTGCTCCTGGAAGGGACCCAGCGGCTCTCCTGGTCTGCACACACGGCACGGGGAGGGGCTGCTGGGTGATCCCTCCTTTCCTCGCAGGGACGGGAGCTGCTCGGGTGCCACAGCAGCTGCTTGCAGGAAGAGTGGCACGGCTGTCCCCTCCAGCTTTTTGGGACTGGCTTAGTGGTGATTCAGCGCTGCCCACTCGCTGTGATCACTTGTCAGCAGTTGCTCTGAGGTCTCTCTGTGTCTGGGAAAGCTGTTTCGTGGCACAGTTGTCTGAAATTCCAATTGTAGTAACATGGGAGTTTTAATAATAGAAAGGCTGTCCTATCCACAAACCTTGATTTTTCTGAAGAACTTGCTGTCTCCAGAGAGCAAAATGTGCTTATTTTTGCTTCCCTTCTTCCCTCAAACAGCCCTCTGGCAGGCTGTAGGAGAAAGCTAGAGCCCACCTGCTGTGGTGTGGGAAAGTTGGAGCCTTGATCCTCATCTTCTCTCCTAGAGATACCCAGTGCTGGTCATGGCAGGGGGTGATAAATCTGAGCTAATTGCCCGTTCCTGGCACGGCTGGCAGTACCCACAGCGCAGGCAGCACGGGCCTTCTGCCTTTCCAAGCTGGCACTAAACTGCCCCCTTGGTTCTTTGTGCTGTGTGGGCTGGTGCCCCTCGTGCTCCTCTTGTTTCCTCTGCCCCGTCCCCTGAGCAGCGGCGCTCGTTGTGCTGGCCCGTGGGCTGGGATGCTGCTCCCCTCCAGAGCAAACATCTCGGAGCATCCCGCCCTTGGATGGCACTGGCAGCTCTTTGGCCAGAACGGGGACAGCAGCTGGCTGGAGCTGCTGCAAGCCCCTGGCTCAGCCCAGCCTGAAAGCGTCAGCTCCCAGCTGCTCTGGTGGAACTTGGGTGTGCTGAACCGGGGGGAACCTTAGCAGTGCTGTGAAATCGGGGTATAGTCTGGATCCTTCTGGAGTGCTCTGGGTGATCCAGGGAGGAACCAGCTCCTGGCGTGTTTGACCCTGAGCTGCCAGTGTGAGCAGTGCCCCTGGTCTCGATGGAGCACTTGGTTGTGCCCCACAGCAGGTGTGTGGTGCAGCTGTGCCCCCTTTTGGGAGGCCTTAGGATGGTTATGGGGAAATTCCTTACCTCGTTCCCAGGTACGTGTATTCGGGAACCCTCAGCTCCGGAGGGGACGGGGCGGGATTTGCAGAAATGCCTTTTATCTTGTTGAGGCTGCAAAGACCCAGAGGAGACCTGGAAATTGTCTTACTCTGCAGAATAACCTATTTTTTCTGAGTGCTTTTGAACAGCAGCTTTCTTAGAAACTCTCTGCTGCGTTTTGTCTCCTTGGGGTGAATTTAGCAGATGCACCACAGGGTTTTTTAGACCCTGCCATGCTGCATTAGGGTCACATACAGGTACAAGCTTGCTTTGAGAGAGGAAAGCTGCTCTTCCCTGGTCAGATAACAAGGTGTTGGCAGTGTGTGAGGGAGTTGTGCAGCCACCCTGAGCGCTGTTGCCCATCTGCTTCAGCTGGTGTCTTGCTGGTCTCAGTCTTTGGTTGGTTGGTTGTTCAGTGACCCCTTGGGGTGCTGGGTGCCTGGGGACATGGTGACAAGCTGGCTTGCTCCTTGTGCTCGAGGCTTCCAGCAGCCTGGATGCCATGAGGTGCTCCCGTGGCAAGCTGCATGCCAGCTATTTTGTTGGATTCTGCAGGAATTGGTTAGAGCCTGAAGTAGCTTTGGCTGTGTAAATAGTGGTGCAGCATGCCAAACCCAAGGAGTGCACTTGATGCTGGTAGGGCAAGGTGCTTTTGGATATAAATCCAGACTGGAATTCACTGAAGGCTTGGCCCAGGCACAGTGCTGTGCTGTGTGGAACTAGTTGGAGATTTAAATGAGGGGGCGTGCATCCTCTGAGAGACCCTTTTCATTTGTTTGCAGTAATAAATCACCAGGGCTTGTGAAGGCCACTGTGTTCCTTGGGCGGGGTGTTCCTAAGGAGCGGTGCAGACCCTGGCTGATGGGTAAGGTGCTGTGTGTAGGGTAAATAACCCCCAGTAGGATCCAGTGGGTGCTCAGTGCTGGCACCAGCGTTTGTGGGGCAGTGGAACACAGCACAAGGCCAGGGCTGGCATCTGAGGGGTGACTTGCATTTGAAAACTGAAGGGAGCTTTACAAGGGACTTTGTACTGAGGAACTGCTCTTGGAGTGCACGCCCAGCCTTCCTCCTTGCTGTGCACAAAGCTGGGGAAGTGTCCGGAGAGTCAGTCCTGTGGGGAGCAGCTGGGGGGGCTCAGCTTGAAGAAAAGGGGGCTCCGGGGGGACCTTCTTGCTCTCTGCAAATTCCTGTAAGGAGTTTGGAGGTGGGGGGATCAGCCTCTTCCAGGCAGCCTGTGACAGGACTTTCTCCCTGCTCTTTGCCCTCTGTCCTCAATTCAGGAAAAATTGTATGGCATCTCCTCCTAGCAGGAGAGCCATGGAGTGCCCAATGGCCATAACAGTCCCACTCCCACCTGCCGAACTGGGATGCCCTTAGGTGATGCAGGAAGTTAGGTGTCATGGGCAGAGCTTTCTAATCTCTGGGAAGTCTTACAGACTTTCTTCTTTCAGAGGAGGAGATAACTCAGGAGTGCTGCTTTCAGAAAAGTGGGGAAGAGTTGCTTTCATTCTGATCAGCCTCTTCCTCAAAGGAGCCTGCTGGGAATGATAGCCATTATCTCTCCCCTGAGGCTGGTGCCATTCACTGGGGTAGCTAACTGCTTTAATTGAGTGGGATATGGAGCATTCTTGGCTGGGGTGACCTGGAAGCCTGAGAGCTGCCAGCGTGGCTCAGAGCTCCTCCTGGGAGTAACGTGGGCAAGCGTCGCTTTGTGACTTTCTCGATCGGTGTGTATGGGGAGCTCGGACTTTAAAACCAATTAGTTGTCTTTAAGGTCGGGGACTTATTTGACCTACCAGCCTCTGTTTCTACTTGGCCTGGATTGAGGATCTTTGGGAGAGGGCCGTACAACTTGTGTAAAGAGGCTAATGAAGTGATGCTTTTTAAAGCACTTCCCTGCTGCCTCTGCAGCCCGACCGCTTGAGCAGGACACTGGTGCGTGACAGCCTGCAACAGCAGCGAGCAGGGGCTGGGTTAGGCTCCTCCTCCCCCAAGAAATGTGAAAGAGCAAAACCCTGGGGTTTGATGTCTGAAAAGCACTCTGTTGGCTCTCTGACTCAGAATCCTGAGAAGAGGCTTTTTCACAGAGCTTAGCTGGTTTGCCCTTGAGAGGGCTGGAGGATACGATGAGGGATTTGATTTTTATGCCATTACTCTAATGGGAAGCATGAGGTCTGGGTTAAATCTGAGACAATGCAGAGGCAGCACTTCAGACATCTGGGATGCTTCAATGGCAAATGGGAGGTACCTGCTGGAAGGCAGATGGGAGCTTCCCCAATTTTCCTTTTGGCTTTGGGTGGATTTGAACTACGAGGCGGCTTCAGGGGATTAAGATTCTGCAGGACCCACCCCAAAGCCCTAGGAAAAACAAATATCAAACTTATTTTCCTTTAACTTAAGCCTGTTCTGTGATTTGTGGGGTCTTATCTCCTGACTCTGTGCCTGGGGTTGGTGCTGGCAAAGCAGCAGTGTGTGCTTAGCACAGTTTAGTTAAAGCAGCTGCCAGAGCTGATGAGCTGCTCTGGGGAGAAAAGTGATAGTGGGAAAGCAGAAAAGACTCACCGTGACAAAGGGATCCTTCCAGTTCGGTTTTCTGCATTAATCTGAGGAAAACAACGTGTTAAGACAGCACTTGGGCTGCTCGGTGCTCCAGCTGTCTGAGAACAAATGGAATGGGCTTTAAGATGTCCTTAAAGTATGTGGCTGCATTGTTTTAAATAATCTCTGCTGGGAGCTGCTTCCATTCCTTCCGCTCGCAGCCCTCGGCCTGTACATGTGTTCTGTCTTCCCAGAGCAGTATCCCAGATTAAACAAGCAGCTTCTGGAGGCCTTGCTTGCTAGAGGCTGAGCACTGAAGAAGAGCCTGTTTTGTTTTCTTGTCTTTTCTCTCCCATAATTGTCCAGCAGAAGGGGAATTACAGCAGTAACAGTGAAGAAGCATCTCTGGGGGAGGGAGGAGAGAACTGTGTGCATGGAATATGGTGTGAGGGTGCTTGTTGCTCTGCTGCCTGCTCACATCCCTCTTTTCCCTCCCCAGCAATGGTACCAGCATGATCTCGTTGATCATTCCCCCCAAAGACCAGATCTCACGAGTGGCAAAAATGTTAGCGGACGAGTTTGGCACTGCCTCCAACATAAAGTCAAGAGTGAATCGCCTTTCAGTACTGGGAGCCATTACATCTGTACAGCAAAGACTGAAACTCTATAACAAAGGTAACTTCTAGCTTGTATGGATGCTGGCACACTTCCCTTTCTTGGAAGCAGCCTTAAGTTCCTGCACTATGCAGTTTTCTGCTAATCAAATCTGTTGGCCTGTGCTGCTGTTTTGCACTGATATTCCAGGTATGTTGCCCTTGGATGGCTACTTCAGGGGTGGACTTTGGGACTAGAATAGTAAGGTGGTCCTTGTCTTTAATGAGTGGGCTCATGATTCTGTTCTTAGTGCTGACTCTGCTGAACTTGGCCAGATTTAAGAGCTGCATATTCTGCAATAGTTCATTTGCATTGAAGTAGTAGCCTTCTGTCAAGCAGAAACTTCTGTGTGCCTTCTGCACGGCATGAGCAGCTGCCATCATTGGGGGGGGAGCAGACCCAGGCCGTGTCAGAGGAGCCCTGGAAGAGTTCATTGTTACTGCCTTTGCACCGGCCCGTGGCCTTCCCTGGGATGGTGGCTCTGTAAATCCCTGTGTGGGACCAGCAGAGCCTCGGGGGCTGTCAGCCTTTCCCTGGTGCTGTGAGCTTGCAGGCTCACGGGTTTAACAGGCAGGTGCCTGTCTGCTGCAGGTGCACTAAATGAGTTTGTTTTCCACTGTAGAGACCTGGGAGGGAATGAGGTGGGGAAAAGGGAAAATGAAAAGTTTGGGAACTTGAATTTCAACTCTGCTACGAGTCTCAAGGGCTGGCAGTCAGTTTTTGATGGGTACAGTTTTCCACGTTCCTTAGTGATCTAAACCTGCATTGTGTTGTTTGTAGTACCTCCAAATGGTCTGGTTGTTTACTGTGGAACAATTGTGACAGAAGAAGGAAAAGAGAAGAAAGTCAACATTGACTTTGAACCTTTCAAACCAATCAATACGTCGTTGTATTTGTGTGACAACAAATTCCACACGGAGGTAAGGACTCTCCTATTGCAGGAGCCAAGGTCTGGGCACAACCTTGGTGTGCTTGAGCTGGAGAGCAGCAGGAACATGCCCTGGGGAGGCCACTGGATGGCTTGGGACTGGCCAGAGATGTGGGATGCCTGCTGGAAGGAGCTGAGGCACTGCCCAGCTCCTCCCACCCCTGAGTTTGTGTGACCCACAGACAGGAGCTCCTCTCTGTAACTGGGGGAAGGGTGTTTTTTCTTAGCCACAGAGGCCCATAGATCTTATTCCAAGCCAGGCTTTAAAATACTGCCAAGATAATATCAGTGTTGCCAGTCTTGCTATCAGATGTGTTAACTGAGAACCTCAATGGGGAACTGGTGTGTGCCTAATCTGTCTGGGGGGAAGTGGGATTATTTTTACCCAACATCTAATTAAGTTAAATGAATGGTTTGAGGCATATTTAAAGAAATGTGGATTACAGCAGTCAGTGTACTGCCTCCGAGTCTGTTTTGGCTCTGGCAGGTGCAGAGGTCTCAGTGTTTGCAGTGCCCCTCACGTCCTTGGTGTTCCCCACGATAAATGTGTGGCCTGAGACTTAATTGCCTGTTGTCAAAACTGTGTGATATGGGCTTGGCAGGCCCTCCAGTGATGTAGTTCTGCTTGTCTGCTGGGGTCTGTGGAGATGTGGTCCATGAGTGGCTTCCAGAGGGCACGAGTGTAGCAAGGAAAGCTGTGCTTGTTGCACAGGTGAGGTCCATCCCTACTATTCTGTCTCCCCACAAAGGATGAAATCCCAACACGCCCTTGACCTCCCAGGAATAAAAACCTGCACAGGCACAAGTCTGGAGTTCTGCCGGGCCCGTGTGCCCGTAGATGAGGGAAAGCAAGAGGCAAATAAGAGAATTGGGTAGAGAGCCAGGATGCCAAGCCCGGGAGGGGTTTGTCCCTGCTGCTGTGGGCAGCGGGAGGCTGGTGGGTTTCCTCCTGCCCTGTCGGGAGATGGATTCATTTGGTCTCTGCAGCTGCTGCCTCAGGGCACTGATTCAGTGCAGAAGTGCCCAGCAGGCTGTTCCAGGAGCAGCTGCAAATCCACTGGTGCTGCTGTGTGGCACCGCTCAGCAGGAGCGGCAGTGACCTGAGCGGAATTTGTGGGAATTGCTGCTCCTGCCGATGGGATCGCTGCCAGCACCTCCCTCCACGGGCTCTGCTCTCCCCTGTCTGTGGAGTGTGGGGTTATTTCACTTGGGACTGCCTGCAGCGCAGGGTCAGCTGGAGCTGTAGCAGCCTGCTGGGGGCTGTGAGCGCTGGGGTCTGGCTTTGTCCCTCTCCCTGGCTGTAGAGCCTTGAGCCCTGTGGTTCCCCCGGCTGAGCTGACAGCCAGGGCAGCCCCTCGGGGCACCCACAGGTTTCCTGGGAAAGTGAGAGGGTGTGAAAGAACAGGAGAAGGAGGTGATCACCTTTGGGCTAAAGCTGCAGGGAGGAAGCTCAGTCTGGGCTGAAGGAACAGAACAAAAGCAGCAGTCCCTTCCTGGTGCTGGACAGGTCAAACAGTGCAATTGCTGACAGAGCTGATCGGGGGACTGAGGGAATCACTGATCATTGGTACTGAATTAAAATAAGAGGGAGTCAGGAGCATCAGAGCTGGAGTCATGTGCTGCCTGGCAAGAGCATGTGATAAGATTTCCTGTAGATATTTTATTGCCTGTGTGAAACTGAAGCAAGTCCCCCAGGGGGCTGTGAGCCCTGATGTGTGTCTGAGGGGTAGGATTTACAGTGACTTATTTTGATACCTTGGCTGGAGCATTCATTCCAGTCACACGTTTTGCTTGGCTCTGTCCCAGTTAAATAGATTGCAGTGTAATATGCCACTTCCTCCTCTCATTCATCCCACTGCTGAGGAATTAATACAGAATATTTATTTTGGCCAAGTAGATTCCATTAAACCTTAGCCTCTGTTTCTTCTAAGCTTGAGAGCTGCAGCCTGGGTTGTGTGGATTTTGGAAGAGGATGACTGATGGGTTTTATCCTTTCAGTTCAGCCCAGTAATCAGGCTGACAGCCCTGCAGGCAGCTCAAGGTCCCGTGCAGTAACCCAGCACCCTCACTTGCAGTGTTAAACTGGTGACTTCAAGCAATCTGGAGTTTTGACAAGTTCCCCATCCTACTGATGTGGTTTTGCCAGCCAGAAAGAGGATTCTGGCTATTGCTTTTTTGGGCATGTGTAAGTGAGCAGGAGTGTGTGTGTGTGCTGGATGTCTCTGCCCACTCAGACAGCCCCTGAGGGAAGAGCAGCTGAGAGATTGCCTTGAGAAAGGAGTGCAGAGTTTGGGTGCTTGTGGATGCCCCAGGGCTGGGCAGGAGCTTGGGCAAAATCAACTCAAAAGCCTTGATGCTGCCCAGTGCTTGGTTGGTCAGCTTAAATGACCTTACGGGAAATACTCAGCTGCCTTCTTTAAAGGGAGGAAAATAGAAGGATAACTTCATTTTGCAGCAAATGTTCTGGCTGTCTTCTCCACAGCCAGTTATGCACAGGACAATTATTGCTGCTGCTACTTGTGTCTGTAAGGCTGAGTTTGCTACAGCCACTGTAGATTTATTTCATCGTTCTGCCTTTGGGACTTGAAGTCAGCAGGAGCAGCAGAGCAGTGGTTGTGGTAGGGAGGCTGTGTCAGTGCTTTGGAGTACAAAACTGAACTGACAGTGAGCTGAGCGAGTTCTGCTTTCCTGGCTGGAATGTCAGAATTCCTCCTGCAGCTGTGCCAGCCAGAGGGGTGAGGCAGCCTCAGAGAGGTGGGATCTGTTTCACTTCACACTGCAGAGCCATTCCTAGGGTTTTGCTGTCACACCTGCCCGTGACCTCGGGTGGGGAACTGCCACAGATGGGAAACTGTGATCAAAATGAAACTTGAGTTTCCTTTGTGCTCTTGACAGTGTTGTGTGGGATGGGATTATGTATGGAAGGAATCCTGGAATCCTTCCCTGTGAGGGTGGGGAGGCCCTGGCACAGGGTGCCCAGAGCAGCTGTGGCTGCCCCTGGATCCCTGGCAGTGTCCAAGGCCAGTCTGGACACTGGGGCTGGGAGCAGCCTGGGACAGTGGGAGGTGTCCCTGCCCATGGCAAGGGTGGGATGGGAAGGTCTTTTTAAGGTCCCTTCCAACCCAGACAACTCTGGGATTCTGTAGTGATCTGGAATAGTTACAGCTCCTGAATTTGCTGCTTTTCCTCCACTTTATTAACGAAAAAATAGCCGTGACCAGCTGTGAGCTGAGACTGCTGGAGCTGTGCTGTGTCTGTGTGAGCCAGCCCCCCTGACAGCCTCCCTCTCTGTTCCAGGCCCTCACGGCGCTGCTCTCCGACGACAGCAAGTTCGGCTTCATTGTAATAGATGGGAGTGGGGCACTCTTTGGAACTCTCCAAGGAAACACACGAGAAGTGCTGCACAAATTCACTGTGGATCTTCCAAAGAAGCATGGTAACACATTAGTCTGCCTCTGCTGAGTGCAGCAGCCTGTCCTGGGGTGGGATGTCAGGGTGGAAGTGGGGAACTTGGCCTGTGGGGGTTTAGCTCTGCTCAAGCCTGTGCTCCCTTGGAATCTGACAGCAAAGCCTCCAGTCTGAGCCTTCTGTCAGAATTAATGAATCACGGTAATACGCAGTTGATCTTAGAAGTGGCACTTTTTATTTCTTGCTGCATTTGACCCTTTACTTGGTTTTGGGACAGTTCTAAGTAAGTATTAGTAGCACAAGTAGTAATCCCACTGGAGGGAGTCGTTCAGGTTTGTTGTGCTGGTGGTGTGTGCACACCACAGCGAGGAGGAGCGAGCTGCTCTCTGCAGGAGCACAGGGCCTAATGGAGCAAGGAAAACTCGAGTTCCACTCTGTGGTGCTGTGTTATAGCCAGCCACTGATGAGTTCAGCAGATTGTCTGCTGGTTACTCCTGGCCTGCTGTCCTTTGTAGGGTGGGATGGGACAAAATGAAATAAAACCACTGCCCCCAGCGAGGCTGTGCAGCAGAGACTGCTGGGCTGCGCTGCATCAGCACTGTTTGAGGCAGTGTACAAAGAGATGGCTTCTAATGAAGGCACAGGGACAGAGAATGTGCTCAGATGTTCAATTTCTACAGAGTCGTGAGTCTTTACAGAAAGAAAAGAAACATTTTCCTCTGTGGAGAAAAGTCTCCTGCTGGGAATGAACCCTCTTTATTCCCTGGGTGTTCCATGAGAGCCCCTGCCCGGGCTCGTGGCAAACGTAGTTCAGGAGGCTGCAGCTGCCCTTGGCTTTGGTTATTCGGGCCCAGCCGTGTCCCGAGGACGCCGCTGGGCCGCAGCGGGTTCCCCATGGCTGCCCCATGCCCCCGCAGGCAGAGGAGGTCAGTCTGCCCTGCGCTTCGCCCGCCTGCGCATGGAGAAGCGGCACAACTACGTGCGGAAGGTGGCCGAGACGGCCGTGCAGCTCTTCATCTCCGGGGACAAGGTCAACGTGGCCGGGCTCGTCCTGGCTGGATCAGCTGACTTCAAAACTGAATTAAGTCAATCTGACATGTTTGATCAGGTGAGTGGCCTTTTCTGAGCAGACCCAAATGTTTAAGCGTCAGTGGTGGCGTGGTGATTGTAGCAGGAGCTCTGATACGAGATGCTCCTCGAGAGGACTCTGGTGTCCCAAGAGATTTGATCAAAACTAAAAATGTGGTGTATCCAAAGAGGTCTCCCTTTCCTAATACCTCCTGCAAGGAGCCGAGAACTCCTTTTCTTAAAACAGGGCTAATAAGAAATCTGTCCTCCCTGGTTTGGAACTGGCCTTCCCATTCTTTGTGTTCCCAAGTCTAAAGCAGAAGCTTTGTTGGAATTAAACTCCAGTAAAGCTCACCTGTGTCCCTGTTGCCTGAGGACTGTGGTTCAGTACTGTGCATTCAGAGGTCCCTGTGCCTCAGGTGAAGCGCAGTAGTGAGTGCAGTGACCCCACGGCAGGGTGAGGAGTCTTGACAGCCCTGCTGTGGACTGGATTTATGTTCTCATGTCTCCTTCTCTCGTTCAGCGGTTGCAATCCAAAGTGCTCAAACTAGTTGACATTTCATATGGAGGAGAAAATGGCTTCAATCAAGCAATTGAGTTGTCAACTGAGGTCCTCTCCAATGTGAAATTCATCCAAGAGAAAAAACTAATAGGTACGTGATGCCCTGCAGCCTCCTCCCGAGCCAGGTGTGTGGCACTGAGTGTGCTGGTCTCGCTCTCGCCCTGCTGGCAGAGCCCTGGTGCTGCCCCAGCCCTGCCGTGCTGGCTGGGTGGGACTTGCAGTGGTTCTTTTTGTCACCTGGACACCTCAAGTGCTGGTATGGGCAGGTTTTGGTTGGTTTCTTTCTCCCCACCAGACTCCTTGGACCTTCTCTATCCCTCCATCAGAGATCACCTTAGGTCCAGGCCTTCCGGTGGCAGCCGCTTGTCCCAGTTTGTTGCCCTCAGGGGCAGCTTGTCTGCAGCGTGTGTGCTGTGCTGAGCGCTCACGGCAGGCTCTGTGTGCCCTGCAGGACGATACTTCGACGAGATCAGCCAGGACACGGGGAAGTACTGCTTTGGTGTGGAAGATACACTAAAAGCTTTGGAAATGGGAGCAGTAGAGATCCTGATAGTCTATGAAAACCTGGATATCATGAGATACGTCCTGCACTGCCAAGGCACGGAGGGTACGTGGTGCTCTGGGACGCTGCAGGGTCTCAGGGTTGAACACCTGAGGTGCCTCACTGGGCTGGGTTTGCTGGAGGAGCTCCCTGAGGAGGTCTGATCACAGCGATGTTGTGCAGGCGGGTCCTGACCCGCAGCTTCCCAGCCCCTGTGGGGGAAAAGCTGGAATGAGCAGGGTCCCGGTGCACAGAGGGAACTGCAGTGCCAGGGGGATACTTGGGCACAGGGCCAGCCTGGAACCTCCTTCAGCCGTGTGAGTGTGGTACCAGAGGGGAGACCGAGGTGACCTCGTGGCCACAGGCACAATTCCTCTGCCTGCAGATGACCCCTGTGCCTGCAGCAGGACCCGTCCCTCCCTGCGGTGGCTCTGCAGCTGCTCTCTGCTGCTGTGCCCTGTTGGGTTGCTCACAGAGCTTCAGGGAGGAGGGAAGGCAGTGGCAGTGCCCACACCCTCTGTTGCTGGCCGTGCTCAGTCTCCTGTTGTCTTTAAACTGCATCTGGTAGCCTTATCCAAACTAATGCTATTATTTTTTCTCCCTTCTCAGAGGAGAAGATCCTGTATTTGACACCAGAGCAAGAGAAGGATAAATCCCACTTCACAGATAAGGAGGTATTTCAGCTTTGGGGCTTCTGGCTTCGTTCTCAGTGTGTTGGTGCAGAGCTCTGGACACCTGGGCTTAGTTTGTCCCAAGCACCTGAGCAGAGGGACCTGCTGGCCCTCAGTGACCCCTCATGGCAGTGACCTGTGGCTTTTCCTGTGTAACCCCTGCATTCTAGACCTGCTTTTCTCCAGTCTTCCCTGCTGCCAATCCCAAGGTTGTGTAAATGGGCAGTGTGGGGTCTTTGGCCACCACCAAACCATCACCTCCAGGGGTTTGGTAGCCACCATGCAGGCCAAGGCCCCAAACCATTGCTCCCTGCTCGTGGGGCACTGATTTGGTCTTGGAGTACCAATGTGAGGTCAGAAATCATGACATGGATCAGGGACCAAGGGAGTGTCTGCTGTGGGGTGTATTTGGCATGGGAACTGTCACTTGCTGCCTGAGCTCCCTGCCTGTGCAGGTCAGACAGCCCTCATGGGGCAGGGCTCTGTGTTCCTTTGCAGAGTAAACTGGGAAAAAAGTGTCCCTTGCCAAAAGGGTGGGCATCTGTCCCACATGGGTTGTGCTGGGGGGGCATTTCCAGCTGCCCTCCCTCCTGGAGAGGGGTTGGCAGTCCCTGCTGTGCGTGGGGGGTTTGCAGTGTTACTGCACTGATGTGTTTCTGTTCCACAATAATCACTTCACCTCCTGCTCAGGAAACGGTGCCTGCATGGATCCCTGCACGGATCAGTGCCCCTGCCTGAGAGCAGGGCCTGGTGGGTGAGAGGGGCTGCAATCCTTGCAGGGGCAGAGCGGGTCTGGGCAGTGAAACTGAGGTGTAGCGTGAGGTGACCCTGGAGCAGAAAAATCAAGGCAGTTTTTTCTCCTGCTTCTGCACTGAATTCCATATTAAAGGCCCAAAACACTGTCAGTGATTAATTCTGTAGCACCAGGAGCCTTGTGGTTGTGCCAGCCCTTGCCTGGTACAGTTGTGTCAGGAATGCTTCCACCAGGAATATTCCTGTGGAGCGTTAGGGCTGCTATCCCTGCTGGCAAAGCCATGGAGCCAAGCTTGGGGGGAATTTTCTCAGTACTGAACATGCAGTGACTGTAACAGGTTTTATTATTTATTTCTCCCTTCCAATGTCTCCACAGACTGGGCAGGAACATGAACTCATAGAAAGTATGCCCCTCCTGGAGTGGTTTGCAAACAACTACAAGAAATTCGGAGCAACATTGGAAATTGTTACAGACAAATCACAAGAAGGATCCCAATTTGTGAAAGGATTTGGAGGAATTGGAGGTAAACTGCAACAGGAAAATGTGTTTGTCTTTTTTAGTGGTTGGTTTGATAATTTGCTGCCAACACAAGTGGGATTAATCTTACTCCAGTTAGTCATGAAACCAGTTCAAGAAAGAGTTGTCTTCACCAGGGTGGATTCATTCCCTGTCCAGCAGGATGATGATCCACGTTGGGCCCTGTCACTTTCCAGCTGTGTTCCTCAATCCCTGTGTCCTCTGGAGTGCTCAGGGATGGGCACTGTCCCCCTGTCCAGCTGCTGGAGCTCAGGAGGGCCCCGAGCTGCCTGGCTCTGTCTCTGCACAGGGGTTTGGTGGCAGCCCCTGCCCTGCCCTGTCCAGGGGGCTCTGACAACCCCTGGCCCTGTTCCTGAAGCACTTGGAGCTGTTGCTCATCTCTCAGAGCTTCCCTGTACTTTGCTCCTCCCTGATCTTCTGCTTCTTTCCAAAGAAAAGTGTTTTTAGTCCAGCCTCCGGAGCAGTGAGGCCTCTGAAAGGCAGTGCTGCTCTGGGGCTCACTGACACCAGCCATGCCTGGCAGAGGTGCAGGTGGCTCCCGTGCCAGTCTGACAGAAATCCTGGGCAGGCAGAGCCAAACCTGCCCGGGCAGGGATTCCAGGCCAGAGCTGTGCCACTGGCTGTGCTCAGCTTTGATGGGCGTGAAGCGAGGGTGAGGGCACTGTGAAGAGGAATTTCTAGACACCAGTCAGGAGGAAACAAGATTTGGATTGTTTGGCTCCATAAGGAGCAACAGATTCCTAAGTTTTCAGGGTTTGTAATTCCAGGAGTCTCTCGTTTCCTGCCAGATCCAGCCTCTTTGCATGGGGGGATCCTCTTTCCTCCCACGCTCTGTAGGCTTGAAAGGAAATACCCTTGAAAATCTCCTTCACCTCGGTACATGATTCCAGGGATATAGGATTTCCAGAACCCTGGGTTGGCATTTGGGGTGGGAAGAGGAAAACAGCCACTAAATCCTGCTTTTACTCCACTGTAAAAGTAACTTCAGTGCCAGCTGCCCTCTGGTTTAACCGCCAGGCCTTGGTGTGAGCAGTGGCACCGGAACCAGTGAGCTGCCACTGGTGTTTTCCGGAGGTGCAGCCCTAGAACAGGCTCAGCTTTTCCAGGAGGAAGCTGGCCTGGCTGGGCAGGTGGGTGTTGCTGCCTTTGGGCAATCACTGCCCGTGGCATTTCTCGCTGCCAGGCCTCAGCGCGGGCATTGCGGGGGAGGCTGCTCGGGGCCCGTGGGAGTGCCGGGGAGCTAAAGGCTGTTTCTTTGGCAGGTATCTTGCGGTACCGAGTGGACTTCCAGGGCATGGAATACCAAGGAGGAGACGATGAATTTTTTGACCTTGATGACTACTAGGTAGTCGAGCTGGGTCCGGCAACACGTGCCTCGCCCCTCCAGCATCCAACCCAAGGAGCAAACTCATGGTGGAAAACACAACAGATCCCTGCCTTAGAATTGGAACATTTCCAGAACTTGATCCACGAGCATTTGGATTTAAGAAAGCAAAACCCTACACTTTGATTTGTCATAATGTCAGTACAGCAGCAAACTACTAAGTTCCTATATGCCACTTTGGACTAATTTAAAAAGAATCCCAGTTTTTACTTTTACTCAATGGTGAAATTGGTTGCTCTTGTATTTTATGGAAATGATTTTTTTAACCTTCATGATACATTAACTGCTGTAAACCTCTTCCTTCCAAAATTAATAGAAGTAAGATCCTACTGGTTTGTCTCTTTATACTTTGATTGGAGAAATCAATTGCTGCATTTGGCAGCGCCGTGACCCATTTACATGGCATTCTCAGCTTAGCCTGCAGAAGAAATGGAACGAGGTTGGAGCCGTAATTCTCTTCAAAAGCTTGAGGAGGCACTGACCTGAGTGCTGGTTCATTACATGTGGCTTGCAAATTCTGATGGTTTGGGGAGGCTCACCAGCCAAACGTGCTTTAATCTATTTGCAGAAACACTGCTCTTACAAACTAGGAAATGCACTTCATGGATTGCAATGAAAATGCTGCTGGAGTCTTGGGCTTAATTTGGATTTGAGCAGTGCAGCCTTCAGGAATTTTTTTTTTTTTTTCAGTCTTGACAAAATAAACATGAGATTTCAGTGAAGTAAGGTACACTTGGCTTTTTGTTCCTCAGTAAGTTTTTCTTTTTGCTTTAGGACTGCGTAAGGTTTCCTTGATTATGTGAATTTGAGCCCACAGGTCTTTAATGGAAGTGGGTGTTTGACAGGAATACCGAGTCAGTGGAGTGAAGGCTGAATTAGTGCTGGGAGTGTGGAATATTTGATTCTGACCCATGGAGTGCTGGCACAGCCCCTGGGAGCACCCAGCTCCCAGCAGTGAGCAGTGTCTGTCCTGTGGGGATGTGCCCTTCCGGGGGTAAAGGATCACCTCTGGCTGATCCCAGACTGCCGAGGCTTTGTGTCCTGCCTGTTCCAGAGCATCCATAGATCCAGGAGCACATCCTCGGGGTGTGTCCAGCCTGCTGGTGCCACCCTGGGGGCCGGGGGGCTGCGCAGGCCAGGGGGGCAGTGGCACCAGGCCAGGTCCTGCCCCAAGGGGAGCAGTGGCACAGCTCAGGTCCTGCTCAGGTCCTGCTCCCTCCCTGGGGGCTCTCCCAGCGTCACTCCCGGTGCTTCCCTCAGGAGCAGCTCCTGTTCCAGCTGCAAACCTTTGCCTCTTGTCCTGGTTCACTTGAACAGAGGGAGCTTCTCTTCAAATTTCTGCCATGCTGTTGTTTGAGGTCCAAAATTCCTGTCCTTGTGAGCAATACCATTTGTCCCCCTGGTCCCTAACCTGGCCGGCGGCTTTGCTGCTGTCCTCACATCCAAGCTGGAATCTCTCCCGGGAGGTGGGGCTGGGTCTGCTCAGGGCTGAGCACAGCCCTGGCCCTCACAGCAGTATGTTCTGGATTTTGCCATTGTAAATGGGTCTAACGTGACATGACAAGACCACAAAAATTGGATGTAAATTTACATTTTTGAATATACTGCTTGTTGTTTCACATGATACATTAGGGTATGCAGCTCCTTTTTGTAGTTTTTATTTTTACTATTTAAGTTTGGAAATGATGCCAAATTTTTGTATTTCTTTAATCAATGTGTTCTCTTCAGTGATATATATTGCATTATATATTGATGTGTATATCAATATATACTGATATGTATTACACTTACACATGCAAACACACTCACCGGGGGTGGGAGATCCCGGCCTTCGCATACTATATAGCCTCTGCAGAGAGATCCCAAGCAGTGATATCTTGGTGTTGTGATGTACAGAAATGGAGAAGAGTATTAAACCATATTTAAGAATATAGTACAGACTCCTGCTTCATTTTCTTTAGTCCAGGAAACTCCAGCTTTTTGCTCGGTGCCAGCTTGAGCGCTGGAGGGTGGAGGCAGCTCTTTCACAGCTCGGGTTGTGTTTCTGGATGTGTTTCCCCCTGTGCTGGCCCTGCTGAGGCCCCACCTCAAATCCTGTGTCCGGTTCTGGCCCCTCACTGCAGCAAGGACACTGAGGGGCTGGAGCGTGTCTAGGGCAGGGACCGGAGCTGGGAAGGGGCTGGAGCCCCAGGAGCGGCTGAGGGAGCTGGGAAAGGGGCTCAGCCTGGAGAAAAGGAGGCTCAGGGGGGCCCTTGTGGCTCTGCACAAGTCCCTGACAGGAGGGGGCAGCCGGGGGGGGTCGGGCTCTGCTCCCAGGGAACAGGGACAGGAGGAGAGGGAACGGCCTCAGGCTGGGCCAGGGGAGGCTCAGGCTGGACAGCAGCAGGAATTTCCCCATGGAAAGGGTGCTCAGGCCTTGGCAGGGGCTGCCCAGGGAGGTTTGGAGTGCCCATCCCTGGAGGTGTCCCAGGAAGGGCTGGAGGTGGTACTCAGGGCTCTGGGCTGGGGACAAGGCGGGGATGGGGCACAGCTGGGGCTTGATGGGCTGGGAGGGCTTTTCCAACCTCAATGATTCCATGATTCTGTGTTTCTCCAGCACACTCAGTTGCTCTTTGAAGCTGGAGCTTAAAACTGACTTCAGAAGGAGGGAGAAATCCAAGACCCAGAGTCCAAGGGCAGCTGTGCTGTGAGTGTTACCTGGGGCCAGCTGAACACCTGAGGCAGAGGAAGGACAGCCTGCAGCAGCAGCACCCTGCCCTCAACACCCCAGTCCCAGAACCCCTGGGTGTTTTTTCAAGAAGCCTTTTCTACTCTGCCTTTTGAGGTGAGGCCAATACGGACAGAAGTGTCCTGGCTCCGTGGGCCTGCCCTGACCTCTGGCTTCTCCTGTGGCCAACCCCCGTGTGCCCATGGCTGCCCAGGGAGCACCTGCTCCTCCCCCAGTTGGGCAGGCAATCTGTGAGAGACATCATTAACAGCAGGGCTTTTAAAGCCTGTTTTCAATCCCCTCGCAGCGGGGGTTGCTTGGCCGAGATTCTCTGGCCGAGGCCGAGCCTCCACCTTCCGTGGGAACAGCGGGATTTGGGCGTGAGGCTTTTGGCCTGTTGCTGTCACACTTGGGCTTGCACAGAGTTATTCCTGGGAGCTGAGACTTCCAAGTTTGTGCTCTCTGCCTCCCACAGTCTCTGATCTGCAGCTGTGGCAGGCGGGAGAGCCTGGCTCGTTCTCTGTTCTCTGAATTCCCAAGTTTTGGAGATGGGACTTTTCTGCTGGAGTAGACACAAAAGGGATGCACAGATCTCACACTGTCTGTGACCCAGGTACAGAAAAGTGATACTGTTCAGCTCATGGTGCAGGCAAAGGCATCAAGCTGAGCTCAGCACTAAATGAAAAATATAAAAATAATCCCTTCAGCTGGTGCAGTTGGGGGGAAGCTGCTGCCCCTGCAGTCTCCCCACTTGGTGCAGCCAGGCACGCGGGTGTGTGTTGTTTAATAAAACCCCAAATATTTCTCAACTGACCCTTTGCTGGCAGCACCAAGCCTGGTTTCTGCTTTCCAGTTGTGCATTCTGGGGGAAGCAGGAGCAGCGAGGCCTGGCTGCTGTGGAGGGATGCCCAGAGCTCTCCTCCGCTGTCACAGATGCCCCACGCCAGCCGTGCTTGGAAGCTGCTCTTTCCTCACAGATCTTGGCTGGTTCCCGGCTCTTCCCCTTCACGTTCCAGTGGGAACACAGCTGTGTCTGGGTGCCCACGTGTGCTGGGTCCCCTCCGTGCCTGCTCCGCTCCAGAGCCTGCGGAGCTGCCGGCACCTGGACCTCTCCCAGCAGCTCCTCACCCATGGAAGGATGAGGCCCCTGGAGAGCTGTGGTGAAACTTTACTTCCTTTCAGCTGCCAGGATCAGGTCTCTGGGTCCCTTTCACCCCTCAGAAAGCAGCTCTGCTGCAGCCTGGCTTTTGTTCCAGGTGCACTCAGGTTGCTCTGTATCCAAAAGTGCCTTTTGTCACACCGAATATTGCAGAGCATCAGGTGGGTTCTCCCTGCCCTGTGAAGGTGAGCATCACCTGGCAGGGCTCCCATCCAAGAGCCTCGGCTGCCTCCAGCACACAGGATTGCTGCTGGAATTGGGAAGGGACTTCGGTGAGGCCATGTTTGGGCACTTCCAGCAGGTTTGGGGTTGGAAGCCAGGCAGGATGGGTGCCTTTGCACCCACCATGGGCTGGGAAATAACTACTTCCCCAGAAGGGATCCAATCTTCATTATCTGGAATTGAGAGAAAAAAGAAAGTGTCACTTCCAGGCTGTCACATGGAGCTGCTTCTGTGCTTGCTGGAGAGGTTCAGAGGGCCCGTCCCTGTGTGCCTGAGCTTGGGCACGGGGCTGGAGGCTCCTTGTCGTGGATCATCAGCTCCTGCTGGCTGCCTGAAGGCTTTTTTTTGCCTTGTGCTGAAGGCTTCAGCTCTTCCGAATGCTCCTGCTGTGAGTTCCTCATCCCCTCGGGAATACCTGGAATTTGGGGTGTCTGTGTGGTGAGGCCACCCCGCTCCCACTGCGTTCCCCGCTCGGTTTCCAGCTGGCACCGCGTGCTCAGATATTCTGACAGCGCTCTTCTGAGGCGCTCCTTTTTGTCTGGCTGTAATTAAAGCCAGGATTTGCCCTTTCTGAGTGGTTATTTCGGGAGCCGGAGCTCGGCCTGCGCCGCTGTGGCCCGTGGGCTGCAGATGCCGCTGTCCCGGGCAGCCGGGCCCGGCCGCGGCGCTGGGGCAGCTCTGGAATCTCACTCCCCTATTTTTAGTCGGTGGTGAAAAACTGCACTTCCAACACTTCTGAATGGCTGTCAGTGCTCAAATAAATCAAAGGGCAGGTCGTGGCTGCTGCTGAGGAGCGGGATGAGGAGGTGACCTGGAGCTGCTGCGGGGCTGATCTGGGAACGGGTGAGGTGGGAAGGGGCTGTGAGGGGCCAGACGTCGCTGCCCTGCCCCAGCCCCGCCACAGCCGCCGGTCTGTCCCCTCTGTGCAGGGGTCCCACGGTCACTGCTGCGGTGGGGTGGCTCTGGGCTCCTTGCTCACCTCACTGTGCTCCTTTTTGGGTCAGTTCTCCCCCTTCCCCCTGTGTCCCCGTTGGCTCTGCCGCGGCTGCAGCCCCGCAGCTGTGCCCTGTGTGCAGCTCTGCTCTCCCCAGAGCCACCCCAGGGCCCAGCCCGGGCGTGGCAGCTCTTGGGCAGCCGGGCCGGGAGGCAGGAGCTGCTGAAGGACACTGTGAGTCCCGGTGAGTGAATGTCCCGTGTGTGGGACTCTCCCCTTCCGCCCCAGCCTCCTCCAGAGCCGTGAGACAAAACTGCTAATGCACAGCTTCTCCTTTTCAGTGCCAGGGCAGGAGTTTCCTGAGGAGCTGCTTCACCTGTTTGGCCACCAGGTTTCCACACTGGCACAGAGCCCTCCTCCCTGGCTAAGGGACCCTCACAGCTGAGTTTCCCCGCCTGGCTGTTCCCTGCCGTGTGCCTGGAGAGGCCCAGCTGGCTGCTTTGCGCTTCGCTTCCCTGCGCTCGGGCTCCAGGGCTCGCTTGGAATGGGGAACCTCCAAATCAGCTTGGCTGAGGCTCCCAGGATGTGGGGTCACCCCCGAGCTGCTCTGCTCCACAGCCTGAGAGGTAAGAGGGGCAGTGGCTTCCGGAAGGACCCTGGTGACCCTGGGCTTGTCCGGACTGTGCAGCTGCCAGGGGAGCTTGGCTGGCTCTGGCACAGCCCAGCGTGGGAGGATGTTGGGAGGAAGGGGGCTGGGGACGGCGTCTGCGCCCCGGGACACAGTGGTCACCCGTCCCCATTCCCAAACCTGGCAGGCACACACCGAGAGGCTGTCCTGGCTGTGGGGTGGCTCCCACCACGTTCACACGGGCACTGCCCGCTCTCCTCTGGGACTGGCTGCCCCTTGCTGGGACTTCTCTGGGTTCGGGGCTGGAGGGGCTGCTCTGAGCACCCTTGTGTGGGGCCCCGTGCTGTGCTGGGAAGGAGCTGGGCCCTGGGGCAGGCTGGCCCTGTGCCCAGGCTGCACGCAGGAGCTTTACCCGGCCTCACAACCCCCTCTGCTCTTCTCCAGGAGCTGCTTTCAGCCTAGGGTGCCGTAATTCAGTAGAAAGGCTCCTGAAGGCCCCCGTGTTGCTTCCCACACTGCTCCTGGAAACTCCCAGGAATGCTCAGACGAGGACAGCCATGCTGAACCACTCACCAGTTCAACCCACCAAAGGCTGTTTATCCGTCAGATCTGGTAAAGGAATTGTCCTTGTCACTTGTGTACCCTCATGCCCAGGCTCTCACACGAGCACTTCCCCCCACGTGCAGCCACATAAAAGCTCCATCACATCTCCTCTCCATCTCTGCTTCTTCAGACTGCACAGACCCGGTCCTGAGCATGAGTCCTTCCCAAAGCCCAGGCAGCTGCAGTGTGTGCTGAAAAATAACCTGCCAGTAAACTCCAGTGAAGACCAACCAGAGGGCTGCGAGTTTCCCTTTCAGTCCCAACCCAATGGGATGTTAAAACTCTCTCTGCCCACAAAGCCCCTGTGTGAGAATTGCTTTTGTTAATTCTTAAAATGGGACAGCTGAGCCGCTGCACATCCCTCACTGTGTGTTGGGCTGGGTGGAAGTGCTGAAGGGCAAAGCAAGTCTGTCCATGGCTTTGTTGTCACCTCCCAATCAATTCCTGGCTCCAGGAGGTTGTGTTACCTTTGGCAGGACACCAGCTGCCCCAATGTCACCTCTCCAGGCTGGGGAGCCAGCACTGCCCTGTGCCACACGTGGGAGCTCCGGTGCAGCTCTCACAGCCAGCGCTGCCCCGGGGGAATCTGCCTCCAAGCACTCGGACAGCCCCTCTGTCTCGTCCCTGCGGCTGCAAATGGAATTAAATGCTGACGGCTGAGCTCTGCAGTGTATTCACCAACTAATGCAGTTCCCAGGGCTGTCTGAAGGCCTCTGAAATTTGGGAAATGGATCCCCACTGAGCTGCCAGAGGATTTGAGCAGCTGACTCCCACCAGCCCCACAGCAAATCCCAGACTGTGTTGTTTTGTCACGCCCGTCTCTTTTGCTTCCATTTTTTTACCTGCCTGCAGCCCTGCTGGATCAGCAGTGGGACCAGGGCTGTGGGTTTGGAGCAGCCTGTCTGGGAGGCACCTGTGGCCAGTCACTCTTATCCTCGTCCTGTGGGTGTTCAGCACCCAAAGGCAGCCCTGGAACGAGGGACGAGCTGTTGGGGTGATTTCCGTGGGCTATCCAAGGCCTAGAGAAATAGCAGGAAATGGACACAGGCCTAGAAATAGCTCCGCTCTTATCCAGAAAAGATGTGGTGGGACAAATCAAATGGTGCCACCCCCACGATCCTGCCCCACGTGGGCTGTGGTGCTGGGCCTGGGCACGTGAGACACAGACAGAGCTGCCTGTGTGGGAACAGAGGTGGGGAGGGTCAGGCAGCAAATCCTTCCCTGGGACAGTGAATGGACAGGAAACACAGACTGAACTGATGGCTGGGTTCCAGAGGAGTCAGCCCCGGGGGATGGGGTGGGTTGGGGCTGCATCCTGGAGCATCCCCAGCTCATTAGAGTGGCCCTGGCCGGGCATATATGGGGACATAGAGCGCAGGGGGACACAGAGCCATGGGGATAGAGAGCCCATGGGGACACAGAGCCCATGGGGACACAGAGCCATGGGGACACAGAGCCCACGGGGACAGAGAGCCCATGGGGACACAGAGCCCACGGGGACACAGAGCCATGGGGACACAGAGCCCACGGGGACAGAGAGCCCATGGGGACACAGAGCCCACGGGGACACAGAGCCATGGGGACACAGAGCCCAGGGGGACACAGAGCCCACGGGGACCCAGAGCCCATGCGGACACAGAGCCCATGGGGACACAGAGCCCATGGCAACATGGAACTCACAGCTCCCAGGGCAGTGCCAGCCTTGAGACCCACAACACAAGTTTTCCAGGGTTTTTCTAAGCACAGGATGACTTTTGCTTCGATACAGGGAGGCTGAGATGACCCTCAAGGAATCCTTGCCGTGTTGCACAACACGGAGATACCTCCAGGTCGGTGGCGCAGGGATTTTCCCTTCCACTCCCCCCTCATCCTCGCAGGAAAACTGGCAGAGCAAGTTCTCTGGGGCTGAAACTGCCCCACCGCCCTGCTGTGCCTCCACCTGAGCGAGGGCCTCATTAGCACTAATTAGCAGCTGTGCAGATGTGTGACACAAATCTGTCACACACCCGGGAAGGAGTCACTGGCACAGCCTTGTCTGGGCAAGGCACACACCCAGAGACTGCTCCTCAAATTCCTGCAGCCAGGTAGGCATGGGAATATTGTGCTTGAATCAGGGAATCATTTAGGGAGGAAAAGACCTTCAAGATCGAGTCCCAGCTGTGCCCCATCCCTGCCTTGTCCCAGCCCAGAGCCCTGAGTGCCACCTCCAGCCCTTCCTGGGACACCTCCAGGGATGGGCACTCCAAACCTCCCTGGGCAGCCCCTGCCAAGGCCTGAGCACCCTTTCCGTGGGGAAATTCCTGCTGGTGTCCAGCCTGAGCCTCCCCTGGCCCAGCCTGAGGCCGTTCCCTCTCCTCCTGTCCCTGTTCCCTGGGAGCAGAGCCCGACCCCCCGGCTGCCCCCTCCTGTCAGGGACTTGTGCAGAGCCACAAGGGCCCCCCTGAGCCTCCTTTTCTCCAGGCTGAGCCCCTTTCCCAGCTCCCTCAGCTGCTCCTCCTAGGACTGACCCTTTCCCAGTGAGTTTCTATCTCAGAATAAATTTATCAAAACCTGTTTTTCATCTTACTATGCCTTGGACACGTTGCTCAGTCCTCATGAGGTCTTAAGTTGTGAGACGCTCAGAAACAACTTTAATTTACAGATACAGGGATTGATATCCCCTCTCTTGCTTTCCTTGGTGTTCCACACTAAAACCAAAACATATTACGTTTTTATAATGCTTTCCTTAATTAATTTCTATGTTTTTCTCTTTCTGTCACATCACAGGAATTGCTTTTGCCCCACCATTAAGAGCAGATTACAGGAACTCCATTTCCATCTGACATCTCTTGCCAGAGTGAGACCCATCCTGATGTGCAACATACATTGGTGTGGTGCAAGAACCCTTGGAACTGCCAGGATGGCAACACAGATTTACTCTTTCTACAGGTTAATGGAAGAATTTTTCCCCCTTTTTTCTCTTTTTCATTTTCTCCTCATTTCCTCTGCCCTGGGAATCCTTCCCATAGTCAGAACACCAGGCTGTGCTTTGGAAAGCACCAGGAGTGTTGTGCTGTCAGCAAATCCCTGCCCTGGGTATATTTAGGCTGAGACATGCTGATTTTTGACTTTGGTGTCCCAAACAAATATCTGCTTCCTTGGTTGATGTCATGGCCAGCGTCTGATCCCAGCGACAGCAGAGTGGAGCTGGATTTTGTCCCACCTTTCTCAGTGACGCCTTTGAGAACCAGCCCAGGCTGGGGGTGTTACACAATGGGTATAATTCGACCTGCGAGTCCTTCGGTATGGGTTGTGATGGGAAGGTGGGAAGAATCCAGCTCAGCTGCCAGCTGGGGGCCCAGGCTTGACAGGAAAAGGATGGATTTTCCGTGGCAATGGAGCGTGTCAGGGTGAGGGGCAGTGCTGGCACAGCCCACGCTGACGTGGGCACCCCAGAGTGAGTTTGGGTTTCGTGGCCCCACTCAGAGGGACTCTGGGGCAGTGGCATCTTTGGTGTTGGCTTTGTTGCCATGAATGGAAGTGGGGCAACTTTTGGGTCACATCAAATTGTCATCCCCAGGCTGTGAGCAGCAGCAGGTGTTTGACACGGAGGGAGACTTGCACCTCTTGTTTTGCCTTCTAAACGCTATAAAAAGGGTTTAGACCTCATGACCAGTATTGTTCTAAGCAATTTTGAATGGATGAAGGACATTTCTGCTGACACAAATGTCCTGTGGAGCAAAAGAAAGGACTTTGCACCATTTCCATTTGTTCATCCTCCGTCTCTTCACCATTTGGCAGAGATTTGAACAGGTAACAGACAAAAATTGCTTAGCAGGAAGCTCCAGGTCCATTTCCATGGCAAGCCCAGTGCTGTGCTGTCACACCACGCTGCTGCTTAGGGCAGTTTTGCTTCCAATTTCCAGTGCCTACGGCTGCATTTGGTCCCTGCTGCGTGGTCAGAGGGCAGCCTGAGCGTCCTTGGTCCCCAGAGCACCTGAGCTCAGCGTCACCTGCTCTGGATGCTCTGTCTCCCTGTGGCAGTGGCACAGGAGGAGGGGGCCAGCAGGATCCAGACCCTAAAGGCTGAAAAAGCTGCTCGTTGCCAAGGGTTGAGGTCAGCTACATGGAAATGCCGCCACCTGAGCCAGGAGTCTCCACGTCTCCTAGCAAACATGGCACATCTCCTTCACAGGCTTTTGTGTTCTGCCCTTTCCGTCTTCATCTAACCTGGACAGGAAATTTTCCCTGGCAAGAACCATCAGTTATTCTCTAGCTACTGTGTCTGCTAGTCAGGGAAATTTTGATAAATAATCCCATTTCATCTACAGATGGGGTGGATTTCCATCTCATCTGGGCAGTTGGAGGAGCAGAGGCAGCAGGAACAGGCACAGGCTTCAAAGCAAAGATGGGACAGCCTGGCCCGGCGGTGCTAGCAAGGCCAGGCCTCAGGCACAGGTTAGAATTTATTAAATAAAACTGTTTATTAATAAACAGTACAACACACAGAGCCATCTCGTGAGTCCACGTATCACAGAATCCCAGACTGGTATGGGCTGGAAGGAACCTTAAAGCCCATCTCATTCCACCGTGCCATGGGCAGGGACACCTTCCACTATCCCGGACTGGTCCAAGCCCCGTCCAGCCTGGCCTTGGGCACTGCCAGGGATCCAGGGGCAGCCACAGCTGCTCTGGGCACCCTGTGCCAGGCCACGGAGGGAGCAGAAGACGGGAGGAGTCTCAAAGGCGCTTTCCAGGCTTTCCATCTCCCAGCGTCCAGCACCAAACCCCCGCCTCGGCCTTTCCCACACGGTTCTGCCCCGCTCGGCGGCCCCTGAAGCCGCCTCGTCCGCGGCAGCGCGGGACAGGAGGCTCGGCGGCTCCGGGCCCTTCCGCCGTCCCAGCGCTTCCCGCTCCCGGCCCCATTCCCGTTCCCAGCCCCGCTCCCGGCGCTGCGGGGCCGTCGCTGCCGCCCGGGCCCACACGG
>VXAZ01007895.1:38359-136655 GCA_013399875.1 Gymnorhina tibicen
CTGCGGGGGATGTGGCGAGCCCGCGCTCGACCCCGGGCCGGCCGCGCTGCCCCCGCCGTGGGATCCGCTCGCTCCCGCCTCCGCCGCGGCCCGCCCAGGGCGCCACGAGCGCCTTCGTTTCATTGAAAATAAATAAATAACACTTAACCCCCCGCAGGAGGCAGGGCCGGGCCGGCGGCGCGGAGCGGCGCGGCCGCGCTGCACGAACCGAAAGCGAAATGCCCCGGGCGGGGGGGCTCCGGCTCCAGCCCCGGCCCGGCCGGACCCTCCCGCGCCCCCGGGGGCGGATTAAACCCCGCCGGGGGGGCTCGGGGCTCCGGGCCGGGGCAGCACCGGTGCTGCAGCTCCGGTCCAGCACACACGGAATTACCTAACGAGACCTAATTGGTGTATTGGTTATACCCCTAATTAACGCTTACACCGCTAAATTCGCCTTAGTGGAGAGGCAGCCAGATGGGAGCAGTAGAAAGAGGCTTTTTTTTTTTTAATATAAGCAAATTAGATCTTTATAGGCAAATATCAGAGGCCCCTCGTTTTATTGCCTTTAGGCATGAATAAAATTAGGTTAGGAGCTGAAAGAGAATAGTAATCAGTAAATATCTTCTAATTTATTTGTTATATTTGCTTTTTCTCCTAAGCGTAATTTGCTCTCACATACAAAATTTCATTCTCCAGAACCGAGGGGCAAAATGGAAATAATTTCCCTTTAAGGCACTCTGAAGGTGAGCTGGGTTCAGTGGAGACATTAAATGGGTTTTTTAGCCAGTGGAGTTGTTGCTAAACTACCTGATGCGGAAAAGATGAACTTTCTTTAAATGTGCCATCTGGTCTCAAAAAGCAGAAATAAAATGAAAAAGAGAAAGGGGAAACCTACAAGCCTTTGTGTATTTCATTATTTTTACTGATCACTGGGGGCAGGGCCTTAAAAGCCGTTCACAGGGAGCCTCCTCCCCTGGTCCTGTGATCTCGCACTTCCCCTGGGGGACATCAGAGCCATCAGTGCCCTGCAGCAGGGAGGGGAAGGCTGGGGCAGCTCTGTGGGGATCCGGCTCAGGACCAGCCTCCCACTGAGACGCCTCCTAAATTCCCGAGGTGGAAAGTGTGCTCTGGTGGCTTTTTTCCTCCGTGGAACGGAGTCACCAACACTCAGCTTTGGGTTCTGTGAGGCTCTCAAATAGCGTTTGGGGCTGGAAGGTTTGTCTCCCTCAAGTTTCCTGCTTGTGTTTTTGCTCTCCCATTTTAGTCTCTCCTCTTTGGGGCCAGGTTGTATCAGGAGAAAGCAAATGGGACTTTTGCTGGTGATTGTTGTCCCTCCACTTGCAGCTGGAGGTGGGAAATGTGCTAATCCATGCAAATGTCAGTGGGGTTAGTAGGAGTTTTAGTATGTAGTAGGAGGTTTAAGAAAGAAATTTTTCTCTCTTTCACAAGGAATGGATAAATATAAAAATTTAATAAGATGCACAATTAATTCAATAAATTCTGTAGTTTCCAACAGAAAATGGTACTCTGTAAAATGTAGTTAGTAGTTGAATTTAATGTTAGCCTTAGTGGAGGCTTGCACAGAATCACTTGAGTGGAAATGTTTCCCTAAAATCATTGAAAATCATTCCTAAACGAAGACGTGGAGGTTTTGCCTTCTGGTGTGGTGCAGAAGGTGAGATTCTCCAGGAGATTTATTTGAATCCACAGGGCAGAAGCCGTTTGGGCCCAGTTCCCTGTCTGGGATTTCTGTGTGATCTGGAAACGTGGGAGTCAGTGCTTGTGGGAAACATCCCAAACCCAGGGATCATCCCTGCCTGGCAGACTTAGGGGGATGCTGCTCTTTTTAAGAGTGTTCCAGATTCCTAAAAGCAGGTGTTTTATGCCTCTCCTTGATAAGAGAGATGGGGTTTGGTGCACTTTTGCTCAATCACTTCCCTCCAGTGCCAGGGATGAATCTGTAGTAAATACAGGAGCAAATGTGTGATGTGAAAGCTCTGAGGAGGAAATACACCATAATTCTGAGGGGTGATAAACAAGAGATAATGTGTCAACATGTTAATTGCACACAAGTTTCAGAAGACGCTGTTCTAGCCCTCAACTGTGCTTTCCCTGGATAGATCATTTGCATTTATTTAAAGGGAAATCAGTCATGGAAATAATAGTGTTCTATTTTTAAGGCTGGAATCTGAGAGAAATATTTTAAGGTTTCAGAGTGACAACTTTGATTTGCTGTGTGAAGTTTTAGCGAGTGTTCCCAAGTCGCAGTCTCTCAGGACAGCTGAAGGCTTCCCGTGCCGTGTGCTGGCTCCGTGGATCCTGTGGTTAGCCATTCCCAGGGGGAGGAGCAGTGCACGGAGTGATGCCATTCCACGGCTTCCATGTGCGGGTGGTGCCCACCTGTACAGCTGAGATACCCCGTGCCTGCGGCAGGGCCCCCCCGAGGTTAACTGGGGCTGACTGGGCTGCCCAGGCTGCGGCTCACAGTGTCTGGCGGGGTTGGGGCCGCTTCAGTCGTGGGCTCAGGGAAATGCTGGGCGTGAGCAGGCGAGTGACGAGGGAGGAAGTAATCCAGAACAGATGGAGGGCCAGCCAGAGTCTTTGAAGGGGCTCTTTCTGCCCCTGGTTTTGGTTTTCTCGGTGAAATTAGATAACTGTGACCTTTTTGCTCTTTTAAAGAACCAACAGCAATGCTTTGTGAAATAAGTTTTGTTACCTACAGATCCGAGTTGTGTATAAAATCTGTGTTCAGTTGCATCAACCATGTGATTTGCATTTCCCTTCAATACCTGCTAAAAGCCTTGTGTTCTTCAGTTTCCCAGGAAGCTTCCCTGAACCGTAATTTAGTGTTGCCAGCAGCTTTCAGAGTCGGGGGGGATTAGCTGCTTAGTTAGTACTGAGGTGCTTGTAACAGAATACATCAGTGTGGCAAATAGTTTGGGGCTTTTAAAATACGTTTATGGGGTGAACTGTGTGCAGCATAAGATGTGGATGGCATAACAAAATAAATCTGCTGCTCCCAGGCTCCTGTACCCACCAGACACCTACGGGAGGTGGCTCCTGAGCAGGAATCCAGCTGTGTGTAAATTCTCACGCTCGCTGAGCTTCCGACCCTCATGTTTCACTGTGGCCTTGCTGCCAAGCTGCTCTCCAAACACAGGTCCCTGCGCTGGCAGTTTAAATTCAGCATTACACTGTTCTGTGGTAGGAATATGAAAGGATTCAGGAAAGGCCGTGCCTAGGAATAAAATGGGCAAGCACTTGTTCACACTGCTATCATTTGCATCTTGAAGTTGTGTGTATGGAAATAATCTTCCTAACTCACTGCCTTCAGTGTCTAGAATGCCTCTCTCTGGCTCTCACAAAAGTGCCCAGTGTTTAAGTACCTCAGTGAATAATAAATGAAGAACTATAATTGAGTATCTTGCCAAAAATCTTTCTGTTTCTCCTGGCAGGACTTTGATGGGAGGTGGAGGTTCAGTTCAGAGGTACCAGGGTGAGAAGGAAGCGTTTGACACAGGCCTGCCTGCCCAGCAGCAGCGCCTGCTGTAAATCGCTCCAGGGGTACCTGAAGTTCCTTGGTTACTGCAACTGGAGATGGTTGTGCCCCCAAACTATTTAAAGCTTAACGTGCAAAATAAATCCCAGCATTCTGTTTGGAAGCTAAAATACAGCTGCTGTATATATATCTCAGTAGGGCTATAGTGCTCTGGCTTTTTTCATCCCTGTCTCAGTCATTGCAAGCCAAGCAGGCAGTTGGATTTGTGGGATTTTTTTTCCACATATTCTTAGAGGAATCCTTCAAAGAGTTGACTTTTGTAGCGACAGGGATACAGGCAATGATCATCTTTGCAGCTGAAACAAAGGAGGTACTGTTCTAGCTGAAATGTGACTGGTTCTTAACTGAAGCCTGGGAGTAGATGGAGTGTTAGTAAGGCATTTGTAAACCTGTGTGTAACCTAGATGTGCTTTCTTCAGCAGGATAACAATCTGTTTACTTTGCAGGTATCTTCTTTTAATCTTCAGTAGCTAAATGAGCAGAGTTGAGAGCTGCATGTTGGACAGTAAAGCATGCAGGGTTTCATACATGGGGAAAAAGGCACTGGCTGGAGCAAACAGCTGAAGAGGTGGCGGTTGGATGGATGTGAGGAAGGCACAGCCTTGGGATGAGCCTTGGGGCAGGGGATATGAGGTCTGTGCTTCTGCCAGGCTCTCAGAGTGACAGTCCTGTTTCAGAGAGTGCCTCGCAGAGGAAGGATGCAAATCTGAAGAGAAAAGATTGCTGTGACTTTGGCAGCAGTGCAGAAAACGGGAAGGAAGAGCTCAAGAACATGAATTAGAGCAAGGCAACTGCACTCGGAGCCAGCGGAGTGGTGAAATGAGGGAAGTGGGCAAAGGAGTATGGAAAGCTTTATCTTTTGGGAAGGGTTAGATGAAACAATGGCCTGATTGGGGAAATGAGGTGGCAGAGGGAAGGAGGCTATAAAGATGCAGAAGTGTATAAAGGAAAGTTATCTGAGGTTTGTGATGATGGTGGCAGCAGCCATCAGTTTATTCAGGTGAAGGAAAGCTGCAGATGTGCCTGTTGTGGGGGAAATTCTGAAACGAAATTGCTTTTGGTTCTTAATAAAAGGAAGTTACCAATTCTTGGGCAGACTAAGCCCTGGTGTTTCACCAGAGGCTCTTTAAATCTTATTCGAGACTCAGAGATTTCTTAACTTCACGATGCAGTTCCATTTTCTAACATGACTAAATTCTCCAACCTCTGCCTGGTGCTGAGCGAGTGAGGTGCAGCAGAGGAAGTTCCCTGCAGCCTGGAACACGTGCAGGGCTCCTCTGTGTGAGCGTGGCCAGGCAGCTTTTGGCTCCACAAGCCGCCCCAGAGCTCTGCCTCAGAGCTGGGAGCTCCTGGAGTAAATCCCTGCCCAGGTGTCCGTGTGGAATGAGATCCCATCTCTGCAGGCAGCTGGTGTGGGTGCAGCTGCCCTCTCTGAAGTGCTCTGGGGTTGCTGCTTTGGAAAGCCCGTCTGCCTTTGCTGCGTGTCAGACGGTGCCGGCTGCGTCCCTCAGGATACAGAGCTTTGAGCACTGCTAAAGATTTGGGTCACTGATGAGTGTCGTGAGCAGCATCGCAGCAAAACAACCTGCCGTGTTACAAGCTGTACCCTCAGAGAGACTTGGGAACGTTCTTTGAAGGATGGATGTATCTTTTCATTTCATTTCGTGTTTTCTAAAACACCTCTGCTGCTTGTTAAATGAACTTGCTGTGTGTCTCTGGGTGTGGTGGGTTTATTGCCGTGCAGTTTAGAGGTCGCTGGTGCTTTGGCATTTCCAGTTGCCCGTCCCTGGGCAGCTCGGAGTGCTTGTGCAGCAACGTGCTCAGGGAGATTGCTGATGGCTTTCAAATGAAATGGATGTTGCAGCAAATGTGCCAATGCGAGAGGAATGATGTGTGGGAGAGAACAAGAGACCGTGCTTATGAGAGGGCTGCTCCGTGACAAGGATTTTTTTTTGTTGCAAGGCAGAAAATGAATTGAAGGGAAATGAGAAAATTGACTGAGTTGTTTAAATTAATGCTGATTGGTAACAATCCTTTCCTTCCAGCTTTTTTCTTGGGCGACGTCTTCTTTATACAAATGCCACTGTTTATGTTGTTACATAATCTGATTTCGTGGTTTGATTTTTATGGCATCATTATTCACAGAAAATCCACTTTTTCTGGAAAATCCCTTCCTTCCCCAGTTTATTGATGTATTTATGAGCTCAGTGGTGTGACATCTGACAGCCTACTCCGTTTTCCTGTACCACTTCCACACATTTCCCAATATGAGTAATGCATGACCGAGAGCAGATAATGCGAAAATAGCGCAATGCTATTGGTGTTTTAACAACGAAAAGCACTGACTCTTTCTGAAAACTTAATTTGCTTCTCATGCAGACTAAATTAACAACAGGAACGTTTGAAGGCATGTTGTTTCTTTGGTGCTTTGTTAATCCACATCCCCGCAGGACTTGCATCCTTGTACTTCCATCCCAGGAAATTAACAGTTTTGTTTGGGATCAAAGAGTAGTTCAGCTTCCTGGGCCTGTTTCTAGGATGAATACAGATGGAAATTTGTAAGATGTAGGTAGGGACCTACTTGCTAGGAATAGGGAGTGATGTGCTTTCTGGGTAAAATGGCAAAAAAAGCTTTTTGGGTCAACTTTAAGCTATGGCAACACTACAGAATTTTGGTTTACTCATTGACATAGAGGAGGAGAATCACTGTGTATATTATATGTGTATTCAGTGTTGCAAGTTTGCTCTGAGTTTCATTCTGTTGAGGAATTCTTGAATGTGGAGTTTTGGTACAAAAGTTGTGACAGTGTGCACTGTTTGCCTTTTTGAGAGGTGTGAGGTTGTATTTCAGCGTGGTTTGCATGATGGGGCTGTTTTCAAGTCTTTCAACCTTTGCAGTGAAGCCAGTTTTTGGTTTTCAGACAAAAATGCCTCAAGCTCTTTGAAAATGTGTATTCAGAATTTGCAAAACTTAGTAAGTTCCAGCTTGGACTTGATAGAGAATCTTGTAGGCAATTCTCTTGGGGCAGGGGAGGACTAGCCAGGCAAACTTGTTATTCAGGCTGTCTCCAGCACACCAGTCCTTCTGGAGACAAAAATCAGACCTGTGCTCTTACACTTGCAAATAACGTGAAGGTTTGGCTTCATGGAGAAGTGCCTCTCCCTCCAGCACCCTGCTGGCTCTGCAGTGACTTAGCAAATCGGTACATTTATATAATTTGATAGCTGGCTTCTTGCTGAGCTATATTGTACTCTGAAAATTCTGAGTCATATGCCTTGACATCTTAGCACTTTCCTTGGCAGCCCTAGAAATCATGCATTGGCCATGGTACTGGGCCTACAGCGCTGCTTTGTCCTTGAAACGCTGCCCTAGAATTGACCGGCCTTGCCAGCGGCTGAAAAGCAGGAAATCGCCCCACCCGTGAAGATGCTGCTTTCTTTGGGGAGCTGTGTGCAGTGAGGGACAGTCCCGTCCTCATGGAGATGGTTTCTTGGCACAGCTGGGGACAGTGGCAGTTTGTCCACCCTTCTGTGAGTTGCTGGAGCTTGAGACGTGGGGCACAGCAGTGGAGGCTGAGGTTCCGCTCTCTGGAGGGGCTGGAGAGCAGAGGAGCGAGAGGGTAAGGGGTGGTGGTGGCGTGTTCTTCTGGGAATGTTGCAGCATTTTGCTCTCACTTCTGGCAGGGGATGCTCTGTAGGCCACGGCCCAAACTTTTTGAAAACCTTGGTGGAAGTTGGATGGATTGGTCTCTGTAGGCTGAGCTTTCTGTTGCACGTGTAGTGTGAGTTTTCTACAGACCCATCTTCTCTGAGGTGTCACTGGTCCAACTGCTTTAAATTAGTCACACTCTCACTGTGCTGCTGACAGGAGTGGCTGGAGGCCTTTGATCTCCCTGTTTAGCAAGAGGTGACTGTTTCTTGTCTCAGGAGTAGTGTACAGTGTTTTACTCTCTTCTGGTTCTAGATTGTTTTCCAGAGACATGGCAGTACTGCAAATGTACTGAATTCAGTGCTGCTGTTCAGATCAGGAGTGTCTTGACAACTCCATCTTTGTGTTGCAGACATGTAAGGCAAATGAGGTCATTTTGAGCCTGGAAACAGGGAAATAATCATTGCAATAAAATGCTGTAGAGGATGTTTATGGCAGACTAGGAGAACTGCGTTGAGTTCTGTTGTGCAAACCTGTGTTCCTGGAGCAGGCCTGCAGGGTGTGAGCTGGTGGTTGAAGCTTTAGGACTTGCTTTGTTATTTGCTTTGTAGCTTCTTCTCATCTTCCTTAATCTTGGCAAGGTGAGCTGTACCCCAAAACACTTGTTTGGGTGACCCAGGGTAGGGGAAGGAGCAATTTCTTGTCTGTAAATGCGTTTCTCTGTCTTAGATCCACCAATCCGACGACCCCACTAACGTAGTCGGTCCTGGGCTGGGCAGGTGCCTGGGCTGCCTTGTCTCTAACAGCATTAGCAGTAATTGGGATTTCGTTCAAGAAAGAAGTAGATACACCAAGCTGAAGATGATTGGCTGCTCTCTTTTAACAGACAAGTCTGAGAAGGAAAACCCATTCGAATCCCCTTTCATTCTGGATTGGTGGATCTGAAGCCCAGAAACAAAGTTTCAGGTAAGAAGTCACCCTGTACTATATCTTGCTGCTTCTGCTTAGATGAGTTTGTCCGCACATTCAGTCTCTTGCTTTAACTGCTTCATGTCCCCCAAGTGTGAGGGTGCAGGGAATCAGCTGCTGAACTTACAGTCAGACGGGGCGTGGCCAGGAAATACAGGAGCAGTACTGGAGAGAATTGCCAGTCTGCTGTGAAACACAGGCCTGGGAACACGAGGTGAACTTCTGTGTGTGCAGGAACGGGCACAGAGCCACTGGCTACCACATCCTGCTTCTGGAAGGGGAGAGCAGCCTTGCCAGTGACTGCCTCGGGCTCCCTGTGGAGTTCAGGATCACAGCCCTGGGTTCTGTCCCTGTCCTCTGATGGGTCCAGCAGAACTGGAGAGAACTTCTCTGGTTGTTCCTAGGACAAATTCCTGTAGCTTTTCCTGCTGAAATGCCATTTGAAATTCTGTTGTGGCAGCACTTGGAGTCCGTGTCCTAAACCCTTCCTGAGATGTCAGTGTGAAGGTCTGGCCCCAGCTGTTTTGGGACAGGTGTAGGGCAGGGCTGGCAGGAGGAGCCTCACAGTGACAGTGGGTTTATTTCAGAGTAGGAGAGAGTGGTTGTACTTTGAGTCACATTCATCTGAGATTTGGGAAGCCTGCAAAAGGCTACAACAGGTTATCTTGGAGATGGGTTTGGAAGGTGTTTGTGTGCCTCAGGAAGGCAAGCTGGGTCCCTGGCTGGCAGGAAAATAAAGTTATGTAAGTTCAGTATCGTATCTGGTGTGAATGGGAGAGCTGCACCTCCCAGTGCCCAGCTTTACTGTAAGCTGGTGCTTTGATGGACTTGGCAACTTACTTCTAAAGTCACTATGAAACAATGTACCTGGATTCCTTTGGACACTAACAGCAGCAGTGCTAAGCCTTTGTGGTCTCCTTTGTAGGCAGTTACAGCAGTGAATGGTGAGGCCTCAGTATTTAACCTCCTGCAGCAGAAACTCCTGTAGGTGCTGTTGATCTCATGCATTGTTTTAGTTCTGCGTTTGTTTTGCTGGTGTGGTATTTTGTGCCAAAGTTATATTTGAATTTAATTGATAAGTACATTTATAACGAATTACTTGTGCAAAGGGTGCTCTTGTTTCCTGGTTTGATTTTTCGAGTAGTTGAATTTTATTTGGTTAGGGTGGAGAAATCTGTTTTAGTGTAACTCTCTAAAATAAACCCGAGGGAGAATCTAAGGGAAACACTAACCTTAGACTGACACATTTCTTGCATTCTTATCTAGTATCAAATTGAATTTGTTCCGCACACCCATCAGACTCACTTTGGAGTTAAAACTGTAAAATAACATCTTTCTGTGGAATATTTGCTGTTCAGGGTGTGCCTTTTTCTAAAATGAGAAAACAGGGAGACAGAAGTGAACTCGGCATCTTTAGTGATGAAAACTGAAAAGAGGAAATAATTTAAAATACCCTGAGCAGGGCAAAAAAGAGGAAGCATAAATTGGTGCCCCTGCTGATCAAGATCCTCAGTGTTATTTAATATTGCTTAACTTTTGGAAACATGCACCAGCCCTACAAAGGCAGCAGTAGAGCTGAGCAGGTTGGAGGCTTTGTTCTTGCCCGTGTTTTGAATGTTACACTTCAGCAAGTACAATGTGAGGCAGCTCTCAGAGCTGTGTCAGTGTTCCTCTGCAGCCTCGGGTGTACAGCCCCTGCCTGGGAATCCAGGGTTTGTTCCTGGCAGCCCAGGCTCCACAGGCATCGGAACCTGTCGAGTGCTTGCACCCTGCCTTTGTAGGATTTATTGTTAGCCGTGTTAGGCCTCATCCTTAAAAACTTAATACAGAAGAGTCTGAGACAGCTTTTAACATGTTAGACAAGTTTCAGCCACATTTTTCTGTGTTTGACTCCCTGCAGGTTTCTCCTGTGTGATTGGCAGTGCTGGGTCTGTGTTCCCCAGTCAGGATGTGCCCTGAGCTGTAAGCCCCTGGCCTGCTGCAGGAGAGCAGAAGAAAGTGTTTGCTTTAGACATGGCCTTTTCAATGTAACACAGGGGATGTTAGTGCAGAAAGATATATGACACTTAACTGTGGGAGTTGGGGTGTACGTACATGAAGGAAACAAGGGCTAATCTAAATGCTGTGTATTTTGGAAAATTTAGATTATTTCAGTTAATGTTCAGAGTGACTTATGCAAACGTCTTAGGATTTCCTTCCCAGTCCTTTGTATCTTCTTGAAAACGAGCTGCTGCATCTCATGAGTCTTATCCTGATGAATAAATTATAATGGAG
The DNA here is from genome assembly GCA_013399875.1 of Gymnorhina tibicen. Lineage (NCBI taxonomy): Eukaryota > Metazoa > Chordata > Aves > Passeriformes > Artamidae > Gymnorhina > Gymnorhina tibicen. Next base: position 48,790 of record VXAZ01007895.1, read on the forward strand.
TAAGATGGTTATTCTATTCAAAGAAAGCATTTAATCTTCTCTCCACTGAACCCATATTCCTTTTGTAGCATTGATTGTGTGTAGCAAACACACACTTTGATCTTCAGGAGCAGAGTGGGACAGCGTTATCCATCAGCCTCCTGTGAATTCAGTGTCCTATCTAGAGCATCGCTGTGGTAATGAGGAGAATTTCTCTGATCAATTCTTTTCCCTTGTCTTGCTTTAAATTTCCCGATTCCTCACTTAGTGTTTTTCTCCAAATGCAAGAACTTATGTGCAGATCTTGAATGGCTGTTGGAAGGTTGTTTCATTGAGCAGTTTTTATTGTGAATGGCAATCATTTGGCTAAATTGATTTTCCTAATGGCACTGTGACTCAGCTATTGGTTACCTATTTTTTGAGAACGATCTGATGGCAATAAAAGAACAATCAAAAATGTTTCACAAGTTAAAATGAGTTTGCCATTCTGTGGATATTTATTTTTGAGAAATTCACTTGCATTTGTAGTTCATGGAAGGACAGAAATAAATGCAAGAGTAAATTATGTCTAAAACAACTTTGTTGACCTGGGAGTACAGTTCTGCTAAAATTGAAGCAGATTGCTGGAATGCACAAGTAGAACTCCCTGGAGTGTGGAAATGTGTTGCATGGATGGTACTCCAACAGCCTTCCAAGTCACCTAGGCCCAGTGAGGCTGCATTTGGCCATGGAAAAGGCAGTGATGTGATGGCACCGATTCCAACAGACTTGTGTGGAGCACGTGAGCACATGGCATCTCCCAGGGCACAGCCTGGCTGTGGAATGGCGGCAGGAGGAGCCCAGAGTGCCCCTGTTGGTCAGCCAGGTGTGTCCGTGCCTCCAGAGACCTGCAGTGTTGTACCAAAGCTGCGGGACCATCCCCTGCCAGCCGCGCTGTCCCTGGGAGAACTCGTGTCACTGTTCCCTGCATGTCCCACAGAGCGTTCCCACACAGACCCTTGGATGTTCTGCTTCCCCACCTGTGCACACACCCGGGGCACTCATTCCCAGCCCGGGGATCCACCACTGCTCTGCTTGGCACTGTTTGAGTAAAGCCCTTATGGGAAAAGCACCAGGTAAGATCTGGAGGAAATCCCAGCCTGCAAACCGGGAGGGAGTTCGAGTTGGCCGCTGTTCCTGCCGAGTGTAAAATAATACTGAAGGCCTTGAAACAGTGTTACTGCTCATATTTTTTATGTCTTATTGTGGTTAATGCTGATTTTTGAGGAGATCTGAGCTTGACATTAGGTTGGAGGTGGGAGCATGAGGCTTTCCCAGACTGTCAGACTGCCCTCGAATCCACGTTGGCTTTTCAGAGCACCCCTTGGGCTGCACTGGCTGAGCCCCCAGCCATGGAGAGGGGTTTAAGTAGCACCACTTACCAATAAAATTATCAATATTAAGTGTTGATGGAAATACAGAAATACCAGTTGTGTTGGTCCAGGCCTAAATCAAAGTAAACTAACCAGGAAATCACCAGTGTTGAGTAGCATGTGAGTTCCTTATAGCTAAAAACCTGAAAAAATTCACAGTGAAGGTTGAAGTTTTGGTTGTACCTTTTTTGCCAGTTGAAATACCTGTTTATAGCCCCATGGATATCCAGAGCACAAATTAACCTTACTGAGGAACTCTCAGCTTTGCTGTCACAAGAAAGCTGGAAAAAGCATTTAGGATTTCTAAACTTGAGTGGTTTTTTAGGTTTTAATGTTTAATTTAGTTTTGTAATAAACTGCATAAGAAAAAAGTAGTTGCAGGAGGGGTGAATTAATATAATTAGCCATGCTCCTTGGAAAAAATGGAGTGAATTAGCTCTTTCATTTGTTTTACTCTATTTTCCTTTGAAATTCCAAAATGCCTCTCCTTGCCAGTCTTTTTTGGACTCTTGTCTAGTAACTGATTTTCACAAACAAGGATATTTCTGCCTTAAGACCAGAATTTCCCAAGCTGTAAACACACCGATAAATTTGTATTCCTTAAGTTATCTTGTATAAATAAAATGAATGCTGTGAAAAATTCTGAGGTCATAACTTTAATATTTTATAAAACTTGCAGCATAAGTCTGGGTTATGTAAACGCTGTCATTCTTGATTATGACACTGCAATATTGCCATGCCTGGGTTGCAAAGGTGTTCTAATTCCATCAGGAATACAGCCTATAGGCATTTCTTGAGCAATTAATGGGCTTTAGAGGATAAACGGGTGATGTTTTTTTTAAGGGATACAAAAGTGTGAGCATTTCTGTGTGACAGTATCGGATGCGCTGAAAGAAATAATTTCTGGGCATTTTACACTGCTTTAATCAGACTGTGCTGTAACCTGGGAGAAGTCCAGAGTGAAGGAAAACTTTGGGTGGTTCACGGCCTGAGACAGTGTTTTTAATACTTCCGTCCTAAAAGTTCCCACCTACAAAGCGGGTTTATTGGATGCACACTGCTGCGTGCTTTGCTATTAATATAAGAAGTTCTTAACATCTGAGCCTCAAAGACATTGAAGCATCTTCCCTTTTTACTGGGGATTTACAGGTTTCACTGGGAATGCAGCATTTTGTATAGGCTGCTTAAATTTGAGATTTAAGATTGAAACCTAAAGCTTGAGATGTAATTCTTGGGGCTAGACCGCCAAAGCAGTTTTTTGTGTATGGAATTAACATCAGTCATCTAATAATAAAATTAGAGTATGAATCTTTCCAAGCACAAAGCATTGAAGAGATCAGAACGAGGGTTTCTGTGTCTGTTCCCTCCTTGCCCTGGAGCTCAAAGCCCCTCTCAGCTCTGGAGACAGGGCCTCCAGGTGATCCCCAGCCCTCAGGATGTGGGGCAGTTAAAGCTCTGCATTGCTAGTCACCTTATTCCTTAAAATCTGAGTTTCAGCTGGCCTTCCCTTCACCTGTGCAGTTCTGTTCTCTGTGTTCCCACTGAATTCTGTGCCCGTTGGCCACTGGCAGTTTCCCCTTCCCAGACTTTATTAAGTAGTGCTGCATCTCCCTGGGCTCCTGGCGAAAGCGGGGCCAGTGCAAAGTGAAGGCCTGAGCTGAGGCTCCTGCTATGCAAAGCGGAGTCTTTGGAAATCTGTTAAGCTTTTATTCGTGACAGGGTCAAGCAGTAACATGTCAGGGAAGCACACAAATATTTGCACGCTCCTGTTTTGGTGTGAAGTGGGACACAATATTGAATTTGTAGCATTGTGCAATAGCAGTGCTGCAGCTGAGTGTCCAGGGAGTTTTGTAAACCCTTTCGTGCAGGGTTTTGTAATGCTGTGAAAAGGTTTTTGTGTGGTTTAACCTTGGCATGGAAAAGGCCTCGGTGTCTAATGCATTTTGAATTAAATTTTAAAAAATGTTCTCAAGTTACCCATTTTTCTCTTAAGGGCTTAAAATTCAGTTTATTTAGCTAAAGTAGTTCCTAACCCCCCCACATAATAACCTCTAAACCAGTGATTTTTAACTTAGAATTTGTGGACACCTACAGGTGTAGATTCATTATAAACATTATACTCAGCTTTCTACACCTGATCTGAACATCTCAGGAGAGAAGTTTGCTGTGTTTTTTAAATGACTTTTATTAAGTCATGTGAGCAAAGTGACTTTTTTTAACCAGTCCTAAATGTTTAAAAATGTGTTTGGGCTTTAATCAACACCTGCAGCAATACCCTGAATTTTGATGGTTCAGTGCTGCAGAAACCCCATGCAGGTATCGTCCTAAATAGGAATACAGAATGAAACAGATTGGAAAAGAAGTTTCTTGGATGATACACTCTTGTTTTGAAAAACAGACCTATAAAAAGTGTGTATCTTCAATCAGTAGGTTTTAACAGTACATCCCATCTTTTTTGAAAATATGAAAACCTCTTTTTTTTCTGGTGTCTTGTTGGAGTTAAGGTAGTTCCCCTGTTGTCACTGGTTGACTGTGTTAGAACAGTCCTGGGAACTAAATTTCAAATGTTGGTGTGAGGACATGCCGAAGTAAATGACTGCAAAGTAATTACGGATATACTGGATTAATTACTTTATAGCTACATCCCATTTCTGTAAACTTTAAATAAACTTTTAAAAACTTTAGTAATTGAAAACTATTTTTTTTTAAATTTTGCTATTAAAGAAAGAATAATACCATAAAACATAAATATGACTATTTTTGCCTCTGCCCATGAGATATATGCTCCCACTCCTCCCATGCCAAGTGCATAGCACAGGATGTCACTATGGAATCAGCACCTTCCTGCTGGTTAAGAGAGGGAATTTCACTGTGTTTTGATGTTGCTAGGGGCATTCTTGTGCTGGTTTTCCTTTAATTTCTCTCCTTAGCATGGAGAAGAAAATATGAGTCTTTCTTTTGTTTTATTTGTAAGATATGAAACAAAAAAAAAAAAAGAGTTTTGAACCCCTTCAGGTGCTCTGGGCTCTCTCCCCCTCCTCGATCCTGGCACAAACTGCTTTCCATGAGGCTTCACCTCCAGTTATTCTGCTTTCAGCTTTGACCTGTGTGGGGCTTTTCTTTTAAAGTTTTGGTGTCTTTTGTAACTCAATTGGAAGCCTGTGTGGAAAATGGTGAAAGCTCAGTCTGTGCCAAATGCTGGAGCTGGGTTTGTGCACTGCTTGATGCTGAGGAATTGAATCCTTTTCCCTAACCTTATCTGGTGTATGTAGTACTCTGTCCTTAAAAGGAACTGGGAAGTAGTATTGGGGAGCTACAGAAGTTTTGGGGAGTCCGTCTGCATCGAATTTCTTCAGCTTCAGAAAAGAAACAAAAGGGATCTCCAGACTTTTCCTAACTATGGGGAATTTGGTAGTTAAGCCTGGGTGGCAGAATGAGTAATAAATGTAGCCAGGGGATAATTCGGCTTTAGGATATCTTCAACTATAATTCCAACATTTCCCCCCAGTCAGTTCATTAGGGTACCTTGTGGAAGCAGAACTTGGTCATGCAATTTGAACTCAGCTAAGTGTGGTTCCTCTCTAAAACGTGCTCCCGCTGTCAGGCTGCGTGTCCCGGTGCAGACCGGGACCTCGCATTAACACCGGCTTTGCTGTCGGAATAGAGAACCACAGTTTGTTTGAGAAAGCTGAGACAGTGGGGAGTACCAAACCTTAATTCCCAGAGCTCCTCCAGGTGGATCCTAAAGCCTTGCCACCCCAATGGCACCTCCTGGCCTCCTGTGCGGGGGACAGCTGGGCAGGGATTTTGGCCAGGCCGTTTTGCTGGGTGAGGCCTCTGCCCTAGAACCTCTGCTGTGGGCAGCAGTGTGTGGGTGAACTAAAACTCTCCTGCTACTGGGAGTAAGTTAAAATGTTCAGCTGGGCTCTACAGCCTCGAGGTTACAGATGGGGAAAAGGAGCTCAGGCCAGAGGGGTGGCTTGTCCTTGTTTGCTGCACAGGATCTTCAGTGGTTATTTTACCCTTGGCCGCTAACATGTGATGAATGTAGAAATAACATAGATAAGTACCCACGTTAACATACTAATGAGTTGCCTGCCTTGAGTGATTTGTTGTGGCATCTAACTGCTTCTTCTCTTCCTTCCTTTTTGTCACCCTGCAGTGTTCTGTGCCAAGGTCTTTGTGGCTAGGCTGCTCCAACCTGGTAGAGAGCATGTGCGCACTGAGATGCCTGCAGAGCATGCCCAGTGTCAGATGTCTCCAGGTGCCTTTCTTCTTTCTTGTTGTAAATGTTATGCTGTTGAACTTGTGTTAAACTCTCAGGACTCTGTTTAATCCAATTGTTAAGTCTGCTAAATGTTTTTTGTGCATCCTTTTCTGAAATCTTCTACTTAACTGCATTGTAGGAGTGACTCTTTAAGGGCTTTCTGTGCAGTAGGGCCGGGGGGTGAGCTGTTGTGTTTTACTGCCTGTTTACTGAAGTTGTGATATCAGTAGCATAGTTCTGCATGTTGCCTGCTACGTTTTGCTTTCTCGTTTAACTTAAAAAATAACATAATGAGCTTTGCCATTTCTCTTAAATTGCAACAAACTGACCAGCCTGTGATATTTTTGTGATTTAATTTAGAAAGGATAAGCTTTTTATTTGCTCCTAAGCGTGGTCTGGGTGTAGCCTTACCTTAGTCTTTGCACGTGTTTGAATGCAGAACAGTGAGCATGGAGTCCTGGGGTCTTTGGGTTGCTCTGTTAACTCAGTTTTTTAACTTTTAAGAAGTGAAGAACAAGAGATGGGGGGGGGCGGGGGGGGGTTCTGCATAGAAAACCACTAAATCCTAAGTTCTCTGTTGTTTTTCTTCTAGTAAGCTGTTGGAGCTGAGCCTGCATAATTTATAGATGGGGAATTGCTGCTTCACTGGTTTGGGAGGGATTGAAAATGATAAAAAGGGAGCTTTTGGGACCAGTTAACAATTTTGAACTCCCAGGGTATCTACCTTGGAGAGAAAATGCTCAACATATGTAGTAACTGTGTGGCACTTCTGAAGTGTTTCTGAATGTAACATTTTTTAGCAGAACACAAGGATTATTTAACATTAGTCTGTTTTGTAACATAAGAGCATTATTCAGTGGTTCAGTCTTTCATGTGTATAAAATGAGTACTTAAAAGAAACTGCTTTTTTGTGAATGAAAATGAACAATTGAGTTTTGTGTGTCACTCCATTTGAGGTCAGCCACTGGACAACATCAGTGTCTTACCTTAGAGAGTAACCAGTTATTTCAAAACCTCTCCTCTCACCTGCAAAATGTGGCCACTTGAAATCCAGCAAATCTGAATTTCAGAACCAGAAATTCCTTCAAAATTTCTGTTAAAATGCAAATCTGTTTTTCCATTTGAATGCTTTATGTTTCCAATTTTGAAATAGTACTCAAAGAAAGGACAAAAACTTATGTCCAAGACAAACTCATAGATGGATAATTCAGTTTTATAGAGATGAACAGTCTGATGGCCAAGTAATGCTTATAGGACATGCCTACAGTCATGCCAGGGCGGAGTCCCAGGGGTTTGGTGTCTGTCTTGGGAATATTTGCAAGCTACTTCTAATGTGAGATCTCCCTGCTCCCTTTCCTGATCCTCAGCACTGACCCTTTCACTGGGAAAAAAAACTTTATTTCAGTGGGAATTGTGAATTGCTTTTTCTCCCAGGATCTGTTCTGTCAGTGGCCAAAGAGCATCTCAGAAGATGTTAGCGAGTGGTCGTGGTTGGTTTTAAGCTGGCTGGTGATGTTGGGAGCATGGTGGGAAGGGCCAGGGTGGTTTCTAGGCTGCTTCCCCAGCCCCGCTGAGGGTGAGCAGTGGCTGTGGCACAGCTGCTCCTGGGGCTGTTCTGTGCAGAGCCAGGGCTGCCACCCTGCACTTGCTGCTTCATTTTGTGACCTCCTCTCTACCTGACTTGGGAAGTTGTGATTTCAGCCTCGCTGTGTTTATCACCTTGAGAACTATTTCAAGCCAGGAGCAGTTTTGCTGTCACTGATGTATTTTGTGTGGCTGGGATAGATTTCGGTTTCCTGGAGCGCAGCCTTGGCAGGGCTGGCTGCTGGACCCCCCCAGTGGATTCCAAAAAGCCTCCTCAGGCTGGGGAGCTCCTTAGCAGGTTCGGGCCCTGCAGGGCAAACTCCTGGTTTGGGAATTGCCCAGACTCCTTCGTGTTGGATCTGAGAACTTGGACTATCCCTGGTTTCTTGCAAATCAACTCCACTAGGTGCATAAACTGTGAATTGATCAGGGGAGAGCTCAGCCCAGGCTGGGATTTGATTCACTGGTGCAGAGAATGTTGTATTACAAACTTCTGTTGATAATACTGATGACAGGATAAAGTACAAACCAGTTTGTTCATCAATGTGCTGCTTTATAGATGAGATTTTGGGGAACCTGTTGTCATGCAGATATGGTGTCATACAGTTAAAACCCAGGGCTAAGGCAGCTCTTGTGTAAGAATGTGACACTTGGAAAAATTCCTCAGATCTGTCTTGTTTTCAGGAATTGTTACAGCTCTGTCAGCTTTCATGAGAGCCCCACTGAAGTACCAGTTAATTTCTGTAAGGCTTTTCTGCTCCATGTGCCAGTGGGAATTTCACCATCCCAGAACATCTGTAGCCCTATAATAGTAGCACTTAGGTTAACAAATTGTGAAGTACATCCCTGCAAGGGCAAGCACAGTGTTCAGGCAGGTGGGGTTGCTTTGAGGCTGTGGGAGCCCAGGGTGTGGAAGGAAACAATGCTGTGTGTCCAGCCTGTTGCACTTCAGGAGTGACTGAGGAGGGTTTCACCAGGCCTTGGCTCCCTGGGGTTGTTGGGCTTGTGCTTTGCTGCTGGTGCACCCTCCTGGTGGATTGTCCAGGGAACAAGAGGGAGGAATGTCCTGAGCAGGAGAGACCTGTGACACCTGTGCTCCAGGGGACAGCGCTCTCAGGGACAGGGTGGGATTGTTGGGGTGTCTGCAGGCCCAGGGGTTGGACTTGGATGATCCTTGTGGGTCCCTTCCAGCTCAGGATATTCCATGGTTCTGTGAAATACTGTACCAAAATAAAGGCTTTTTTCTTTTTATTAAGGTTTGATTGTTTTTGTAGAGCTGCAACCAGAAGAGGCTTTGAGACTTTTGGAAGTGTCTGTGAAGGATTATTTATTAAAAAAAAAGTTCTCCTTTTGGGTGTGTGACTCAGTGATGCCTGAAGGGGAACTTGGAAGCAAAAGTGGCACCAGCTGCTTTCCCCATTTATTATTTTTGGCACCATGACTTGCCCTTCATTGTTTCCTGAGCTCAAAGCCCACATAGAAATCAGGTGGGGCACAGACACCAGGAGCTCTTGGTTCTGTAGCACACATTCAGTTTGGGTGAAATGATTAAAAGGAAGTGCAGGAAGGGAAATTCAGAAGCTCTTGGGTGATTCACGGAAGTTATCTGGGAGTTGTACCTGTTGTGTGTGGTGTGTGTAGAGTGGCCAGTGAACAGGCCTGAGAGAGGGAAGAGCAGTCTTCAGTCTGGAGCCTTGGACAATCTCTTCAGGAAGCTCGTACTCAGTCTTGGGGCTTTTTCAAACCTTTAGGCTTCAGCAGCCACCTGCCATCCACCTAAAGGAAGAAAGCAGGGATTAGGTTTGCTCTGCCTTTCTATGGTGTTAACAATCATCAAACCTAACAAGGCTGTTTAAAATCGAGCTGTAGCATTTCAGCAAATCTCCCCTGCCCGTGGATGGGGGAGGCGTTCCCGTTCTCAGTCTGGGTGTGTATTCTGTGCTTTTCCTCGTGCAGTACGACACCTTCGTAGTGCCTGCAGTTTACTGGAGAAGTATTTGCTTTCTGCATTCTGTGAGCTGTTGGTGAGTGCAGAAGAGAGACAGGTAACTTATTAAAAAATATTTATTCCTATTTGTGGTACTTGAGGTTTGCTCTCATCTACTCTGGCTTCTGGTTTAATTGATAATGTTAGGAAATAAAGTCCCTGGCACTTAGCACTTGTTTCTGTTGCATGGAGAAGCACATATTAAATGCCAGTTCATAATACTTGAAACTGCTACAAGGCCTTAGTTTTAACTGCTTAATTATCTTTAATGATGTTTTTGTACATGAACACACTGGTATCCAATAGCTTCTGTTTTCATTTGCTTTGATATGGATTTCCCTGCAAGATTAAAACCAAAACTCTCGTTTAGGTCTTTAGAGAAACTGGTTCTGTTACCAGTTGTGTGATGCAACCCTGTGGATACAGCACCTTCCATGGCCGCATCCTTGGAGCACGGCGGGGTTTTGAGTGTGTTTTGTGGTGCTGATTTGGGAAGTGGCTCCAGCAGGGCTGCCAGGCAGAGACACATCCAGGGTTCTGGGCTCTGTGAGTAAACATCTCCAGTGTGGAGTGAACACTGCTCATTAAGCAGCAGAAGATAAGAGCCCAGGCATCACTTTGAATTATTGCATAATGTAGGAGATGATGAAATAAGTCTTGGGAAATGAATTATTAGAGAGATGCAATGAAATTAACCCAGTAACCAAATACTGCCCCACCAAGTTTCTTCCCTGTCTTCAGCTACACTTTTCTTTCACTTCTTTTTTAAAAGAGTCATTTTATCTCTCTTGTAAAACTCTGCTTAGGTTTTCTCATGCTTATTTTCACCCTCCCAAGGTCTTTGGGGTTATTAGAAAAGGTTCTTTCCTACATCTTTCCATCTATTCTTAAAGTTTTCAGCTTATTTGCATATAGTGCCCTGCTCCTCTTTCCCTTTGTGTTCACACATGGGGTGTGTGGCCTGGAAGCTTTAACAGAGTTCATTCACTGCAGGAACAAGAAATGTCTCACTTCCCAAGCTGCCAGTGGGAGATGTCAGCTTGTTCCTCCACAGACCAGATCTTAAAATTCGTGCAGTGGCTTTTTCAGACTTGAGTCTCCCCCAACTCCTCCCAGCCCGTTCTCGCGGTACTCCGGAGGCTCGGGCTAGCACGCGTGGCTTTACCTGTCCTTTGTCCTTGGCTTCTGCCCAATGGGATGTCTGGCTCCGTAGGCGCTCCTGGATCTGCGTTCTCCTTTTCATGGACTCCCCATCCCTGGGGGTGGTGCTCAGTGCTCTGGGCTGGTGACAAGGTGGGCATTGGGCACAGGTTGGACTCGATGGTCTGGGAGGTCTTTTCCAGCCTTACCGACCCTGTGATTCTCACAGTACATATCCTGGAGGTGGACAAGCAGTGGGAACGTGACATCAACTTGGTTCTTGCTGCTGTCATTCCTGCTTGTGGATTGACAGGAGTGTATCAGTTGATCCTCCATAACTGGAAGCTGTCTTCACAAAAATGGGGCTCTTAAAATCCATTTCAGTTGGCCAATTTGTAATTTACTACTGTTCTGGAGAACCTATTTGCCAGTGGCAGGTGGAGTTCTGGAGCATCAGGGTGTAGATGTTTATTCCTTACTCCAGCACTCCTGCAAAGGCAGTTACTTGTTAGCAGAGAGGAATCTCAGTGCTGTCACAGCTGAGCTGGGGCACAAGCAATCCCCGAAGGGTTTGGGTTGGAAGGACCTTAAACTCCATCTTGTTCCACACTCTCTGCCATGGGCAGGGACATCTTCTACCATCCCGGGTTGCTCCAAGCCCCGTCCAGGCTGGCCTGGAACACTTCCAGGGATCCAGGGGCAGCCACAGCTTCTCTGGGCACCCTGTGCCAGGGCCTGCCCACCCTCACAGGGAAGAATTTCTTCCGTGTATCTAACATAAATTTCCCTTCTTTCAGTTTAAACACAGAAGTTTCCAGAAGGAAGTTTATCTTTCGATTTATTGATGCTACAATTTAGCATTAACTTGCTTAAGCTTCTGTTTATTTTTCTTTACTGATTTTGAGCTTCTGTTGATGTTTCTATTCTGTTACCAGAAGGAAGCACAACAACAGAAAGTGTAGTTGGAAAAACTTGTAGTTGAAAGCTAAGAATTGAACATGAAAACTTCTTCATCTTCTTTTCCCAGTACAAATTGAGGCACAGACACGATGCTGTTTCCTAAAACGACAGCGAGTGCCGGAGATGGGCTCTGCTGAAACCTTCTCCTCCAGAGCATGAAATCACAAATGGGAAATGATGAGTGGCCTGTCGCTCTGGAGCCTGCACCCCTTTGGAAATGTTATTCTCTGCAGCCGTTGAAAGGAGTTGTCATAACCAGACAACTGCCTTGCTGCTTCTGTTAGGTCTGAAGTCATTTACAAATACCTCTTTGACATGTTTTCTGGTATTTTGCCTCAAAACAGTGGAACTGTTACCATTTCTTTTTGGAAACAGCCCAACAGATCCATTAAAAAGAAATACGTATTTGATTCCTTTTCTTTAAAGGAACAGAATGTTCTCTCCAATATCTGAAATATTTGTGCTTGTCCCTGTGTTTAAACAGAGTTTTCATAGATGGAGCTTTCAAACCGAGGCCAGCAGTGTAGAAGCAATTAAAGCTACCCGTGGTGGGTCTGGGGGCAGTGTGGGCAGGGGGATGGCCTGGATTCCCCAGTCCCTGAACCCAAGGTAAAAATGGCCAGTTTTCCCTCTGGTAATCAGCAGCAATGCTTTCCAGTGTTGTTCCTTCTGTCTGGAGTCTCCTCTCAGTGAAAAGTAATACCAGTTTGGGGTTTGTTTTCAGCAGTTTCTTGTAATAACTTTTTTTTTTTAGTTCTCAGTGTGGGTGTTCCAGCTTCTGAGGCCTGATCCGACAGCTCAGTTTGGTGGTAGTTGCACATACTGCAGGTATTTTGCAAAGGGTAACATTGCATTTTATTCCCCCTGGTGCTTCAGTGCTTGGCCATCCTGGTCATCCCCACCATATCCCAGCCTGTTTCCTTTGGGGTGCCTAAAATGGGATGAGCACTTTGGATGCAGTCTGGGAGTCCCTTATAGTCACAGCAGCTTTTTGTGGTGCTTCCTGATGGTGTGGCCAGCCATGGCTTGGTGCTGGATCCAGACTCCAGGAGGATGGGGAAATGTGAAATGCAGGGATTGCTTTTGCAAAGCATGATTTATTATCTGAAGGGAAGGGTTCTGATAAGCACTTCTCTGTTATCCTTTGTGTATCTGAGTGCTTTTGGCTTTATGACTTTAATTATTAACTGAGCCTGTTCATTCTTAGGGGCAGGAAAAGACTTTCTCTGTATTGGGTCAATTCCTAGTGTTTGTTTGGAAGTGGAAGTGAGCGGTTACTCACTGGAGTAAATCCCAGGACTGAGCTCTGAGCCAGAGCTCTGCTCTTTGCTTTCCTCGGCTGAGGAGCAGAAATGTGTCCCTGATGTGTGAGAACCAGCAAATGGAGTAAATATCTGTGAGTTTTGGTTCCTGATTTGCCTGGGACGTGATGTACATCCGTCACTTGTAGCTGGCTGTGGCTCCTGCTGAGGATTCCAGCTGTGCTCCCTGGGGTCAGTAAAAGGGGGGAGCAGCCTGTGAAACCACGTGGCAGGTTGGGGTCACCTGTGGTGGCCTCCCCTGGCTGGCACCGTTTGGGTGCTGCCAACCACTGACCTTTCTGCTTGTGGGGAAAGGGTTTTGCTGCTACAAACAACTTGATACTCATGAGTGCTTTTTTTGGACTTTGTTGTTTTCAGTGGTTTTTGGAGAGCACTAAAGGTCATACACTTCATCCCCAGGCTGCCAAGTGTGCTTGAACAGAAGAGTGACCTCTTTCAGGAGCCTGGTCCTCTTGGTGGGCAGTTCTCTCATGTTGGTCTTCTCTTCAGAAGTTGCCAGTATTCAGCAGTTAGTTATTGACTTAATCACTGATCTTTATGAGCGAGGGGAGGAGGAAGTGGTGATATGAGTTCCTCTTAGATGTGTCACTAAGCTGCTGCTGCGGGAGGGACTTGTGAACACAGAACAAGTCATGGGAGCTTAGAGATCCAGTCCTTACTCCTTTGGGTGCCTTGCTGCCCTGCCTTTTGTTAGTGTTTCTCTCCTGTTCCATGCAGAGCTCCCCATCTGTGCTCTCCGCGCTGGGAAGGGTATGTCCCTGTGGAGGCAGGGTCTCCATGGTGAATTCGTGGATCACCCCAAGGTACTGCACCTTGCCTCAGCAAATCCAGTACCCGTTGCTCAGAGCTGCAACAGTGACTGTTATGTCAGACAGAAATTGTGTCCCTCAAAAAGCTTAATGCAGTCCCACTAAGCCTGAGAGATTTCACAAGTGGTGGGCAGGAGCTGTTATTCCTGATGGCTCTTCTGAAGCATCTGCAGGGGGGATGCTGTTAGCCTCAGCCTCGTGTTGATGCTTTCTCAGCCTCCTTTGGAAGAGAGGATTTTTTCTCTGTCTGATCCTGTTACGGTGGAAAGAAATGTGTTAGGAAACGTGCCTTGCTCCCTGCCTGCCTTCTGGCAGTGCCGTGCTCATGCTGGCAGGGATGGAGGAGGGAAATCTGGCTGAGGAGAGGAGGAGCTGCAAGGCAGTCTGTTCTGGGTGTATGTGACACAGTCCTCTTCCTTACAGGTGCTGTCTCTTTCCCACAGAGGAATTTTCTAGGAAACAGAACTATATAATCAAATCTTTCCCACCAAGGTTGAAACTACATTTGTGCAGTGTCTTTGCACTGTGGACTCCTCATCAGACCCCCCTGGCAGGAGGGTGGGTCCCTTGCTCGGGGGAATTCAGCTGCTGTTTGGTACCAGTGTTGATGGTTCTGCTGATTCTGATGGTGCCACTCTGAGTCACCATCAAAAGGACACTTATCCTTTCCATGTGACAGACTCCTGGGTGCTTAGCAGGCTGCCCATTCCCAGCTGTCCCCAGCCTCTGTGATTTGCATCTGATGAGTTGTTTTGTAGGCCTTCAAGACTGACATTTAAGAGTCTTCACAGAGGTGGTTGGTTTCTTGTGATCCTTTGAAATGGTGGGAGAATCCAAGTACATCAAGGGAGGCATTAGAGTCAAGGGTAGCACAGCTGGCTACAGCCACAGCAGGGGATTGAGCAAACTGTACCAGTCCCCATCTGGCAGGGCCGGAGGAAGTGGTACAGCAGAGAAAGAAGGAACTATAAACTAAGCTTTTTACATATTTCTGTGGCAAAATAGTCCTGTTTGCAAAGCCTCACTGCGGAAAGGCTTGGCTTTGTGGTGCAGGATGGTCTCCCATTGCTCCCAAGTGGATTTTACACACACCTGAGAAGTTTGAGTTGGTGTTGCTGCCCTCAGGAGCAATACTGGTTTGCTGTCTCCATCCCAACCATCTCACTTTGTCAGCACTGGGTTGTGGCCAGGGCCACTGCACTGGTGAGGTTGGAGACTCTCAGCTGTCGAAGATCACAGAATCATGGGCGGTTTGGGTTGGAAGGGACCTTAAAGCTCATCTCATTCCTGCCATGGGCCAGGACACCTTCCACTATCCCAGGCTGCTCCAAGCCCCAAGGTCCAGCCTGGCCTTGGGCAGTGCCGGGGATCCAGGGGCAGCCACAGCTTCTCTGGGCACCCTGTGCCAGGACCAATACCCCATCTAACCCTGCCCTCTGGCAGTTAAAGCCATTCCCCCTTGTCCTGGCACTCCAGTTCCTGATGAATTGTCCCTCTCTGGGTTCCCTGCAGCCCCTTCAGACCCTGGCAGGGGCTCTGAGGTCTCCACACAACCTTCCCTCCTCCAGGCTGAACATTCCCAGCTCTCCCAGCCTGGCTCCGTAGGGGAGGTGCTTCAATCCCTGTAGCAACTTCATAGCCTCCTCTGGACTTGCTCCAACAGTTCCATGTCCTTCAACTTGTTCTGAACTCTTTGCTTTTTAAATTCTTACATGTTTTTTGTATTCTCCAAGTTCACACACAATTTTTGATGCAATCACCAAGCTGGACTTTAGGGGGAATCCAAACTACGCTTCCAGCCTGGGTTTTCCTGCATCTATTCTGCTTTTTCAATTATTTTTTAATACTGCTAAATATTTTATTGTTTTTGAGACTGCCAAATATTGACTATAAAGTGTATGAATGTAAATATATTTTGGCATGTCTTGCATGCTCTAACTGATAAGTGTTCAGGATAATTGTGTTAAATGGATTAGGACTATTAGAGTTTAAATTGGATGGAAAATACAAAACAAAAAACATATGATTAAAAAAAGAGTGAATGAAAGTGGACATTAAAATTCTTTCTGAGTTTTACTCAGTAGCTGATGATTAACTGCTCTGCTTGAAAAAATCACTTAAATGAGGATCAGGTGGAGTTCTCTTTAAAGTTGCCATACATGATGGCAGGATTTGAATGCACACTTCAGCTTTGAAAGCTGTAATACTTCTGTCTGCTTTTGAAGATTCTTGAGCTGGAGAGTTTATTAAAGGCATGTAATTCTGAAAAAATATTTACTGTAATGTTACAGGAACCCACCTGCAGTTCTGTACACTTAAGCCTGAGTTGCTAAAGCAAATATGCTCTGACGGTCTCAAGCTTGTGTGTAAGTCCATGTTTGGGGCAAATGAAAAGGGTTAGGCTAAAGGGCTTGGGATTCAGTACCTGAGTGGTGAAAATGCAGATTCCTGCTGCTCAGTGATTGTCACCTCTCTGCTGTAGCGATTTCTGTGTTGTCCTGCAGGATCTGTGAAATTCTATTTCAGCCTTGCTGACTCCAGAGTTGCCCTTCCCAGAGCCCCTTCAGACTGAGGGTGAGGCCCCAGGAAGCAGAGCTGGGACTCTCTGGGACCGTTCTGTGTTCAGAAGTGAGGGCCAGCAGCTTTCCTTCCTCAGTGCCATCCTGCCCAGGCCTGGGGAAGGGGATGCTGCTGGCACTGCCCCGGGCACAGCGCTGGGGCCGGGGTGCACCAGGGCTCGGTGTCAGCTGCCCTGGCTTTGGTTTGCCCTGTGCCGCAGCTCTGCCACCTTTCTCTCACACAAGAAGCTGTGCTGTGACATCAGGCACTGATGTGGTATGGATGGAAAATAATCTTCCAAACCCAGGAACCTGAGATGTGGGGCAACTGTTCCTGCTGTTCTCAAACCCTGTTCTGTAGGGTCTTACAGTGAGGTGCTTTTTGTATTCATCAGCTGGATCTTGAAGTTGTAGAGAGAAGTGCTGCCGACCTTCCAGGTCAGGAACATTTACCATCCATTATATAAATCATGTGAAATCTAAATTATGCGATTGCACATGCCTTTGAATAGCCAGATAAAATCAGCACTCGAGTGCAGAGTGTCTGCCTAACCCCAGGCAAGGCTGGGTGGATATTTAAAAAAATGATTTGAGTATTTTTTTACATCTTGTATTACTGAAGGCTTTTTCCTTTAGCTGCAGTTAGGCTGCAGCCTTCATGGAGATAAGGTTTTCTCCAGGTTCTGGGTTGCTTGGATATCAGCAGTTCCAAACCCACGCTGAACTTGTGCATAAACAAAAGCTTGTGTTTCAGACAATTAGTGAGTGATTAGAATTTCCCGAGCAGTTGTGAAGATGGATACACTTCCATGAGCTGCCAAGTCTGCGGTGCACTGCCTTACATCTCTGGAGGAAGCAACTGAACTTGGAACAGGACAGGATTCTTCCTTGGAGTAGCTCACTGGTTCTAGGCTTCAGTTCTATTGAATTTTCATTGCAGTGGCTACTTTTTCTGTATTTCTCTTGCGTGCAAATACCTTCTCTTTTGCAAAAGATCAACAATTGAGGGTTACTGCAAGTTTACTATTTCAGACTCTTCAGTGGCTTTGAGTAACCGTTGTGTAGCTTTTACTGCAAAAGTTTGTATAGAAGCCTGTTCAAAACCTGCTTAAAGCTTTGCTGATCTTTGGGGAAGAAGAGCAGAACTCAAAGAATGAGAATAAATTCTTGAACAGTCCTGGTGCCAGGGCAAAGCAAGAAGGGGTGTAGAAGAAAGTACTGAATGTTTAATTGAAGTTAATATCTGCTTTTGGTTCTTCGATCCCGGTGCCTTAGTATTTAATGCCAATGAATTTGTGGCTGTGGGCTTGTACTTGTTTGGAGCTGTTTATTTTTAAATTATTCTTCATTTATCTGTGCTTTGCTATGTGCTGTTTGTTATTCAGCCACTTCCTCAGGCTGCAAGTTCGTGTCCACTGCTTCTCTTCCTTCAGTTTCATGTTGTTTTCCTTGAGGGTTAGAGGGCTGCAGGGCTTTTCATGGAATGGTTTGGGTGGAAAGGGACCTTAGAGCTCATTCTGGTCCACCCCCTGCCATGGGCAGAGACTCCTTCCACTATCCCAGGTTGCTCCAAGCCCCGTCCAGCCTGGCCTTGGGCACTGCCAGGGGCTTTCTGGACCTCAGGGAAACACAGAAGTACTGAGCAGTAGTGGGTATGAGGGAAAAAAAAAATCAATCAGTTTTTAAAAAATGGCTTTAAGGATCGGGATCTTTCCCTGGCTGCAGAGTCTGAGGCCCTTGAGTGTCCCCTCCCTCCCACAGCTCTTCAAACCCCTCGTGCTGAGGGTTGTGCTTTGGGCTGGCACTTTGAGGTAACTCCCTCTGGTTTGATCAGAAAACAGCAGGAGAGATCTGAACCTAAATTCCCTCTGGGAAACCAGGAATAACCTTTGAAGTATTTTAACTTTGCACCAGGCAGCCAAGTTGCAAATGTGTAGTTAATCTTAACAGAGTCTAATTTATTTTTGATGAATTTGAACTGATCTAATTACTAGCTTAGCCTGAAATTTGCTTCCCAGATGTTACTTATCCTACCTTTTATCTGGAATACTGTTAACAGTCATTAATTGTGTGGGGCAGAGTGGTGTCTTCTGCCTTGTTTACCCATGAACGTGGCACAGAGAAAAACGTCCAACTTCTGGAGCTTTCGGAATTTGATTTTGCCTCGCCCTGGAGTGGGGGTGTCCGCACAGCACCTGGGGTTTTGGCAAGGATGCTCCATGGGAGCTGCAGGGCTGTGGGAGGCGATGGGGCAGGTTCTGGGCTGTGAAACGGCAGTGCTGATGGAGCAGCTGAGTGTTGCAGGGATGCATCAACTGGCTCTGGAGTGTCCTGGCCGCTCCTGGAGCCCTGGAATTCAGCTGCTGTTCTGTGCTCAACCCTCGGTCAGATGTGCTAATTTGAGCAGTCAGCACTGAAATGCAACTTTAAATGGTTTGTTTTCCTTTTATGAGTCCTATAAATGATGAGATGAGTGGATCTGAAGAGGTCTCTTCACATCTGCTCTAAAAGGAGGAAAAGCAATTATAATCTCGAGCCAGTATTTTCCCTTCAAGTTTTCTTTTTTGGATGCTTTTTTTAATACAGGAAATAAAAGCCACAGGGGCTCTTTACTAAGCATTGAGACAGTTTCTAAGGTAGTAAATACTACTTAATATTTTCATTATAACAAAAAAAACCCCAAAAGCTTGACATACCTAATCCTCCTAACTGCCTAACCAAATCCGGTTATTTAGAGTAGCTTTTGATCCAGTTGTAGGTGCAGATGCTCTGAACAAGTAACATGGTGTAGCCAACGCTTTCAAAACTTAAGCTCTGCTTTTCCTACAGAACTTTTGGTGAGTTCACTGTGTAAGTAACATGATTTGAAGTTTCCCATGAGTCTTAAAAGTACAGAGGAAAATCTATTCTGCTTTGGGATGGATTAAGATTAAAAGTGCAGATTCTACCTAAATGAGTTTATGTGGAAAATAGATGAACTCTTAGTGCAAAACTACTACTAATAATTGTAGCTGAGAACTTGTGGTAACTTCTCTTAATTAAAAAAAATGAATTGAAAAAGCAAACCAATACCTTGCTCCTGATGTCTGCGTACTTTCCTACAGCCAGTTTGTGAGGGCCATGTTAAACCACGTCTGGTTTAAACATTTTACTTTTAAAAAAAGTTACTCACAGGCAGGAAGGATTTCTCTTTTGAGGTATTTGGCCTCTAGAGTAGTGAAAGTTAATTGAGAAATGTTTCAGGCAAGTGACTGCAGCTGCTAGCAGTGGTATCAGTGATAAGCTCGGTGACTGCTTTGATACACAGTTTGAGTATTGAGATTTTGCTGCTCTGGCAGGAGTGTGGATTGGGATTCCTGCACACATCGGTGTCTGCCAAGGAAGGCCGAGTGACTGGACAGTGAAAGGCATGAACCTGAAAAACAAACACCACTTGTAGGCTGAAGGTGGAATTAAAGCTCCTCTTGGGCTGGGCAGGGGCTGCAGAGTGTGGGGCTGGGAAAAGGAAGCCACTTTTCATTTGAGTGAGCCTTTGCAGGGAGCCTTGCTGGCTCCTTTTACTGCTGGCTGCTCCTGCACAAGCTGGGAGAGCATTACGATTATTCCTGTTTTATTGATTGAAAATTTCCCCCTGGCAGCTCAAGCTGAGCATTGGGCACCTTAACAGAGCCCCCAGCCCTGGTCTGGCTGAAGTGGCAACTGCTCTTGCCATTTCTCCTGGTCCTGCAGCCGTGGTGCTTTCTGTTTGAGGGGCAGGTGGACAGAGGGTGGTTTCTCTGTATTTGGGCTCTGGTTTTCCATCCAGCACGAGGGTTTGCAACATGTGCAAGTTTTGCAAGCCGTGCCTTGGTGCTGGAGTGGTGCAGGGATGAGTCATCAAACTGCTACAATTACACAATTCCCTACTCATTGTCCTTGTAAATACAATCCGTGTTTTTATAGGAGGGATACGGGCAGGTCTGGGTTACTGCCTCTGTGCTGCAGACACTCAGAACATTAAATGAGAGTTTAGGGTGTCTTTGGAACAGTCACGCAAGGAAGGTGTTGTTAGATGTGATCCTGCAGTACCTGTTGAGGTAAGGCTGCCCTTAGGAACTAACCAGTTACTGCATATTTAAAACCTGACAAAACCAAACAAACCCCCGCTGGATGTCTCTTGGGATTGCAGTAATTACGTTGTTTTTCTGGTGACATCAGCTTGCTGTGTGGAAATGGAGGCATGCTGGAAAATAGCTCTGAACTTGGACAGAAGTGCAATTGTTCTGTTTCTTACGACAACCTAAATTGAACTAACAGTCAGTGAATGTTTTTGGTGTAAATCTTTCTGAGAACGTGTAATACATTATTGCAGAAGTTCTAAAAGCCTCAGAGTGATTTTGCTGTTATGTTTTCCATCAGCTGTAGTCCTTCACAGGCTGGGGTAAGGATTAAAGTCCTGCCCTGCCAGGCAGGCTCAGGCTGCAGTTTGGGCACACAGCTGCCTGCTAAAAGGATGTGCCATCACCAAAAGCTCACTGATGCAGTTGGAGTCCTTGCTTAGTTTTCATGGAACTGGATCAGAAAAGTAATCCTGAGCTGCTGAGCATTTTCATGTGTAATTTCCGTTTGAAAACAAATTCTGTAGGGTGACTCTGGGCACAGCCCACACTGACCTCACCTCTGAGGGCCACCAGGGTGATCAGAGGGATGGAGCACCTCTCCCGTGAGGAAAGGCTGAGGAAACTGGGATTGTTCAGCCTGGAGAAGGGAAGGCTTCAAGGAGATCTACTTGTGGCCTTGCAGGACCTGAAGGGGGAACCGACAAGAAACGTGGAGAGAGATGATGTACAAGGGTCTGGAGTGCCAGGACACAGGGAATGGCTTCCCACTGCCAGAGGGCAGGGATGGATGGGATATTGGGCAGGAATTGTTCCCTGTGAGGGTGGGCAGGCCCTGGCACAGGGTGCCCAGAGCAGCTGTGGCTGCCCCTGGATCCCTGGCAGTGCCCAAGGCCAGGCTGGACATTGGGGCTGGGAGCAGCCTGGGACAGTGGGAGGTGTCCCTGCCATGGCAGGGAGTTGGACCAGATGATCTTTAAGGACCATTCCAACCCAAATAATTCTGGGATTCTCTGATTAGTTCCATGTGAAGTCAGACATACTGAATACTCAGAAATACACAGTTTATATGTATGTACAGGAAATCAGCAAGTTAATTTGTAATGAGTTTAAGGTGAGGACTGATACTCTACAAAAAAAGTTAAAAATAGTGGTACTAATTGCCAATCATCAAAGCATTGGTGATTAAGCAGAGTGACCTGGTTAGTAATGGCTTGTAATTTTCAGAACCTGAAAAAAATAACTGTTCTGGAACATTTAGGTGAGGAGGGGCTTGAGATTCTCCTTCTCTGAGCAGAGGCAAGAGCAAGCAGTTTTAGTGTTAGGGAATTTATTGCTCTGGCCGAAACCTCCTGCAAAACAAACCCTTGAGAGGTGTCAAACTGGGTATGGAAGAGCTTTAGGTATCTTTTAAAAACTTCCCATCTATAACTTGTGGTCAAACTTTAGAGTTTGTTTGCAGCAGCTTGAAACAAACTGGGGAACTGTGGTGCTGAATTCAGCATGTCTTCTAAACTTTCTGGTGGTTAGTCAGAGGCCAAATAAAAATTGATGCCCTATTTTCAGTACGAGGGTTTTTTTCTAATTTTGCCTTCAGCTGTTGGCTCTTGGTAGACTCTTTAAGTATATTTTTGTTTGAACTTCCAGCAATAGCTGCACTAAAATAAAACCTGGCAACTGGGAGAGCAGCGAGCTAGGTAAGAATTGAAGCATGTTCAGCTTAATTCGTGCAGATCCCCAGTGCTTACATAAATAGTTTAGTTTAAGCTGAAACAAGCAGTTACTAATACAGGCATCAAATATAGACACGGCCATGGGCAGCAGAGTGAACTTTTATGTTTGGTGGACAACCAGCTGTCCCTGGGGGGCCAAGGAGGCCAATGGGATCCTGGGTGCACTGGAAGAGCATTCCCAGCAGGTCAGGGAGGGATCCTGCCCCTGTGCCCAGCCCTGGGGGCACCTCTGGGCTGCCGTGCCCAGCTCTGGCTCCTCAGCACAGCGGGGCCAGGGAGCTCCTGGAGCGGGGCCAGCGGGGGCTGCGGGGCTGAGGAAGGGCCTGGAGCATCTCCGTGCCCAGGAAGGGCTGAGGGAGCCGGGGCTGCTCGGCCTCGAGAGGAGCCCCGGCCGAGAGGGGCCCTCAGCCCTGGGTGTCCCTGGGTGCAGGGAGGGCTCAGGGCAGGGCCCGGGCTCTGCTCCGGGGCCCAGCGGTGGCACCAGAGGGACGGGCAGGGGCTGAGCCCAGCAATTCCCTGCACGGGAGGCAGAACCTGTGCCCTGGGCAGTGCCCAGCCCCGAGCAGGTTGTGCAGAGAGGCCGTGGAGTGCCCTCGCTGGGGATATGGCAGAGCTGTGTGGGCACACTGCTGTGCTCGTGCTCTGGGATGGCCCTGCTGGAGCAGGGAGGTGGCACCAGGAGAGCCCCTGGGGCCCTCCCAGCCTGGCCCAGCCCGGGGTTCTGGGAATCATCCTGGGATTCTTACAGAATCTCAGGTTGGAAGGATCCATAGGGATCATCCAGTCCAGCTCCTTGCTCCTCACAGGGCTACTGACAATGAAATCAGGTTTAACTTGATGAAGCTCAGAGTTTTGCTTTTCCGAGTGCTTTATAGTGGCTGTGGACAGTGGATTGAGTTTGTCTAATATCAGCTATTTTCAGAAAGTCTTTATGTGGAAAATCATGTGACTGTGGGCTCTATTTTCTGCTTTTCTCAAGGAAATTAGTACTTATTTTTGTGTAAAGCTACGATGGGATTATCTCACTATATTAAAAATACAAAATTAGTGGAAATATGTTGCACAGAACCATTTCCTGTAGGCAGTGGAGTGAGGTTAAACCTGTAGCTGATGGTGTGTTGGTGCTGGTGCTGCCTCCTCCTCTGTGAACCCAGCATCTTTACTGACCAGATTTGAATTACTGTCCATACCTTTTGATGCTTTCAAGTGAGCTTTGATGCCATTGTTCCATCCATAGGCCATGGCTGTGCTTCCAAAGAAAAGTTTTGTGGTGATGAATTTGCAGTGGGTGGGACAAACACCCTTTGGCAGTGACCTCCTGTTCCTGGCCTGGCGTTTGGAAGCACTGCAGGATTTTTGCATTTCTTCACAGACAGATCTTGAGGAGGGTGAGAAGGAAGGGATTTGGTCCTTGCTGTAAGAGGGGTTGATTCCCATCTTGTGCAGTCTAGGCTAGGGGTTCTCCAAATTATTTTCATATTTGTGCTATGGGATGTTTTTACTGAGAGTCTCTCTGTAGTTAAAAGAGGAAAATCCCCTCTTATCCCTGATCAAGTATCAAGATGTTGTTAATAAACATCGTTTAACAGGTTCCTGGGTTAGCAAATGCTGCCCATTTCTCCCCAAGGAGAGGCTCGCATTCATTTGGAAATGCTTTGGAGCATTTGGCAGTTTTTGGTTCTATTAAAAGCAGGAAGCCATGAGGGGCACGTGCTCATCACTTTTAGCTGGTGCAGATGGCTGCCCAGCTTCCTCCCTTTCTGCTGGCTCCAGCTGTCCCAGAGGATGGTGGATTCCTCACTTTCCCTGGAAATGTGTGCTGGGACCTCCAGCAGTCCCTGTGTGGCAGAGCTGGGTTCAGGAGGGGACTGAAGCTCCAGCTCCCTGTACTCAACCTGCAGAGTTTGACTCCCAGGTATCCAAGTATGTATTAGTTATTTTGTATTGGTCCCTCACCTTCTTCAAAGTCAGATGTGGTTTGTTAAAGGACATCAATCAGAGCCTGTTTAGCTGCATTGTTTTAATTGGTTTTGCTTATTTTGTAACTTTAACTGAAATTTCCTGGTGGTTTTTTCCAGAGAGTGGGAATCTTGTGAAAAGTTAGACTGTTGAAGACTTAGCTTGGTCTTTAACTGAGATGGGAATTACTGGTGTAGTCTCCAGGGTAGTGGGAAACAGAAGTTCTTGTTTCCTATTCCTTTCCCTTTCATCAAAGCCCAAATATAAGACTCTCTTCTTTTTTTCAAGGTAACACCAGCTGTTGTCTTGTTTTGTCCACGCATCCTCTGTATCCTGTGAATCCCTTCTTTGTCAGGGAAAACTTCATCATGAAAGAAACCTAGCAGTGCTGCCTGCCTTGCTCGGTGCTGCTCCTGAAACTCGCGTGTCCTGCCCCAGTTCCCAGGATCTCCTGCTATCACTGCCGTAATTGCTGTCCCGATACTGGAGCTCCCAGTGGGTTAAGAACAAAGCTGCACAGGGCTGTTCCCCTGCCCAGGCAATTAAGTGACTCAAGGCACTCCCAGCTCCTGGAGCCCGGTGCAAAGCCAGGCTAAGAGCAGCCTGCTGGAAATCTGGAGCAGCCTGTCCAGGTTTGATTGATTTCTGTTGGAAAAGGTGCAGCTTTTCCGGAGGGAGGGGAGCCTTGCAGTGCCAATCACCTGCAAGAAAACATGGGGTGCTTTTACACCTCACAACCTCACATCCATTGAACTGCTGTGCTTGAGACATCAGTTGCTACCTGGTATCCAAGGATCTTAATTGACACTGTGATTTATGGAGTTCTATAATACCTACAATTTCAGCCTTTGGGGATCATTCATAGTTGGTTCTATTTCGGAAGCTTTTGATAATCTCCAAAGGGAATTAGCTTGATGTAATTAGGCTTGTCAGAACCTCTTTCTCTCCAAGTAACTTGGGAACCTGTTTTTGCCAGGGTTATCTGCACCCCATAGAAATCTCAGAAACTTGAGGTATTGTGGAGCAGAAAGACTAAAGAAAGCCTGAAGTTTCTGCAGGACTAAGCAAGGAATGTGGGATGCAAATCTCCAGGAAATGAGCTTTTAAACTTGCCCAGCTTGTGGAGCAATGTGTAAATTTTACTGCCATTTCTGGTTACAGTCAGTGGAAATAGAGACTGGGGCTTTGCTCAGTGTAACTTGATTCAGTCGGGTTTTAACAACTGTGAGGCAGCAACAAAACATCCCAGCTTGGACCCATTGTTATCTCTTGGCTGTTGCTGCTGTTCCCAGGAGGGATGGAGAGCACTTACTCCTGGCTGACTAATTAAGGAATGACAGCTGGTTGGAAATAATCATTCTACTTTTGCAAGAGCTGTGAGCAACTTCACAAGAATCTCTGGAAAAACTGAACGCATGAACAAGATGAATTGACAATATTTAGAAGCTCTGCTTCCACTGTGAGAAGCTGCAAGGCTCTTGTGGGGGTCGAAGTCACGCCTGGGGAATGTCTGCGAGGGCAGCTTGGCCTTGCTGGGCTCACTGGGATGAGGTGCCGCTGCTTCCCTCAGCCCTTGGAGCTGTTCAGCAGCAGAGCTGCAGGGAGTTAGGGTGAATTCTGTGGTGATGCCACTTCAAAGCCACCTGGGAAACCGGCTTTATGTGGAGGTGGGTGGGGTGAACAAGAGGTGCTGGCTGAGGGAAGAGTTGAACTTGGAGATGCCGATCTGTGTTCTTGCACAAGGGCTGGAGCCCAGGAGCCAGGACTGGTGACACCAGCTGATAGGAATTTTGAAATCCTTCTTCTGCCAAGTGCTGGGAATGGACAGGACAGATCAGAATTGTCTAATTGCTTCTTCCAGACAACAGGGCAGGATCCACCCATCATCTCCTGGTCTCCAATTAGTAGGCTTAAGTGCTGGAGGGAGAGATTGGAGTCTGAATTGGGATGTGTGTGATGGGGGGAAATAACCCCAAAATGAAGTCTTTTAAAAGAGAAGCAGAGCAAGTTTATTAGGAAGAGAAGATATAATAGCGAAAACAAAATATGTATTTAGGAGCAGAAATGAAAAGGTTGAAGGATTTAAAAGCTCTAAAATACATTAAGAAAGCGTGGAATGAGTCAGGATGGGAAAAGAGAGAACACAATAAGCTGTAGTAGTAAGTGCCAATAAATTAATGCAGCTGCCAACTTCCTGGTGAAATATCTGAATACAGTTCATTTCCAGCCTAAAAATCAAACTGTGTTACCTGCCCCCACAGTCATGGCTCAGATGGTGACAAGACATGGGAGCATCTCTGGGCAGCAGCGCTGCCTGTGCCAGGGCATTCATTTGTGGATCTAAGATGTTGTCTTAGCCAAGGCTGTGCTCTGCTCTGAAGGAAGAGGGAAAAGCGGAGGCAGGCAGGGAAAATGCAGGAGTCCTCCTTCTTCTCCCTGGGATCGGGGGATGTGGGGTGAAAGTGCTGCACCCCGTTGGCAGCTGGTCTCTGCTGGATTGCCCTGCGCTCAGCAGTGGGGCTGGTGCTGTTTGGTGCCTTTACTGGTGACCTGGATGGGGGGATCGAGGGCACCCCCAGTAAATGCACAGCCAACTCCGACCACTCTGTGTCACGCTGCTGCTGTGCTGTAGTTCTGCTGGCTGTTCCCAGGACGATGACAGGTTTAGGAGGCAGTTCTTAGTCTCCATCCGTGGGAAAGCTGGCAAAGGTTTCTGAGATGTTTTCTGATAAAGGGAGAAATGCAATGGCGGACTCCCACCGTGCCCTGCTCAAAGAAAGTTAGGGGGGATAAATGGATAAAATGTGGGATTTCTGCTGAATTTGCTGACCCGAGCCACCTGTGTTAGATATTGTCAGTGTTCCGTGCTCGTAGCTCCCAGGATCCATGGGTTTATTTAGCCTTCAGCTGCCAAAGGAGATGAGATGTTCCTTACTCATTTAAGGATACACTAATTGGATGCACCCTTAACAACATATAATCACTCTAATGAGTATTTTTACATATTCATATTGAAATAAAATAAAATCAAAGAAACCCTGCATAGTTCCCTGGTGGCATATTTGCTTTCCAGAACGGTGTAACTGGTGTGGGCCGGCCAGGTCCCAGTCAGTGAGGGGCTGCTGTGTGTTCCCTGCTGTGGGAGAGCACCCCTTTCAGTTACTCACAACTTCCTGAGGGCGCTGGCTGGGAGCAGGGTGTGGTTTTGGGTAACTCCAGAGACCATGACTTCAAAACCCATGGAAGGTGTGGTTGTCTGTTCTATGTATGTCCAGAAACACTAAAATCCATGTTTTTGTCGAGTCACCCCAAACATTTCCTGCCTTTATCCCTTTCTGGATTCCTCTCCAGCCACCTCCTGGGCTTGTACATGCCATTGTCATGTGTGTCATAACCAGGTAGTTGAGTCTTTCCATCGCCTGTGGCTGCAGTTTTTATCCTGTCATCCAAAGTCCATGTGCCACGTGTTTTTCCACACCTTCGGGGAGGCCTCAGGGTAAGCTTGAGCCGAGGCAGTTGGGCAGGGGAGGAAGGGTTGCTTTAGATGGGATATTGTTCTTTTTCCAAGTTTTCTGGGCTTGTGCAGCACATCCTTATGGAAGAAAGATGAGGAGATGAACACTTTTGAGATGGAATTGTGTTTTGAGTGGGGGTGGATGTAGTTTCTTAGGAGTTATCCATAATCCAAGATGGCAGGAGTAAGGGAATTGTGTGACTTACTCCACTGTGTGTTTTACTCGAGTCCCTTGTTCCTGTTTCTGCTGAGACAGAAGGGAAGGAGGCTGAAATAAATGCAGACAGTGTTTGAGGACACTCAGTTTGTCCTGTTAACCCTCTGCCAGTCTCCTGGGCACAGGGATGGGGAGGGCAGGGCTGGGGGAAGCAGGAACTGCCTGGGAATGAGGGACTTGGGAGCAGGGAGGAGGAGATGGCGGGTGTGCCGTGGGCAGCAACAGAGAACAGCTCATCAACAACAGGGGCAGAAAGGACGGGAAGATTTTGGGAGACAGAGGTGAGCTCAGAGAAACATTAGCAGCTGAAGGTTTATAGAAATCCTTCCATCTTCTGTCGGTGAAGGAAAGGGAGGGAAGCAGTGGTAAGGAGCAGTTCTGATGTTGGGAGAGCACTGCAATAAAGGCAGGGGTGACTGCCAAGGGTCGTAGACACAGCCTGGGCAGTGAATTGCAGAGATGTTCTGCAGAGAATGATCCCTGTTCCTAGAGCTGGGGAAAAAGCATATTCTGTTGCATGTAAGTAGTGTATAGTGATTTTTATTTTTTTTTGCCTAGCTGTATGCAATTTAACTTTGGCAGAAAGTGCTGGTTGAATACATTGACAGGTTTAATTGCTTTGGCTTGAGTAGGATGAAAGTGAATTTATTTCCCAGTGAGAAAAGCGTTGAAAGGCTGCATGAAAACCTGTCAAAGGAAATTGAAGCGGGGTTGGGGAGTTATCTTTACAGTAAATGGAATTGATAAACATGTCAGTTAAAAGGGGAGTTTATTTATAATACTCAGGTTTTGTGGCCATAAGTCTTTGAGAATTCCGTTCACTGGGAAAATGAATTTTATCTGTTCAATTGATTTGCTTTTTTGTAATGCTTGTAGAGCAAGAAATTGTCACAGAGTAAAAAGCTGAAGTAATATTTGTTCTTTTTTTCCAGAACACGTCAGTAATGGAGGATCAGAATGAAGATGAGTCTCCAAAGAAAAATACCCTGTGGCAGGTAGGACTAACATGGATGTAGATGGAGAGGTGCCAGGATTTTGTGTGTTCCTGCTTTTGAGAAATGTCCAAATCTCGGGTCTTCATAATTATCCCTGGATGTCGTTGGCTGTATCCGCCTAAAATTAGCTCAGCCTTCGAGTGAAGGATGACGCCAGTGGATAATCCTTGTGAAATCACCAGTTCTGCTCAGATTTTGTAGTTTGTGCTGACCTTGGAAGGACAATGTTGCATCAAAGGATCCTTGGGAATAAAATTCGTTTGTATTTCTGAGCATGTGACTGTTGTTTAAGAAGAGAAGTTCAACATGGCAAGGACTCATAACCCGTTTGCTTTGAAGAAGTTGGGGAATATTTCAGAGCTGCCAGTTGCTCCCCAGCAGCCCCTTGGCCTCCGGAGGGGCTCAGAGGAGCTGGCATCACTCTGAGGCTGTGCTCACTAATTAGCAGTGACTCCTGCCGGGGCGTTCTTGGGGCATCCTGATGTGGAGGATTTTAATGAGGTGTTCATGTGGACGTCCCAAACACTGACAGGAGCTGTTCTGCAAAAACAAACCAAGCCCTTGATTGTCAGTTTTCATTTACGGACAACCAGTGCAACACTGACATGAGGGTCTAGAATTCTCGTGGTAACTGGAGTATTTATATCCAGCTTGCTCTCTTATTTTAACTGCTGGAACCTGAGCAAAACATCTGTGGAGACAAACTGCAGTGTGCCCAGAAACCACTGCTTTGAGCTGGGAAAGGTAGTTCTGAAAACAATGAAATTCCTTGCAGTTTAAATGGTAAGAGGTGTAAGGGAAGAATTCAAGACTTTCAGTGTAAGAATTAATTTAGGAGCCAAGTCTGTGAAAGACTTGGAAAAGTCTTTGAAATTTATCTGATGTAGCTCGTATCTTGAAGTATGTGTTTTAAAATTTAGCTTTGATTGTTTCTTTGCGTCTTCTTACACGTTCTTCCTTGAGAGAGTTTTTATTAAGCTGCTCCTATAGTTTATATATAAATACCAATATTTAAATATATACTAACATATAAATAATGTTCCTTTTCCAACCCCAGATAAGTAATGGAACTTCATCTGTGATCGTCTCAAGAAAAAGACCATCGGAAGGAAACTACGAAAAGGAAAAAGACTTGTGTATAAAATATTTTGACCAGTGGTCTGAATCAGATCAAGTGGAATTTGTGGAACACCTCATTTCCCGAATGTGTCACTATCAGCATGGACATATTAACTCTTACCTGAAGCCCATGTTACAGCGGGACTTCATCACTGCGCTGCCAGGTGAATGAAAGGCATGGAGCAAGGGCTTGTTCTGGGGTGTGCAGGCTCTTGGGAACATCCTCCACGTTCCCGTTGTCCCTTACAGATACAGTGCTGCTTCCTGGTGCAGAGAAGGGCAACAGGGTGGCTGAATCCCTTCTGTGATTAATTGAATTGGCCACTGGATGCCAGTGTTGTTCCACGTTAAAATAGTTGGACTGGTGTATCCCAAAGAATTTGTGCTGGAATTGGAACTGAGTTGTCACAAAAGTTGTGTATCTGCAAGATTCAGTATGAACTCCTTTTCCATACAAACCCCCTAGGTACAGAAAACACTACTGCAGAGGTATTTTAGTTTAGGAAGTCTTGCATTTTATTGTTGTTCTGAGCTTCTGCTTAGGTGAGTGCATCCAGTTTGTCTACTCTTGTTGCTGACCTAAGAGCAAAAACACTTGGGGTTTTTATTGTGTTATCCAGCCCTGATTCCTCCTTTCAGTTACTCACAACTTCTGACACCTGGAAGTGTCAGCCTGTGTTGGTATGTTCAGCTATGAAATCTGTTTTTACACTTGCTCTATGCATTTCTTCACAGAAATGCAGGGCAGCAGGAAGTGGATGTATCGAGTCTCTAGGTTGTCATCTGCTGCTAAGTTGTATTTATTTTTCCATTAATTTTTGGAAGAAGTTGTTATCTCTGGGTTTTTGCTGCTGGGACCAGTGATTCATTGGATTCTTGGAAAGGGAGATGTGTGGAGGTTGTGTGCAGAGTGGGAAACAAGCCGGGGATAAGGGGTCAGTGTGTTCTGTGTGCCACTGGCAGCGCAGGGCACAGCTGCACCCTGCAGTGTGTGAGCAGCCTGGGGTGTTAGCCCAGCAGTGCCAGCACAACGCTGAGCACTGAGGGTGGAGGAGGAGGCGATGTAAATCCTAAAAGGATTTGGAAACTGATATTTTTTTGTGCACAGGGAATATTGAAGTAAAGTCTCTCTAAAGGTTGATGGTACTGATGCTCTTGGAGCCTTGGTGTGTTTGGGTGGGGGCCTTCCTGGTGTGTGGGGCAGGATCTGCTCCCATGTCAGGGCATCCTGGTCTCTGTGGTGCTGCAGTTTCACAAAACCTGGAGAATTCAACTTTTGGTGGTGCTGGGGAGGATTTTGGCTCCTCTTTCAAACATGGTTGAAAAGAACCAAGTCCATGGAGGGGAATGAAGAACATAGAACAGGGCACAGGAAGTGATAGGGAATTGATATGTGCTCTGCTTTCTTAAAAAAGTAGCTTATAAAATGTGCAAGAGGGCTCTGACAGAGAGGAGTGTCCTTCCCCCACACACCTCTGGTTCACAGGGGTGACTTTAGAGAACACTGAGCTTGTCTGGCCACACAGGAAAACGTGCTCCTCATTTCCTGGGCAGAGCTGGCTCCTGCAGGGACTCTGGCTGTGCCTTCCAGCTTGATCTCAAAGTACTGAATGTTGATTCCTCTGGGGAGTACCTGGGATTAACTGAAAGTGCAGTGAAGCAGGGAGTCATGGTGATCACAGTCATTAGGTTGGAAAAGCCCTCCCAGACCAGGGAGTCCAGCCTGTGCCCGATGCCCACCTTGTCCCCAGCCCAGAGCCCTGAGTGCCACCTCCAGCCCTTCCTTGGACACCTCCAGGGATGGGCACTCCAAACCTCCCTGGGCAGCCCCTGCCAAGGCCTGAGCACCCTTTCCATGGGGAAATTCCTGCTGCTGTCCAGCCTGAGCCTCCCCTGGCCCACCCTGAGCCGTTCCCTCTCCTCCTGTCCCTGTTCCCTGGGAGCAGAGCCCGACCCCCCCGGCTGCCCCCTCCTGTCAGGGACTTGTGCAGAGCCACAAGGGCCCCCCTGAGCCTCCTTTTCTGCAGGCTGAGCCCCTTTCCCAGCTCCCTCAGCTGCTCCTTGTATGACTGACTCTCCAGACCCTTCATGTGCAAGTCTGATCTTCAAGTATAATTTTATTTTGTTTGCTTTTATACCTCAGGCCTGATACAGAGTTACACAGATCTTTCATGTTATATATTTCAGCTGAAGAAAATTTTGGGAGCTTTATAAGATGACAGCCGTTTACACCACATTTGTATATATCAAAATACATCTTTACAACTTCTGGTGCTTTTTTCCAATGTAAATACTGGGAATTGTTCCCATATTCAGCCTTCCTTGAAGGTGCTGTGGCGTGCGAAGAACATCTGTCTAAATTTATCCAGGAACTTAATCCGAGCTGACTGAAATCTGTCCCGTGTTGGGCTGCAGTCACGTTAAAGGGTAACAGTGGAGTACCACTCTCAGGCACATGGAGGGATTTTTGGGGTCATCCTGTGCAGGGCCAGGAGTTGGAATTGATGATCCTTGTGGGTCCCTTCCAATTGAGCGTATTCCATGGTGCCTTTTTAAAAGATGGCTTCACCCACCTTAAAGAGGTCAAATTCTTGTGTTTTAAACAGAAGTAGTTTTTGCTTGCTGCTGTCCTGACCAATTTTACACCTGTGAGAATGTAGGAAAAATGGAAGAAGAGTTGATGGAATCTGACTCCCCTTGTTTTCAGTGACAGAGTGGTAACTGTGGTGTGTTTCCTGATCTAAGTGACTGTTTCGTGTCTAATGCTGATCACATTTAGAGAGCTGACATCCCACATTTGGGTTTCATTTTCATACGAGGTGGTATTTACCAGACCTTTGAAATCCCTGTGAATTTTAGTTGTTTGAATTTATTACTGAAATTCAACCAAACCTTCAGCTGGTCCCTCTAATCAACAACAGCTCTTTTTCACCATTTTCTGTAAAACTGCAAAGACTCTGTAGAGGCATAAGGGATGGGTGTCGTGTGTTCCTTTGAAAAGTCTACCAATAGATGTCAAATTCATTTTACTTCAGAAAATGAATAGATTTTAGTACCTATTTAAGAAACTTTCTAAAACAAATCACTGTCTTTTAATGTAAAATAGGGATATGCAGCTATTTCAGGCCTTAATGTGTCTTAAACTTAGTCCTGCACGTTGTCTGACATAAACCTGTCCTTCGTATCTGCGCTTTGGACCTGTTCCTGCTATGTTAATTAGGGTAAATATTTCACTTGACATCTCTTTCGAATGTAGCAATTTAAATCTGTGCACTTCTGCTAGTAGTAGAACTCTTAAGAATGGATTGGATGGCAGAGGAAAGCATTTGTGTGTTCTCAGTGTGGGACTTTGGAGGCTCTGAGTGTTCGTAGAAGATGAGATTGGCAGATTGTAACATCAGAAAACAGTTTGTGACTCATTAAAAATCTGGTTTTAACTGTGGTCAGTGTTATACAGCATTGTGACAATTGGGCATCTTGATAAAGAAAGGGCTTTTGCCTAATAACTCCCAGTTGATCCCTAAAGCTCCGTGAGATCCTGGATCCCAGTGGGCAGGCTGTGTGTGCCAGGAGGGCACGGTGGGCACAGCACACGGGTGGGAGCTGAGTGCAGGGAAATGAATAAGACTTCCATGTCTTGGTTTCTGCTTTCTGCTGCCGTTCAGTTTTATGAAGGCCACGTGAAATTCAGTGTGCAGCGGAGGACTGTACAAATATGGTTTCTTAATGCTTTAAAAAAATAACAGTAGTTCCTTTGATTTGTCAGGACTATTTGAAGCCTAAAGTGGGCTGTCATGAGATAAAGTGGAAAATTAAAAAGGTCGTCATCTCCTGGTTTGAAAGATTTTTTTCATGCTTGGCCAAGGGGCGTATATTACTCATGAAAATGAAGTTATTCAGCATCTCAGGTTCAGGGGAGTTTTGTGGAAGGCAAAATTGCAGGTCCTTTGAAATCAGGAACAGACTTAGCAGTGACTTTCTGTGGGACTGATGATGCTGTGGTTGGAATGTGGACAAGAAAAGTTTGGTTGCTATTTTAAATTCAGTGCAAGTTCATTATCTGAGTGGTTTCTGTGTGTGGACCTTTACTCAACAGCGATCCCATTTTTGAGTCAGGTCCCCTGAGCAGGAGCCAAGGTCTGGGTAAGGGGCAAACCTTGTGCAGGGTCCCACCTGCTTTGTGTCCTGAGAGGTCTGTGCTGGCAGCTCAGCAGGTTTGTTGTGGTGCTTATTCATCCTCCCAGCTCCTGCCTGAGTACCCAGTGCTTCGGAGAAGTAGTGACTGAGTTAGGAAATCAGATACTGCAGCACAGAGTCCTGGATCAGTGGGAAGACCCCAATCCTGACATGTTTTGGGGGTGGTCAGTGCATTTCAGACATAAATCCAACCCTGCTGTGATCTAAAAGGATCACAGAGGTCGTCAAGCTGCTTCTGGGGTCTTCATAGGGGATGTCTGTGTGTCCCCAGTCCCCTGATAATGAGCTCTGAGCACCTGGTCTGGAGGTGCAGATTCTGGAAAGGATTAAATAGGAAAGATGTCCTCACAGGAAAGTGTCTGCAGAATCTCTGCTCACACTTCCCCTGCTCTGTCTGTGCTTCCTGTGGAGTCCTGTCTGTGCTGAGTTGAATTCTCTATTGTTACCTGTGAGGAAAGAGTCTAAGAACCAATATTTCAACCTTTTATTGCTGCTGCTTAGTAAAGCAGTGCTTGAAGATGACCATCTTTTGGGATCGTGTGCTCAAGAAGAAAAGGATTCTGTGCCCAGAAGTAGCAAAATACTTCTACTGCTTGTACATTCTGCTGAGTTTTGGTTTTATAGAACCACAGAGAATGGTTTGAGTTGGAAGGGACATTAAAGATCATCTTGTTCCGCCCCCTGCCATGGGCAGGGACACCTCCCACTGTCCCAGGCTGCTCCCAGCCCCAGTGTCCAGCCTGGCCTTGGGCACTGCCAGGGATCCAGGGGCAGCCACAGCTGCTCTGGGCACCCTGTGCCAGGGCCTGCCCACCCTCCCAGGGAACAATTCCTTCCCAGTATCCCATCCCGCCCTGCCCTCTGGCAGTGGGAAGCCATTCCCCTTGTCCTGGCACTCGAAGTTTCTGGTGCAGAGGAACTTTCTTGTAGCCCCTTCAGACACTGGCAGGGGCTCTGAGGTCTCCACACAACCTTCCTTTCTCCAGGCTGAACGTTCCCAGGTCTCCCAGCCTGGCTTTCTGGACTTCCATGTCCTTATGCTGGAGGCACCAGAGCTGTGATCCCTGCTCCAGGTGGGATCTCAGGAGAGCAGAGTGCAGGGGACAGTCCCCTCCCTGGACCTGCCCACGCTGCTTTTGCTGCTCTGTTGTGCTGATTCTCCCTCCAGGGCAGAAGGGGAAGGTCCAACAGGCAGAGCAGAGCAGAGCAGGAAAGGCACAAAGCCTTGGAGATGTTTTGGTGTCTCTGTGTGCTCTCACCTGTAACTGGTGCCTCTGCCAATGGCAGTGTTCTCATGCTGCTGCCGTGCCCCGAGGCTCTGGATTCTCAGGGTGTCTTGCAAGGCTGGTTTGGTTGTTTCCTGTGCACTGACTGACTGGTTGCCTTCATTTCTTTGTAGAGCAAGGCTTAGATCACATAGCAGAAAACATCCTTTCGTATCTCGATGCCAGATCCCTGTGTGCAGCAGAGCTGGTGTGTAAGGAATGGCAGAGGGTCATCTCGGAGGGAATGCTGTGGAAAAAGCTCATTGAGAGGATGGTACGCACAGACCCGCTCTGGAAGGGGCTCTCGGAGAGGAGGGGTTGGTAAGTACCTGAACTCACCTCGTGCAGTGCTCTCCTTCGCTGATGCCCTCCTGCCAAGAAGGACCTTTACAGCGAGTGGGTATTGCTGAGCTCCTGCTCTCTGCTGGGACTGCAGGCCAAAGCCGCCAGCTGCCCGTTCTGCTCTGGCTTTGTCCCTGTCCCTGTCTGTCACCACTTTCTTCCTTGCTTAAGTCTGTGTGCAAATTTGGGATTTTGCAGGGAGACCTAACAATTCCAGCAAGTCTCAAAAAACAGTGACAGCACATTTGCAGGGCTTTTTCTCAAGTGCAGTATTTCCAATTAATTTTTTTGTTGTTGTTTTTTGTTTTGTTTTGTTTTGTTTTTTCTTAAAATGTAAAATAGCAGCTTGGGCTGCAGAAGCCTCTCAAAGAGAAACCCTTGCTGTTTCTGGCAGTGGAGTTTTCCTGTCCTTCCTAAGTTTCTGGAGAGCTGTCCTGCTTCAGAAACCTGTTTCCCTGTGCTCTCTAGTGGTGTGCCTGAGCAAAGGCACGTACAGAGCAAGGGGATGGCACCCTGCTGCCTGGAAACCTTGTGGAGCAGGGAATCAGAACTGGAAAACACTGTTATCTTTTTAACCTTGGACATTTGAAATATTTGTCAAATCGCAAAGTCACAAGGGTTGTAATAGTGATACTAAAAATTCTTCCAAGTGTTTTTTGAGAATACGTGCTGAGGGTTTGTTCTGGGCAGGCTTTGCATTCCTGTGAAGTTTGGATTCTTTATGGTACACTGAAAACTGTGTTTTTCCTTCCTTCTAG
Source organism: Gymnorhina tibicen (assembly GCA_013399875.1). Classification (NCBI taxonomy): domain Eukaryota; kingdom Metazoa; phylum Chordata; class Aves; order Passeriformes; family Artamidae; genus Gymnorhina; species Gymnorhina tibicen. The sequence goes on from VXAZ01007895.1 coordinate 85,004, forward strand.
GGATCAGTACCTGTTTAAAAACAGACCAACAGATGGGCCCCCCAATTCGTTTTACAGGTCCTTATACCCAAAGATAATCCAGGATATAGAGGTAGGTGTTCTGATCTGTCCTATCTGCAGGACAGATAATGGTGCTGATTTTGGGGTTCCAAAGGTGGTGAATGTTGGAGCAGTGAATCTGTGTCACTACTGCTCTTGGGATGATGTAAAAAACACCCTCAGCAACTCCCTGCCACAGCAGGTGCAGTGGTTTAGTCGTTAACACCATCCTTTTTGCATTTAAGGAGTTTTGGAACTCTTCTGGGACTCTGGATTTTAATAAACTGGCAGGTTTAGGACACGCTACTCCAAGATAATTCTGTGTATTGGTGAATGTTCAATATGTTGGCCACACTCACTTAGAAGGTGATCTGCGGTTGATGCCTTAAACACCAGTTATTTAAAATGTGACTTATTACTTCTAAAGCAGTGACTGACGGTTGCAAATACAGCTTTGGTCCCCATGCAGGATTTTTCGTCTCTCCAGGGGTATGATGGGAACAATAATCAGTCCTATGATGATAAACCCACAGGGGCATCTGTGGTAAAGAAGCTTCAGATATAAAATTTTGCTTATCTTGTTTTGAGGTTTACAGAGCTGGGCTTGCTTGGTGGTTTTGAAATATTTTGATAAATCAGGATCCCAGTGTTCTGCCAGCAGGCGAAGATGTGTCTTGCTCTGTTTGCTGCACTCACCACAAAGCTCTGAAGTTCCACCACAGACTGTCTTGGATTTATTTCAGGATGGGAAATGATTGGTCTGAAATTCATTAGTGGGGAAATGAGTTTTGATGCTGAAGACAGATGTGAACTAATGGAATCGCTCTGCAGAATGGCAAATGGCAATTTGTGTTGCTTGGCACTCAGGAAACAAAATTATCCCAAACTCTGAACTCGGCTGTAAAATGGTTCTGCTGGCAGCCATAATGTACTTTCCAAATACCTTTTTATAAACCTTGCTACATCATTTATAGACATTTAAAGATAAAGAACTGAGCATGAAATGCACCCTAGGCAAAATATGACCAAACTTGATACTTACCTGTGAGCTGAATGATCCACTTTATTATTTGAGGGGAGATGTATTTTCCCTGTGGGGAAATGAGAGTGATACTGCAGTGATAAGAAGCCTGTAGGATTAAGAGCTTTTAGTGTGATATTTTCTTGCTTTCTGCACAATTCTGGCCTAGTTCTGTAAAGAAAATGGGCAAAAAGCAGCATGAAAACCTTTGCATAGAGCACTAAAACAGTTTGGCATTACTGTAACTCACACTTTTAATGTTATTATTCTGAATCTCATTTGTGTAAGTGGAACACTTGTGTAGGCAGTGTTGTTATTAGAGATGGAAGGACTCCTTGAAGGTGTTCTGAGGGCTTTCTAAGGCCTTTGGGATTATCCCAATCTGCTCTTTAATGCTTTGATTCTGTACTTGCTGTAGATTTGCCTTCCAATGCACAGAAACAAAGCTCCTGAATTGAATACTTCTTGCTAGGATGAAACAAGTAGGAAAAACCCAAACCCCTCATGCCTCTGTCATCCCCAGTATCAATAGTAAATATAAAAAAATTGTCAGTCTTTGAATAGCTGAGAGTGGGAAAAGAGTAGGTCATTAAAAATGTAGTAATGAGCGTGTTTCTTAAAAAAAATCCTAAATTTCGTTACATTAACTATAAATGTATTAAACCTCAAATTAGGAGAAAAATTTGCACTGCACAGCCTGATAGCAAGAGCTCATCCATTCAGAATGGACACAGAACACACTGGTGCTTGCAAGTCAAGAGACCCAGACTTCCAGGCCTCCTTTGAACCTTAAGTTTGTCTGAGTTTCAGCTCGTGGCTGTTCATTTTCCGTTCAGTGAGGCTCGGGTGGCTGCTGTGGGGCTGTAGGAGGTGCAGTCAGGGCTTGTCCCTGGCTGTGGGCTGGAGCTGGAGCCCAACCTCAGGCATTAAAACCACCCCGAGGAATGAGCCTGGGAGGGAACACAGAGTAAACTGGGAGCTGTCGCCGTGGTTTCTGCCCGTTCCGAGCTGCCTGGCAATCCAGCTGCTGCTGCCTGTGCTTCCTGTGCTTTCTATCTCACGCTTGTATCCTTCAGGGTGTTAAATATTCCTGGCCTTGCCAGGAGCTCCCGGCTGCCTCAGGCTCAGGTGGAGCAGGGAAGCAGAATCAGGGCTGTGAGGGAAATCCCCTGTAGTTCTCTACCTTCCCTTCCACGCTTGGCTACAACCCCATGAACAACCTGAGTCCTCGGTGGCTGTCAGTCACCGGGGGTGGAATTGAAGGTGTTGGCGATGACCTTCACACCGCCCACAGCCTTGGGAAGTGCAGGAAACCTGGAATCAGCCAGCACCTGTCGGCCGCGGGCTCCTGCCTCTGCACTGCCCTGCAGCAGGAGTAAGAGAGCCTCTCTTTGCCCAAATCCAGGAAAGAACTGCATCTTTGTCCAGCCTTCCAGAGGGGAGAGGTGTGTGTTTGAAAAGCGGGGGTGATTCCAGAGTCACCAGTGCCCTGTTAGCCTGGGCAGCACTGCCGGGCTGGAGGGAGGGCAGGAGAGCAGGGCGGGGGGTTGTGCCACAGCACATCTTCCCCCGCTTACAGATTGTCCCAGCCCTCTGAAATACTGCTGTTTGCCAGGCCTCTGACCTGGAGAGGGGTTGGTGCTTGTGCTAATAGTCAAGGGCCCAATAATTCTTCCACTTCCAAAAGTCTATTAGAATTTTTCAAATAAATCACCCTTTAAAGTACTTTTCACAAATTGCTTCCCTAAAGGGCTGTCAAAAGAAGCTTTTAACACTGTTTAAAATGTAGAGAGCGAGTACCAATAACTGCCAAACTTACCTTTAAGTATAACTTTTTCCTCCTCTTCCTGTTTTTAAGCCTGAAGTTGCTCTTCCACAGTTTTGTATTTTCTCCATTCTCCCATGTTTCACAGCAATGCGCAGAAGCTCTTAAATAAGACTTTCATCTTAGCTGTGATGAAGAATTTTTTGTCTCTAAATACCAAAACGTTTTTTCTTCAAATATTTGCCTGGATCTGTTTCTGTCAGAGGGTCAGAGTTCAGGGAGCCATATTAGCATTTATAGAATGATATGCCTATTGTTAAAAACAAGTCCAAAGGATTTGTTATTTTAGTACTGTAAAATATATTCGATGTAGCACGAAAATCTTGTCATTTGGTATCTTACCACAAAGATTAACCAAATTCTGCTAGATTGTTTCCAAGGGTGAGAGTTAGGAATTTACTGCAGCTGGTGCTAAGCTGGGTTGTGGGCAGAGATGAGCTCAAAGCAGAACGTGCTCTCTGACTGTCAGAATTTGAAAAATAATCCCAAACCTGAATTAACAATTGGAAGGAAAAATGAGGAATGATAAACAGCAAATTTGAATTCTTCCCCTTGGGCTCTGCTCGCATTGTGGGTCAGAAGTTCACGCAACCACAAAGTGGTGGTATCTGAAGGTAGCACAGGCAGGGATTTGGCAGAGGGAGCTTCCCTTGCCTCTCCAGAAATGCAGTGGTGCCAGTGTCTGTTTATTTCATGCCAAACACATTTTAGGAACATAATGTCACTTCTGAAGTCATTGGATTTGAAAATAAGAGGACATTTAAGAGATCTGAAACCAAATTCTTGGAAAGAGATGGTTACTCCCCACCTCCACTGTGAAGCCAAATATTTAATTAGGTTTTGTTTCACAAGAGGTGGTCCAGTTCCTCCAAATGTCTCCAAGTCACATATTGAACTGCCAGGGTTCTTTAGGAGCTTTTTTTAAAAGGAAAACCTTTTTGGATTTGGATGTGGGGGTTTGTCCTAGAAAACTGGATTTGGTTTGAGACCTTGTTTGTGGAGAGCCCCCGGTTGGAGCGGGGTGTCCTGGGCGGGGTCGGCTGTTCCACGGGCACAGTGCCAGGCTGGGAAGTTTAATCCTGCTGATTCCAGAACCCCAAGTCCCTGGAATTTTTCCATATTATTTGTGAAGCTTAGCCAGCTATTGTGTTGTCCCCTCAGGATTAGCACAAGTATCTGGTGATGAGTTGAGAAGACTTCATTTCATAGATGTTCCCCTTATCTTGAGGCACATGGTGAGTGCCCTCAGCTTGTTTCCATGGAGACTTGGATCCACCTAATCAAGATGAGAATTAAAATGTGGTTTTTCTGAAGACTTAAGGAAAATGTGGTTCCAGGCCATCAGATAAACACTCTGTGTTCTTCTGATTTCTGAAAAAGTTCAGGTTTTAGGACTGGAACTGAAATTTTAAAGCCTTAGGACAGTTTGAAAAGGGGAAGAAGTCAGTTCTTGCCCTAAGTCCCTGCCAGCACTGGGAGATGGTTGTTTATGAAAGTTGCAGTGTACAATTTCTGAGGGAAATGGGTTTGTTTAGTACTGCTCTAATTATGATGCGGGAGAAATTTTATGTGCATGTGCGGGGAGAATCTGGTCAGCATTGTATGCCTAGAAATTTTTTCAGCCAGCCTTTGAAATCTCTATTCCATAGGCACTTTCCAAAAAAGCATTTCTTAAAAATGAAGCTGGCCAAGGAGAGGGGAGGCTTTGGAGAAGGAGGGACCAAGTTTTTTGTGGTGCATGGCACAGATTTCAGGTCTCTCCTCTGAGCAGGGCAGAACTCCCCTTCCAGCTGCTCCGGCCGTGGGGCGAGGCCCTGGCTTGGCTCCTGTGGTTCCCTTTGCCCACGTCACTCCTGCTTTTTAACACAGATGGGCTGGGGAGCAGCCCCTGGAAAGGCACCTGGGGGTCCTGGTCCATGGCAGGTTGGATCTGAGTCAGCAGTGCCCTGGAGCCAGCAGGGACATCCCTGTCCTGGGGACACCCGGGGCCAGGGAGGGATTGTCCCGCTCTGCTCGGGGCTGGGGCAGCCTCACCTGCAGTGCTGGGGCAGTTTGGGGGCCACAGGATCAGAGAGACCTAAAGCTGTTCCAGAGTGTCCGAAGGAGGGAGCCGGGGCTGGGGAAGGGTCTGGAGGGGCCACCCGAGGGGCGGCTGAGGGCGCTGGGCTGGTCCAGCTGCAGCAGAGGAGCCGAGGGCAGAGCTCCCCGGGGCTGCAGCTCCTCCCGAGGGCAGCGCAGGGACAGCTCCGAGCTCTGCTCCTGGAACAGGGACAGCACAATCCATTTAAGGTCTGTATGTATTGATGTTGCACCTGTAACACAAAAGCTTGAAGTTTTAGTCTTAAGTGTGTAAATTGATGGAAATCAGTGGAAATTCAGATCTTCTGAGAGAAAACCAGGCAGACCCATCAGGGTGTGTTACTGTGGAAAAGGTGCTGCCCTGGCATCCCTTTGGGCTCCTGTGCTTTGAGGCTGTGTTTGCAGAGGGGCTTGGTGCACAGGACAGACCCTTCAGGGAGGAGCAGCTTCATCCATCTGCATCCTCCTGTTCCAGGACTCCTGAGTGGGAGTTGAGTGGATTCTTCCCTCCTTACCTGGGGAAGCAGAACAGCTCATGTCAGCTCAGGCTGGCCCGCACAGCCTCCAGAGACAGAAGCAGAGGACGAGGTGCAGCTGCACTCGGGGTCAGCCCTGTCTCTCGTGCCCTTCCTCACTGGTGTGTTGTGCCTCCCGCAGCACGTCGGGCATTCTCTGGGCGGTGGGACAGTCCCGGTGCTGAGTGACTGTTCTTTGGCTCTGAAAGTGCTGTTCATGTTGCCTTTTTTATCTGGTTTGCCCAAGGTGTCTAACAGCATTTTGACACTTAGAGAACACACTGTCTTTTCCTCAGGCTTGGTTCCATGGTCACTATTACACTGTCAGCTTTCTCCCAGAGTCACTCCTATATTCCTTGCTTGTCAGTGGGCTTTAATGCAGTTTCTCCAAGTCTGCTCTTCCTCTGTAAGGCATCAGCATATTCCACTGCCCAGACTGATCTCACTCAGCAGTGCAAGGTCGATCTGTGCATTTAAAGTGGGGTTTAGAAGGGGATCAGCAAAGCTGCAGCGAGGGACAGAGCACAGGGGTGGTTGCGCTTGGTGGCCTTTGGGCAGCTCCATACTTAGAGCATCAGTCCTGTGCAGAGAGGGGTCACACTCCTCGGTTTGTGTTGTCACATCTGGATCGTACCTGAGCAGCTGCAAGCATCAGGAACTTTAGGTCTTGAATTCTGACGAGAAACTTGCTAGGAAAAGCTTCAGTTTCCTTTTGGTCTGGAGTTGTTTGGATTTCTGGACTTTGCTGTTTGCTCTTTGCTGAGTCCAGCCAGAAAGCCACTTCTCAGCAGAGTCCTGGGGAGCGGCCGAGCCCTCGAGGAAATGAACATCTCGTAGCCTTTCTTCTTCAGGCTGATGCAGATGACTGGTCTGTCAGCAGTTTGGAGCCCCAGCAGTGAATTCCAGAGTCAAGCCAGGATCTGGGGAATCCTTCTTCAAGAGCTCGATGCTGGTTTTTCCCCCTAATAGACTTCAGAGAGTCCAAGAGAGGAAAGACCTCAAGGGTGCAGAGAACCTCATGCCATGGCCAATCTGTCATTTTGTCTTTGCTTATCAAACCCTCTTAACTTTGTCATGAATGAAGGATTAAGCCCTCTCTACCCTGGTGACACAAGTTCATTTACTTGTGCCTTCCCTTTGCCACGGTCAGGAGGGATTTTCCTTTTTCCCTTTGAAGAAAGCATGAGAAGAACAAAGGGTTGGATTTTCACGGCCTAATGCGTCAGGAGAAATCCCTGCGTACGTAACAAATGTGGATGTTCCTTTTGCTTTTTCCTGCCCCACTTGTCCTGCAGGAGAATTGTGTATTCAGAGGGAACAGAAACTCCTTGGTTTATGGGATTAAGATAAACCCACTTACTCTTGCAATAACATTCACAAGGATAAAAATGCAATTGCTAGCCAAGGAGCTGAACACAGTGTACATTATCCAGTGGGAAAAAAACCTCTTGTTCCTAGTAGATTATCCTTAGCACTTTGTATAGTTAATGTTCCAGCTGTTAATCCAGATGAATTGCATTTTTTTCACTGTGCATCTTTGCACCAGTGAATGTGTTCTGGCGTGGTCAAGGCTTGGCTATACCTCTACATCTTGGACTATTTTCTATTTGTAGTTTTCTTACTAAATGCCTTTTTTCTTTCAATCCATTTGTGCACCACTTCAGCTGCCAAATGGCTCTCCTGCTGTGGCAAATGCTTTGGCAAATGCTCGATCTTTATCCCTTGTATGTCCAGATTTTGTTGGTTGTGCAGCATTTGTGAGCTCCTCGCTGCTGTTGCTCTGGTGAGCTTTTAGGAGAGTTTTAGAAGCTGTGGGTGTGAACTCAGGAGGCTGTTCTGCTTTTAACTGGGAAACTCGAGTTCAGAGGCAGAGGAGACTTTTGATGGGATCTGTAGAAAATACAGTAGTGGTGTTGGATATATTGGTGTTGGTTTGGAACCACAAATACGCAAATAAACTGTGGGATTCTTCAGCCCTGACTCCCTGATGCTTGTAGGAGTCCACAAGCACAGTGATCTCACCCCTCACACCTGCTGTCCCTGCTCAGTGTACCCAGTTAGGATATCTCCTGGCAGGAGGGTGCAGAGGAGGACTTTCGCTCGCTGCACCATGGAGCAACAACCAGAAATTCCCTACAGCAGAAGCTTTCATGTGGTTGCCAGTTCTGTATTAACCATGTTCCTCTCGGAGGGTCCTCCAGTTGCCCACCCACTCAGTCTATTCAGTCATCCCAAATGTTATTTCTCTGGATATGCACATCTGGTTTCACTCTGCTGCCCAGGGAAGTGCTGCTGTACATTCTGTGTGTCGTGGCTGCTTTCCCAGCATCCCAGGAATTAAGGCAGCGTGAGGGGATTTTACAAGTTCTCCAAAAACAGGCACTGTTTTCCCACAGTAGCCACAGCACATAATGGCTAAATGGAATGACATCTACTCACAGAACTGGAGTGTGCACCTGTATGTGACTTACTGCCCTCACAGAGATACACGAGACTGTAGTTTCCTGTATCTGAAGCCAGCATTTTCCTTTGGGGAGCAGCTGAAGTAGCTTCCTGTAGTGAGCCTATGAGAATTGAGCCAGCCCGTGGCCCGAGTGCCTGGTGAGCAAACTTCCACTGCTGCTGCTCTGTGTGGGAAGCTGTGACCAGCAGCGTTTGTGATTCGGGGGGTTCCCAGTGTGCTCTGGAGCTGCTGGGAGTGGCTGTCCCAGGAAGCTGAGGTGTGGAAGTGCTCCCGGGGTGTTTGAACACTCACAGCTCCTCTGGCACGTGCTTGGTGTGACTGCTTAGTGCCGACCTGTCCAAGAACAGGGCTTTGGGGAAACTCTCCCTTAACACTATTCAGAACTGAGTATCTGAACAGAAATGGTTTCTAAAACTATTTAAATTGTCTGACTGGGATCTCTGATGCTTTATCTCCTGTGTCTCCAGTGTTACTATTGCATATTTAGATCTGCTGCCTTCAGGTCTATCATTACGTTGGTTCCTGCTGTTAATGCCTGCGGTCCTCTCCTGTTTCCGAGGGTCAGGGCAGCTGATGAGCTGCAGCCCTGCCCTCCTAGCCCAGATGAGATGAAGCTTGGGAATTGCCTGTCCTTCCCCCTCCAAGCCTGCATTCTGTGCTGAGCGGGGAGGGTGAGGGGCTGGGCTGTTCCCTCCAAGGCTGGCCCAGAGCAGCGTCAGGTGTGAGCCCAGGTCCCAGGGGACAATCAGCAGGGCACTGGCTGGCCAGCACAGCTGATCCCACACTCACGCCCTCGCTGTCCTGACTTCACTGGCTTCCCCACCAGACTGGAAAGGAATGAGAGGGGATGAGTGACCTGTCAGCTGCTCCTCTAGAAGGATCTCTTAGCATTTATGATTTAGACGAATTCCTGAGGCACATCAGGTTTGTATTAGGACTGGGTATAATTCTCTCCAAATTTCATAATGGGAGACAATTGAAGGAGCAAACACATGGAAAACAAAGTGGAAAGTCAGTTTTCCCTTGAAGCAGACATGTTTTCCTGGAATTAGGATGTCACAGTCACACTCCACTTCTGTCTTTACTGAGGGTTCCATCAATTTTAGTCTTGGAGGAGCTGCAGAGGTGCCTGCTACTGCTTTGGAAGTTAGGACTGTATAGTAAATATGCTTTTCCAAACAAATTGACAGTCTGTCAGCTTCTCCCCAGGTTTCCATGCAGTACTTGGGGAGAATCGCAGGGAAATAGGTGAACAGATGGCCTGTTCTGGTGCCTGTACTGGAAGGTGAAAGCATCCCAGCCTGCCCAGGTGCTGCAGGTGTTGGCCTGGGGTTCTGGGCACATATTCTCTTACGGCTGTGGTAGGATCTTCCTACCCCACATTTCTCTGAATCCAGCATCTGTTTTCCAACAAGGAATAAAGCTGATTAAGACCTGAAGATCATGCTGGTTCTGCTGTGAAGTAGTTTGCAGCTTTTTAAGGCATGTCTGGTCTCTTTCCTTAAAAATAGCTCTCAGAATCAAAATGTTGAGAATTACCCTTCCACAGATTTTAAGCGGAGTGAGGAAAGCGAGTTTGGATTATTTGAAACTTTATAGTTCCTGTTGAGCTTTATTTTTATCAGGGTTTTAGGTACTTTCAGGAGGGTTTCATATCTCAAAACCCTTTCCAAGGCGTGTAACTACAATTAATGGGTGATATGGCTGGGTAGGGGAAGGGAAGGCCCAGGAAATCCCTTCACCCACATGTTGGACTCAGCATTTCTGTAATGTTGGTCACTCAGGTGAGGCTGGAAATGTGAGCTCCTGGTTTCATCTTTGCTGCTTTTGTCGGTTGGTCATGTAAATATGGGGGGAACCAAAGGGTTCTGGAATATATCTCTGTAATGGCTCCTCGGGAAATTCTCATTAAGGTTGGTTGAGCATGATTTCCTCCACGAACACAGCCTTTGTCATGGCAAATTACAAAAGTGCTAATTCTAGTTCACTGGTTTGTGGGTATTTATTGGGAGCAGGAGAAGAGATTTGTTTTATATCCTTCAGATTCAAGGGTGGTGTGTGTAAAAGTGGGAAGCTGGGGGGTGTGGGACAGTCCTGCTGCAGCCTCAGGCCCAACTCCTGTTTTTGCCCTCTGGCTAGACTATAGAATCCAACTGGAGGTGTGGGAGGCACAACTTGCAGAGGATCCAGTGCCGCTCCGAGAACAGCAAAGGGGTCTACTGTTTACAGTACGATGATGAGAAGATCATCAGCGGCCTACGAGATAACTCCATTAAGGTGAGCACTTCTCCAGGTCCTTTCCCTGTGGGTGAGCGGGGCTGTGCCCCGGGGAGCTGCCTGTGCTTCCGTGGTGTCTCTTGGTGGGACGGCGTGGGTGCGTGGTTGGTGAGGGTGGGATGTCTGAGCCTGGCAAAGTCCTCACCTGCGCTCTGCTCTGGAAGCTTGGGGCACTGCCAGGGATCCCCTCCACTGACTGCAAAGATGGGCCTGGAAATCAGCGTTCCCACAGGAGGGGGGGTCTCTGTGTGCCGCTGGCCTTGGCTGTGGCTGCTTCATTGCCAGGAGTTTCCTTCCATGCTCATCCTCCCTGGCACTTCCTTTGGCCAGACAGGATTTGATCTCCTCATGAGGGTTGGTTATTTCACTGTTCTCTCAAAAACTTACCTCAAAACTTCCTTAAGCTAAAGGAAGGGCAGGGCCCGCTGATGGGACAGACTCACCCCTCGTGGAGTCTCTGGTTTTCCTCCTTTCTTGGCAGCTGTGACAATGTCCACATCTTGCATCCCTGTTCTGGATGTTGATAAACCATTTACCCTTCTTGTTTCTAACAGATTTGGGACAAAACAAGCTTGGAATGTTTGAAAGTATTAACGGGACATACTGGCTCAGTTCTTTGTCTGCAGTATGATGAAAGAGTTATTGTAACTGGATCTTCAGATTCTACAGTGAGGTGAGTGTTAAGTTCTTGCAAAAAAATAATTTGAGTATCAGGGCTGGGAATATTTTCAATAATCTCTAAATATCAGAAAACATACCTAAGATGAATGTGATATTTGTATTCCAGAAGCAAGATACTCATACTTGGCAAAGCATCGTATTAAATAAATTTTTTTCCAAATGTATTTTGTTCTTCTAGCATTAGGAATTTTGAAGGAACATGACCTAAGGGATTCAAGGCCTATCCTGAAGTTTTGGAGTGGCTGATGGGCAACTATACAATAATTTCTTCAACTAGGGTTTCTTACACTGCCCTCTGCCATCTTGTAGTTGTGCCTGTTACTGAGAGGGTGTTCAGTACGCAGGAGCGCTGCCTGACTGCAGTTCTGCTGGCAGTGAGGACACTTCCAGCACCATCTTCCTGCCTTCCCCAAGCCCTGCCAGGGGTTAGCCAGCCAGAGCTGTCCCTCAGAGACCAGAGCAGGCTCGTGCACGTTCATACCCTGCAGAGCCATCAGCTGCCCTTGGGATAACCCTGTTCCCTCCCGCAGAGTCTGGGATGTAAATACAGGTGAAGTTCTGAACACGCTGATCCACCACAACGAGGCCGTGCTCCATTTGAGGTTCAGCAACGGGCTGATGGTGACGTGCTCCAAGGACAGGTCCATCGCCGTGTGGGACATGGCCTCCCCCACGGACATCACCCTGCGCCGCGTCCTGGTGGGACACCGCGCCGCGGTCAACGTGGTGGACTTCGACGACAAGTACATCGTGTCAGCCTCGGGGGACAGGACCATCAAGGTGAGTGGCAGAGCTCTGCTCCGGGCCTGCGTGGCTCCCAAGGAAAGCCTTGGAGAATGCTGAGGGGTTCAGGAGCAGTTCTGGCCCCGTGCCTCTGTGGTGTCCCTCGGTGAGCAGCGTCCTCTCGCTGGCTCCTGGTGACTCTGGGCACACAGCTGCACTGGAACATTTTCATGGCTTCTGTTGGACAACTGCAGAAGAGCAAAGCCCATTTGCTGTTTGAACTCTCAGTCTCGAGGCCGGTTGCTCTGTTAAATGTGGCACATCCTGTGCCTTTTTGCAGTGGTATTTTTAATTTCACTTGGCAGTTCTGTCCAGACTTGAAATTCCTCAGCAGTGCCTTTCCTCGCCACGCCTTCCCAGCAGCTCAGCCAGGCTGTGCCATGTTTGAAGGATTCAGAGGCTGGATTTGAAGGCTGTTACATACCAGAAGATTTGAGTTACCCAGAGTGCACTAATATAACAAAGGCATTTCCACCCTGCCCTCTCTGAACCAGAGCTGCCTTAGCCTGGGCCAAGAAGTTCTTGGCAGTTCCATGTCCAAATCTCTGCCAGAGATCCTGCTGCACTCTGTGCTGGAAAATGAGCCACTTGATACTCTGCATTACGACTTCAATTACAGTTCATTAAAAATGGGCAAAGTCGATTGAATCCTTTAATGTTAAGACCAAGCTTAAGGGCCACGTTTGGACCTTCTCTTACTAAAAGCTTCCTAGTAATTTCTTTGGTAAAAAATGTGAGGGTTTTGTGTTCGATAACTACGTTTTTAAAAATGATTCTTAACTTACCGAGTGTAGTCAAATTTTTGAAATAATTTGGAGCAGTCTCTGCCACCTGAGAGTATTTTATATACAACCCCCAGCTGTTCTCAGTGCCACAGCAGTGCCTGTGGCTCTGTCACTGCTGGGTCCCCACTGGTGCCTGGGCCCTGCTCTTTGCTTCTAAAGATGCTCTCTGTGGGTTTTCACTCCTCTGTGCAGCAGAGCTCAGCCTCAGGCCTCTGTCTGTGAGTTCATGGTGGCTTCTCCTGCAGTGCAGAAGCCTTGTTTGGTGCAGCTCTCAGGGCAGTTTGTCCCGTGTCCCCAGGTGTGGAGCACCAGCACGTGCGAGTTTGTGCGGACCCTGAACGGGCACAAGCGCGGCATCGCCTGCCTGCAGTACCGGGACCGGCTCGTGGTCAGTGGCTCCTCGGACAACACCATCAGGTGCGTGTAACAGGGGCCTTCTGACCTGAAAACGGGAGTTCCCTGCACTTGGATGCTGCAAAACTTCCTCGGCATGGCTTGTTGTTGGAGCAGATGGTTTATGAATGGGACTCACCTCAGTGTGGGAGTAAACATTGCACAACCCCCTGAAAGAGTGGGACACTGAGGTTTCAAAGTGATCAAAACCTCTTATCTCCTGCTGTATCACCTTGTCTTCTGCTGGGAGAGATGGGGAAGACATTGATCTCTGGTTTTCTTATTTTCTGAGCTTGCAATCGATGGTTTACAGAGAACAGAAAAAACTTGTTAGAATTTCCCAGAATAACACACATCTGAGCTTTACTTGCCTGTGATTTTGAGTATTTCCATTAACTTTGGCATATGTACTGCAGCTGCTCTGAATGACACACCTTTTTAAGCAAATGACATACCTCCCACAGCCAAGCAGGGAGGAGATGCTTAACCCTGGGTGTGGGAATCAGCCTTTCTCCTGTGTTCTCCCCAGGCTCTGGGACATTGAATGTGGTGCCTGCTTAAGAGTATTAGAAGGCCACGAAGAGCTGGTTCGGTGCATCAGGTTCGACAACAAGAGGATTGTTAGTGGAGCCTACGATGGGTAGGTTTGAAAGCAGTTCTGAAAAATTTTGCCTTTCTCTTGTGGGGCTCTCAGGAGTCTTCAGACCATTTCTGCAGGGCTGAGGGCAGCAGCCTCCATGAGCACCTCTGGCTTGCTCAGTTGTCTGCAGTGCACTGTGGATTCGTGGCAGTTACATCCATATCCAAATTCTCCATTTCTTCCTCTGCCTGGAGAGTTAGTGAAAACAATTCTGGGACCGGGTTTGTCTGTAGCCTTTTATTTGGGGTCAGCGTCTGCCTGGGGTCGGTGGGCGCAGCTTCATTCCCACATTCCAGAGGGGTCTGCGTGTGCATTGTCAGCTTGGCTGTCACAGCCAGCACACAGCCATCGCTGGAATGGCTGCTGCAAAGAAACACAAAACTGCCTGGCTTTAAGGCTTGAGCATTAGTGTTGCTCACAACGTGCTTGATCCTGGGGAACTAGCTATAGGGAAAACCTGCCAACCCTTCCAGGGCTTTGGGTGTTATTTTCTATGCTTTCATAATGGTTTTCTTCTCTCACTTTTAGGAAAATTAAAGTTTGGGACTTGCAAGCTGCTCTTGACCCTCGTGCCCCAGCAAGTACATTATGCTTGCGTACGTTAGTGGTAAGTAAAAATCAATTAATTTGGGGTTGTCTGGGGTGTTTTAGTGCATTACTGTGGGATAGGTGGGAATGTCAGGATGGTTTATGAAATCTAGAGTGCTTAAGAATGAAGAAAAAATTATTGTCATATCCTGAATGATTTGCGTCTGAGCTGAAATGAAAGATCCAAGTTTTTCTGGTTTGAGATTCTCAGATACTCTTAAAAGAAAAAGAAATCATCATGATACTGTATCAAATCACTCTCGTTATTGGTGTGTTTCCCTAATACCTCTGTAGGGCTGGTTTTAAATTTCCTCTTATTAAAAAGGGGGCAAGAATCTTGTGAGCCATTCCCAAACTTTTCTGCTAACCCTTCACTTTGGAAGGAAGAGCTGGGAAAGGGGAAAGGAGGCTGAGTCCAGCAGATTGCCACAGGAACTCTCAGCCCTTCAGAGGACTGTCACATTTAAGGCTTAAGTTATATTTTTCTTTGTAATGAGGGGTTTGGCTTGTGACAGCAGACTTAATTAGGAATAGATAGGGGAATGAATTCCTTGTTCTTTTCACCGAAATGCGTGTGGAGTTTTACTTCAGGAGTCAGTTTGACAAGCGTGTAGCAACTCAGAGTCCTTGACTGTAGGTGATGCATGTGCTTGGTCTTTCCAACACCTGGGGAAGTGCTGATGTGGCTGGAAATGCTTCTCCTTTTTCTTTCTCTTCACTAGTCTTGGTATAGAGATAAGATTTAACTATTCTTTTATTTAGTTTCAGTGAAAGAGTTGTTTGTTTCTGTAGTCTGTGGGTATCCTGTAGCTCAGGTTGGAGTTTGGGATCACTCTGCCAGCTTGGGTTAGTTCTCCAGTACAGGCAGAGTCCTCACTTTAAATTTAATGAAAATGGGTAAGCAGGACTAAGGGGAGAGCCTTTTCTGGGCTTCTTAATGCCACTGTGAGATCTGCTGGAAGAGCTGCTGGAGCAGGTACTCCCCTCCTATGGCAGTGTTTGAATTCCTGGCTGGTGTGTGAGCCCTGAGGATCCTCTCAGCAGGGTGGAGCTGTGACATGCTGTTTTGGGGCTGCACAAAAACAGAATCAGCAGAGAATTCTGCAGGAGAAGGAGCCCTGGCAGAGCATCAGTGCCTGCCAGGGGTCAAAATTGCTGCTCCTTGGTGGACAGGTAGCTTCCATCTGGAATGAGCTCAGCCTGTGGCTGGGCTGGCCCCACTGAGGGGGGCTCAGGGTACGGCACTGGATTCGGGAGCCGTGTGTTTTCTGTAAAGAATTTACATACAAAAGCAGCTTTCCTTAAATCTGTGTGTAATTGTGAAGGTTTTTCAGTCAGCACAGCAGAGTTTGAACACACCTCGTGTGTCCAGACGCCTGTGTGATACCAGTGCTCTGCAGCGCTTCCCTCTCGCCTGGCTGACTGCTTGCCTCTTGCCCACAGGAACATTCAGGACGTGTCTTTAGGCTCCAGTTTGATGAATTCCAGATCATTAGTAGTTCCCATGACGATACAATTCTGATTTGGGATTTCTTAAATGTGCCACCGAGTGCCCAGAACGAGACCCGCTCTCCATCTAGAACATACACCTACATCTCCAGATAACAGTCTGCACTTTACTGCCCTCAGAAGGTAAGGCTCCCTCATTTGTTGGATCTGGGAAATGTCTTAGTCAAACAAGCTGAGGTTTTCCTTCAGAAAATAAAACCTTTTTATGCCACTCCTTTCCCTATCTAGTCTTTGTGTGATCATGCTCCAGCATGTCCTGTTGGCTTCCCCGTTCTGTATTCCCTCCTGGTTATACCTGGGTGTTCAGGCATGTTAGAGAGAGCTGCCGTGTGTTCACAGCGTTCCTGGGAATGGAGGAGACTCGGTGTGAGGCACAGGCATTGCAGCTGTCCCGTGACACCGGAGCTGTTCGGAGCTCTCCGTGTACCTGCAGCTGTGGGCAGCTGTGGAAGGAGCAGTGCAGGGCCTCTGCAGGGGTCTGAGCCTTGGGCAGGAACTGCAGCTGCGTGAGAAGCACAAGTGGCAGGGGAAGCTCTCAGAGCTCACCAGCACAGCTCAGAGCTGAACAAAACAGAGCCCAGGAACTCGCTGTGGTTTGGTTCCCTTTCCCAGTCACTGCTCAAAGCTCTTTGTTGGGACTGTGGGTTCTTTTCCTCTCTATTGCTGCCAACAATTGCAGTTCAAAATACACCTGCCTGTGAGTGCTGGGGCTTGGGAACACAGGCTCTGGCTGCCGAAGCACAGCAGGCTCTGCCAGGGCTTCCAAGGATCTGGAGGCACCACAACAGGAGGCGCTGGGAGTGACGTTGCCCCGACAGGAAGGATTTATTTTATTTGAAGTAGATAATGAATACTTTGCTTAAACATGGTGTGGAAAGCCTTCCTGTAAGAAGGGATTTTCATTATCTCCGTGGATACATTTGTCCCTGCTGTGGCAATGTGTTCCTCAGGTTTTTGCACTCCTGCAGGATCTCTGTGTCTGGCTGGGAAATCTCTTCCCTTGTGAAGACACGCTCTGAGGTGCTCCTGCTAAAAGAAGAGTTTTCTTTCACCTCAGGAAGGGGTCGCTGCCTTCCCTGCTCCTGAACTCCTTTTAAAAACGCCAGGGCAGTGCCCTCTCTGGATCTGAAACTTGGATCTGTTGGCACATTGCTTTGCAGGGAGGGTCTGAGCCAGCAGTTGGCCATTGCCAGGCTGAGCTGCCTCTCAGCATTCCTGCAGTCAGGCCCTGGAATCAGGAAGAACTCTGATGCTGTGAACATGAGCCATGTGCAGAATCCCACTTAAGCCTTCCCTTCACAGCAGGTTTAAGAACACTGCTGCAAGGGTGGCTGAGTGAAACTCAGGGACTGGCTCATCCTGCCTGGGGCGGGACAGGGACACCTGGGAAGGCTGAGGATGTTTGTACGGGGTGGGAGTGGCTAAAAACAACTCCATGAGACATAATTCCTAAACGCCCCGAGGAGCCAGGCCTCCAGCACTGCCTGCCTTAGGTGTTTGATCCCAGAGGACATAACTGCATCCTTGTGGAAAGCTGGATGCTGTCACTGATACATCCCCAGGGACCCTGTCCTGCTCCTGCCATTGGCTTTGTGCCACTGGATCCAGACCTAAGTGAGCTGCTGCTGTGGGGACCCCAAGGCTTGTTGAACCTGAATGGTTTTCCCTCTCAGTGGAAAACTTATTTTCCTCCTTTCTGAGTAATTCTACTTTTTATTTTTCTTGCCTTTTCAGGCAGGTAGAACAGGCTGCATTTTGTCAACAGTCTCCATCTACCTTCCAGTCCTGCATCAGTGCTTGCTTCTGTTAACTAAAATGATAACTTGAGATGGACAAAATCTGTTTTTAAATTACAGATTGGGCAGGCTTCTTTTATTAGTTTTGATTCATATCAAAGCCACACATAGTGTGTTTTAAGCACAGACGAAACACAGAATCATAGACTGTCCTGAGCTGGAAGGGACCCACCAGGACCATGGATCCAGCTCCTGCCCTGCACAGACACCCCAGCAGTCCCACCCTGGGCATCCCTGGCAGCTCTGGCAGCCTCGGGCCGTGCCCGTTCCCTGGGGAGCCTGGGCAGTGCCCAGCACCCTCTGGGGAAGAGCCTTTCCCTGATCTCCAGCCTGAGCCTGCCCTGGCCCATCTCTCTCAGGTGAAGAAGTGAGGAGCTGTATAAAATCCCTGACAATTCCTTGCCCAGCACTGAGCTGCTGTCACTGGGCCACGCGGCGCTCACGGCTCCGTGGCTGGGGTTTGCCCGGGCAGTGGGAGATGCCCTTGGCAGGGGCTCCTGCCGCTCCCATCCTGCACGCTTGGCACTTCTGCACAGCTGGGGCCACGCAGCCCCTCATCCTGGGAGCTCTTGGTGTTGGGAATGACAGTCCCTGAACAGCTATTTCCTCTGCTGCAGAGATGCTGTGATGTCACTTTTTGACGGGTTTGTCTGACTTCAGAATCCAAGAACCCTAAATCTACATAAAATTATGGTCAAACAGCTAATACTTCATCATGACATTTAATGAAACGGTTTTATAAGCTTTCAGACATCACAGTCTTGTGAATTTTGAAGCAGCCCTGCACACGTTTTTACAGGCTTTGCAATGTGAGGCTCTTCAAAGTGGATCATTTTTGACAGTCCTGGCAGTTGGCTGTGAGAGTTATATTGCTTTCTGTTGAATTCCTGTTGTTTATTGTAACATGATAAAAATTGGTACCATATGATAGTCTGATATTCTGGTATTAAACATTAGGCCTTGGGCTGAGGGAAGGGAAGTCAAGGGCAAAACATCCCACGATGTTTTAACCTTTCGTGGGAATTTCATATCAGAAGAGGGCAGTTCTCCCTAGTCCGTAAAGATGGTTTTGGGAAGCGGCAGGTAAAATCAAAGCTCAGATTTAATTACACTCAGACCTTACACTGCCTCCAAGCTGATAATGGAGTCATTGGGCTGGAAAAGATCACGGGAATATCAAAGTATTGGAGGTTTTTGTCTCTTCTCCTAAAAGCTCCTCATGAATTAAAGCAGCTGAACTTGCCTCCTGTGCAGAACTCTTGCTCTGCAGTGTGAGGAATAAAGGACAGTCCCCTGGCAATTGTAGGTTGGGTTCAGGGAGCTGAGCTGGAGGGTCCCTGGCTGTGCCCAGCAGGGCTGTGACTCTGGCTCTGTGTAAGGGAACTGCCTGTGGGTCACTGCCAAGGCCCAGGGCCGTGGAGAGCCTGGCTCTTGCTGCTGTGGAGCTCAGAGCACACCCCAGAGCCCCCGGGGCCAGCTGCCCTGCAGGAAGGGCTGCAGTGGGGAGTTCCTGGCCAGCAGCCCTCGCTGTGCTGCACGATGCTCTGCCCTTCCCTCTCACCTGGATGCAAAGGATGCTGTGGGCCTGGGCACCTCGGGATGCTGTTTGCTCTGTGCCTCCTCTCAGTTCACTTGTCTTTTGTCTTTTTCAGGGTTCCACAGTCTTGAACTACTGGATTTTTGGCTACTACATGCCTGAAGATGATTGACAGCTAAAGTCAGAATTGGTTCTAGATGCTGTGTAGATGCAAAGCAGCACAATTCTATATCTAAATTTCTTAATCTTTCCTGCTCTCAGTGGTCGTCTTTGAATTTGCTACAAATTCACTGACTTGGAGTAGATGAATTCAGAAGCCTATCCTTCCCTGCTGTGAGAAATCCAAAGCTTCACATGTAAATTGTCCGTAGAAACTGAACTCTGATGGCTTGTTTTTCAGATATAAATCAGAAGTCAAGAAAGGACTTGGCCTAATTTATATTGCTTTGCACTTTTGTCTGACTTTAAAGAAAAAAAAAAACATTCTCCAATGAAATTTGGGTGCCAAACACATGCCCAGAATGTACAGAGCTTTGCTTTCCAGTCACCACTGTCCTTTAGGCGTTCCCCATGGCAGGTTCAGAGCCCGTTCTGTTCCGTAGGTGTACGCTGGACTCTTAGAAATATTTCTGAATTGCTCAGTAATATTTTTGGATTACAGTTTACTTGTTTCTGCACCAATAATTTCTTTTAAATTAAAGATTCCCTGTAATTCAGGCTAGGTTATCTGAGCTAGTTGTATAGCACTGTCTTTTCCTTTGCCCTGTGCTCTGTACTCGCCGTCCTGCGCTTCCTGATGTTTGCTGTAGTCCCCCCTCCTCCCCCGTGTGCTTCCCTCATCTCGGATACTGTGTAAGCATGTAGATACCTTGTACATACAGCAGAGCCTCTGGTGCCGGGCTCGGGGCGTCCTGACACTACACACTAACACTCAGCGTGGTGGCACTTGGCAGCAGGACCTCCTGACCCCTGGCACTGGTGGTGACATGATTACCTAGACATTGTCTCTGCAAAAGGAGGTTTTCAGTATTCATTAGTTGGGTTTGGTTTTGTTTTTTTTTTTTTTGTTTTGTTTTTGGTTTTTTTTTTAATGGGAACTACATATTTTAAAATGTAATTTCTAAACTTTTTAAGAATTAAAAACTGTTTAATTTATGTTCTGTATCTTATATTTTTGTGCCGCGGGATTTGCAGCTGTGTGTCTCTAACACCAGTGGGGCCTCGCGGCCCCCGCCGATGTCCTCGGTAGCGTTAGCGTGGCTGCTCGGTGGAGAAGATACCATGGGCCAAAGTTCCATTTATTTATGTTTGGTTTGTGACACTTCTGACGGCGGAGAGGAGCCCCTTCCAGCCACCGCCCTGCTTCCCGCGCCCGCTCCGCGCCGGTTTCCCGGGAGGCTGGGCTGCCGTGTGCTGGCTGCTCCGTGCTTTTGGTAGGGAGCCTCCATAGCTGCTGCTTCAGTTCTCGCGTGTCCCCTTCCGTTTGTGCGGTCACACGAGCCCCGCGCCGCCCGAGGGCAGGAGGGACGTGCAGCGGTGCAAAGGGAGTTTCCCGCCGGCGTCGGCCCCGTGGCTTTTCCGTGCCCGTGCCCGGAGAGCGCGGCCGGCGCGGGGCTGTGCTGCCTTCCCCGCCTCTGTGCCCGTCCTGTGCCGTTCTGTGCTGGCAGCAGCTCCTGGCTCTCGTGGGTCCTTGCCTTTCCCTGCGGTGCCGAGGGACGGCGGGGGAGCTCCGGGTGTCACCAGAGCGGCCCCTCCCGGGGGGCACTGCAGGGGCTCCCCTCCCGCCCTTCCCGGGGAGCCCGGCTCCCGTCCCGTGTTCCTCCAGCTATTTATTCATCGAGATGAGCCAGTGTGGTGAAGTCCAGAAGAGTAAACTCGCTCCTGAGCGTCCATGAGGTCACTTTTTGGTAAGCTTGACAGTAGTTCGTGCAAGTGTCTTACTTTACCCTTCTCATCTAATAGCTTTAATATTAAACTGTTTAAAAAAGAGACATCTGTCGCAGCCCTGAAGAAAAAGGTTCTTTGTTTCTGAAGAGCGGAGTCCTTTTTTTAAAAAAATGCATGTGTAAGATTTAAATTCCTGTTTTTCCTTGGGAGATAATGGTATTTGAACATGCAGTCTAAACTTCTTTGTGCTTTGTGTAACATAGCAGTGGACTTTTGTGATTGGCACCCAAGGAACTCAACTCCTGGGATTCATGGTAGTGATCCTGGCTGCACTCTGGACTTTGTTTTGCTAACCATAATTGAGCAACTGTACATTACTGCGATATTAATGTTTCAAAGCACTGGGATAGTCTAATTCTAACTTGTAATTATGTTTGCCAATTATCTGTTTGGAAAGTTGGTGTATGAACAGCTTCTTGAAACTGTTAAATTGTACAGATATCGTTCATGATCTAAAGCTTTGTACTGTGGAATGTGCTTAATAAAAAAAAGTTTGAACTTAATTTGTCACATGGACGGATGAGTGACGTCACCTCAGCAGAGCTCGGTGCCGGGTGTGAGTTAAGGATGGGCTGGAGCAGCCTGGGCTGATGGGAGGGGTCCCTGCCCAGTGAGTGCCCTTCCAGCCCAGCCCCGGTGGGAGGCACAGGGCATTTGCAGCCCAAACCCGTCTGCCACGGCCCAGCTGCTGCTCTGGCACGGGGGGTGGCAGCTGCTGTTCCCCCCTTCCCTTTCGCGGGGGCACGCTTTGGAACAGTGAGAGCTGGAGCTGAGCTCGCTCACCCATCACAGAGGTCAGAACCCCACTGCCTCTGCAAGGAACATCACCAGGATTTTTTCATACTTTACCGAGAGTGCAGATAGAATTTTTAAAACATTACCCATCTCCTGGCTTGTTAAGGCAACCTCCATGCCTTGAGCTATGCAGAGGAAGAGTCCTCCAGGGCTTGCTCTGGCTCAGGACTTTGCCTTGGGCTTTCTTGAGCTGCTGTGCAGTGACTTGTTCAGCGCTGGGTTTGGTGGGTGTCTGGGGGGCACTGACCTGCAATGGTGCTGGAGCTGAGAAAATGAACAGTTGTGGCTCAGCCCAGGCAAAGCCAGGCCTCACAGTGTCTCCAGCGCAGATGACTTCTCACTCTCCGTGCCCCGCTCCTGCTCCTGCGTGGGAGTGGCGGGAGCAGCGTTGCTGCTGCTCGGGCTGAGGCTGCCCTGGAGCAGGGCGAGCCCAGTGCCCCGTTGGGTGCCAGCAGGGCTCTGTGGAAGTGCAGCCTGGCTGAGCTCCTCCCAGGCCTTCGGAGGGCCCCGCTGGGTGTCATTATCCAAATAAGCCACAGAAGCTCTGGGACGGATCTACAGTGTAAACCTTGAGGTCGGGCTTGAACATTCCACCTCACCTGGGTGGCCTTTGGGTTGGGTTGTTCTGTGGCTTTCCCCTTGCAGCTGCAGCCTTTAACACTTGGCTGTTAACTCCCACCAGAGAACTTCCCAGGGAAGTCGTGGAGGCCCCGCTCCTCTGGGTGCTCCCACCCATCCCGGAGTGATTTGGGGCCCCTTTGGGCTCTCCCCTCCCACCAAAGGGTGGGAGCCGCACTCTGTCCTGAGCATGGAGTGCCCGTGGTGCTGGGAAATGCCCTGGGCATGTGGGCAAGGAGGGCAGGGCTGGGCTCCAGGGGCCCCCACAGGCAGCGGGGTCTCACTCAGGCCCAGCATCTCCTGCCAAGCCCTTCCCAAACTCCGCGGCTGCCTGTGGATGGGGTTAGAGCAGCACAATTCCAGAGAGAAAACTCCATCCAGCCTGGCCTTGGGCACTGCCAGGGATCCAGGGGCAGCCACAGCTGCTCTGGGCACCCTGTGCCAGGGCCTCCCCACCCTCACGGGGAACAATTCCTGCCCAATATCCCATCCAGCCCTGCCCTCTGGCACTGGGAAGCCATTCCCTGTGTCCTGCCCCTCCATCCCATGGATATCGTCTCTCTCCATGTTTCCTGTGGGCTCCTTCAGGCCCTGCAAGGCCACACTGAGGTCACCCCAAAGCTTCTCCTCTCTAGGCTGAACAATCCCAGCTCTCCCAGCCTTTCCTCCCAGCAGAGCTGCTCCATCCCTCTGCTCATCCTGGAGCCTCCTCTGGCCCGGCTCCAGCAGCTCCAGGTCCCTCCTGTGCCAGGCCCCAGGGCTGGGGCAGCTCTGCAGGTGGCGTCTCAGCTGAGGGGGCACAGGGGCAGAATCCCCCCTCCCCTGCTGCCCACGCTGGGGGGATGAAGGGGAAAAAAGCACTGGAATAATATTAAAAATAAGTTTAGAAAAGACCTTTTTCTGCTCCCCATCCCAGCAGAGCTTTTGCTGAAAATCCCAGGCCAGGCCCAGGAACGCAGCCTCTCCCTGGGATGTGCTGCCAGACACAGCTGTGCCACCCCTGCAGTGGGAAACGCTCCTGTGGGACGCTGCTCCAGCACCCAGGCTCTCCGTGGTGCCTGGATGGGCTGTCCCTGTGCCACAAAGCCGAGCACAGCCCCTGCTCTGTGACAATGACAGGATTTGGGGCTGTCCCTGTGCCACAGAGCCGAGCACAGCCCCTGCTCTGTGACAATGACAGGATTTGGGGCTGTCCCTGTGCCACAGAGCCGAGCACAGCCCCTGCTCTGTGACAATGACAGGATTTGGGGCTGTCCCTGTGCCACAGAGCCGAGCACAGCCCCTGCTCTGTGACAATGACAGGATTTGGGGCTGCCCTGCCCCACAGCCCCCGGCTTCTGCTGCTCGGCAGGGAGGGGGATGGAGCCAGCACTGGCTTCTCCAAGCTCCAGCTTTTCCCTGGATACTTTAAAAACACCTGTGCAGTGCTCTGTGGTGCTGAAACAGGACTTGAGTCAGTTGTTGGTCACCCACAGACCAGGAGAAGCCCCGCTCTGGGCGGCGGGGGCTCCACGGCAGAGCTCCGTGCTCTCTGCAGAAAGGGTTCTTGTTCTGCACTAGAACTGAATTCAGGGCAGGAGGTGACAAAAATCAGCGGTGATTATCCAAGCCTGTAGGTAACACCCTCTTGGAACACCTCCGGGCCCTGTAGCAGGATGAGGGACTGCAGGGAGCCGAGGCCTCTCTGGTTTCAGCTCTCTGAGCTCACTCGGTGTCCCCGGGTGTTTTATCATCACTGAACGCGTGCCCACTGAAATCCGGGAGCGCTGACTGAAATGGGTCGTTTTACCCTTAGAAGATTTCTGTTTTGTTTTACCATTGAGTTGGTTTTTTTTTTAATATGGTAATTAGTAACTTAACAAATCAAAATCGCAACTGAATCAGAGAGATCCCGCAGAATTTTCCTTGTGCTTTGTACATCTCTGCACTGGAGCTGGGCGTATCCAGCCGGGCGCCAGAGACGGGCACCACCTTTTGTCTTCCCTTCGGGAACGGCCCCGCTGCCTTCCCCGAGCACCAGCGGCGCTGTGGGAGCCGTAATTGGGAGCGGTAATTGGGAGCCGTAATTGGGAGCCGTAATTGGTTACGGCTGCCTCTGGAAGGGTTTGCAGGGACCACCCTCTCTCCCGTCTCGCCTTTCCCACCGTCTGCTCGCGGCCGAGCCCGGAGCAGCCCCGGGCCGGATAATCCCCCGTGGCAGAGGAATTCAGGGATGGTCTGTGGGATTTCGGGATCCGCACGGAGACGCTCCGCGCCCGCGGGTGACCCCGATGCTCTCGCAAGTCTCTCTCGCCCCTGATGAGCTCTGCAGGTCCTGCGCTCCGCGCCCTGCAGCTCCTGGGGGTGGGAAAAGGCGCTGGGAGAACTCTGCAGACACCTCGGTGACCCCCAGTGCCGGGGCTGCTTTGGCAGCAGGCAGGGACATCCCCCAGGGACATCCTGCTGGCTCCTTCCCAGCGCCCAGGGACATCCCTGCACCCTCTCCCGGCTGCTCCCAGCCCCGTCCCACGTCCCAGCAGCTGCCGCGGGACTGGAGCTGTGCAAGGAAAGGTCCGAACCAGCAGCACTGGGTTTGGACACAAACCCTTCCCTCTAGAACGGGGTTGCTCGGAGTGAGGAAGAGAAGAGAGGCGCAGGGAGGCGGCCAGGGGGTGCTGCCCCAAACCTTTCCTATGCCTCGGGTGGGAGAGAAAATCGCTCCGGGTTCCGCTTGTGGAGCCTCGGCCTTAGAGAGGAGGGCACGGATGGGCGAGTGCCTGCCCTGTCTGACCCTTCGTCCTCCCCAGCCCTCACCCCCCGCTCCTCGGCAGGGCACCCCAGCCCTCTCCGCCCCTCTCCCTGCGCTGCCGGCTGCAGGCCACGGGCGTGGGCAGGGGATGGGATGCAGGGATGGGAGGAGCAGCACGGCCGCAGGCTGAGGCTGACGGAGCTGCTGGTGGCAGGGAAGGTCCCCTCTGTCCTCTACAGAGGAGCCTGCCCTCTCCCGATCGCACCAATTTCCTGGAGAGGTCAGCGTGGCTCTTGCTCAGCACCTCCCGGATGACCAAGGCAGGGACAGTGACGGGGACAGCCCGGGCAGGTCCTGCCCTCCCCGAGGGCCGCTCCGGGATGCTGAGCCATGCCCACACCCGGCTGGGACGATGGAAGCTGCCGAGCACAAACCCCCGGGCCCGGCTGCTCCCCGGGGCTCCGCGGCCCCTCGGGAGCCCTTTGGGGCCGGGAGCCGGCGGGACGGCTCCAGGTGACCGTGGAGCCCCGGAGCGAGGGCACTCCCTGCCCTCGGGGGTGCCTCTGCCCTGCCCCTCCGGGATGCCCCTCAGGAGGGCAGCGCGGCCCCGGAGCCGAGCCCCGGAGCCACCCGAGCGCCGCCGGGCACGGGCGATGCTCTCCCCCAGCCGCATTTCGGGACACATAATCCTGACTTCACACTTTTTCCCAGACAATATCTTTCCATATAATCTTAATGATTCCTGCTGCAATAACAAATAGGCAGCCCTGAGAATAACTTCACACTTAATTGCTCGTGCCAAGAATCTCACCACTTGGCCCTTCTCTGGGTGTTTTCCCTCCAATCCATCTGCACAAACAGAAGTGGGCCAGTTCTGTGCCTCAGGAATGAGGAGATAAAAAGGCAATAATTTATTTTTCCACCAAAGCTAGAAGTATTTTATAGAATTTGCTAAAGTTTTTGTTTCAGGAAATTTCATCATGTCTCCAGGAAAAAAAAAAGCGCCTAATTGGCCTCAGATTTTCTAACTCCCTTTTCATTTTTGTAATATGAGGAGGTCTAGGTCATCTCAAGGTCACTGCAGTTAGTGTTGCTTTAGTGCACCTCTGTGGATACCTCGTTTCTGCAGCAGCTTTTCCTTGAAAAACAGCCCCAGCCTGCTGCTGTAACAGCCACTTTCCTTGGCAACCAGTTGCATTCCTTTAGCATATGGAAATATTTTTTAAAACACATAACATATAGGGCTGCTTGTAGGTGAAATTCTCCAACAGAAATGGAGCAAATGCTTCTAAGCCCTTTGAATGGTGGTGTAAAAAAAAAAAGCTTTTAACAGAAAGCTGCCATTTCCCATTATCTGCGCCGGGATCTTGATGTCAAAATAAAATGCTGGTGGTTATCAAATTAATAAAAATGTTTTGCTTGGGAAAAATTTAATTTTACCACCCTCCCAAGGCTTCCTGCTGTGTTGCCATGTTGGTTTACACGGCTCAGGTGGTGAGGTCATTCCAGCCCGGGCTTAGCCTGATTTTTTTGGTCCATCTCGGTAAATCTGTGGATTCCAAATCTTTTGTTTTAGAAAAACTTGATATGGGGTATCCTGGAAATGTAACAAATGCTGAGTCTGTGTCTGCTGGAGAAACAGGGTTTAAAGGAAAGAAGTGTTTGTACCTGAATGACCAGGTTTTTGTGAACAGGTAAGGCCAAAAAAGAGAGGCACCATCCCAGAATGGTTTGGGTTGGAAGGGACATTAAAGCCCATCCAGCTGAGCTGGACCCATGCCCTGAGTTACTGCTCAAGGTTTTCCTTCAGAGGGCCCAGCCCAGGCTGGAATTATTGGGGGTTTCAGCTGCAGATTTAAAACAGAGCTGATGCTTTCTACAACTGCTCCCACATTGCCTCCATCTGGGTTTGTCCCTTTGTGCTGCTCCTCTCAAAACCTGGCAAAATTTTGCAAATTCACCAAGGAAAAGCCAAAATACAAATGAAAACTGGAGGGGAAGCCTGGGCAGGTGTGGGGAGGGAAAAGCTCCTGGTTCCTGATCCTTCACACAACAGAGTATTTTAAATTTGCTGAGGAAGGGCCTGGACTGGGGGCGAGATAAATGGAGTGAGATCCTCAGGGATCTGCCGCAGCCCTGGTGCTCCTTCCCGAGCTGTGGGAAGGCTCAGGGGAGCAGGGACCAGCTCCCAGAGCCGGGCACAGCACACGGAGCTCGCCCAGCTGGGCCAGCTCCTGGTGGCAGCTCCTGGTGGCAGCTCCTGGTGGCAGCTCCTGGTGGCAGCTCTGCCTGCGAGGCTGGGGAAGGACCCCAGACCTCAGCGATGTCACGGCCGGGAGAGTAATGACAAGCAGGACTTGGGAAAGGTTGTTGAGGAAGTGGCTGTGTTCCCACAGGAAAATTAGTTTTTTTCAGGCAAGCACGCGGTGAACCAGAGTGCCAGGCTGGGCCCGGGGCTGGGGGAGCTCTGTGTCGGTTTGTTAGCACAAAAGGGAGAGCCTGCGCTGCGGCTGGAGGCTCCTGCTGGGGTGCCTGGTCTGGGTTCCCCGCTCTGACCTCGCAGTCCCTCTGGCACAGAGTGGGGTGTGCCTGAGTGTGCTTGTTCATCCTGGAAAAGACGTTGTCTTTTCACTGGCAGCACGCTCGCTGCTGTGGGAGAGCGTGCCCAGGGCCAGGGGCGCGCCAGAGAAACCTGTGCTGGCCCAGGGGCAGGGGGGCCCAACCTTGCTTTGTTCAGATCACGCTTCAGCAAATGGAGAGGCCAGAAATGCCTGCACCAGCTGCCTCGACAAGGGCTGGGAAGAAAACTGGAACAGAGGGAGAAAAATCACATATTCAGGGCAAGGGCAGCAATGAAAGCAAGACCAAGATTAGCTCTGTGTGACCAGCAGAGAGAAGCTGGAGAATAAATTAACTTTCCCTTCAAAGCCAGGCTGGCAGGGCCTGGGGCAGCAGCAGGAGGGGGTTTCAGGTGCCTGAGCTCCTTCTGACCCCATGAGCAGCAGAGTGATGCTGCCCATGCAGGAGCGTGCCCACCCCGGTGCCCCCTCACAGCCCCTGGTGCTCTGATTCGCTCTGGGGAGCCTCAGTGAGCAGCTCGGGGGCCTTCCAGGAGAGAGGGAGCAGGAGAGACGCACATCCTGCTCCATTTCTGTAGGAGAAATATTCCCGGTCCTGTTCCTGGGCAAGAAGATGGGAAGGTGTCCCCGAGTGCTCCCCTGGGGCTGCTGGCACGCGCAGCCCCCGGCCCGGGTGTGTGCAGGTCCCAGCCCGCACATCCCAGCCCTCGCTCCTCTTTGTCCTCCCTGCCCTACCCTTCTGCACGTGTCACAGGGCTCTTCTGACTTGGCACAGTCCTTGGGAAGGTAGGAAACCTGCAGGCATTTGCACCAGAAATGTTGCATTTCGGATGCTCTGGGGCCCTGCTCAGCCCCACTGCAGGGTGTGAAGGTGTGGACAAAATGCCCTGGGCTGCTGAGGGACATTTTTGTCACAATGAAAGCAATCCCATCAGGCTGAAAAGAGGGGTTCAAACTGAAAAGGGGGAAGCTTAGGTTGGATGTATGTATGGAAGGAATTGGATGTATGGAAGGAATTGTTCCCTGGGAGGGTGGGGAGGCCCTGGCACAGGGTGCCCAGAGCAGCTGTGGCTGCCCCTTGTCCTGGCACTCCAGTTCCTGATGAATTGTCCCTCTCTGGGTTCCCTGCGGCCCCTTCAGACCCTGGCAGGGGCTGTGGGGTCACCACACAACCTTCCCTTCTCCAGTCCTCACACCCAGCTGGTCTTCTGGTGAGCACAGCCCGGTTTGTTTGCACCTCCTGCTTCATCCTGAACACGTTTGGCCATGTGAGGGAAATAATAGAGCTGGAAAAGAGGCCAGGAACAAACACTGAGTTTTCCTGTGGATGGTTTCCTGCAGACACTCATTTCTAGGAGTCTGCTGGTCAGAACTGGCTGAACACCCCAGCCCAGTGAGCTTCCCTCTTGGAGTGCTGGTGAATTATTTGCCGTGATTTGCCCTTGGCTATTTTCTGAGGGTGATTAATGATGTACCTTGGGTCCTCTTCTCTTGTTTTGCTTTTTCTCTCCATGACCGGAGAACTGAAACAAGAGCAGTGAAATGAGGAAATTCAAGTTGCTACTTGGACTTCCAGCAGGAATTCCAGAGCCAGCACACATTCATGTGAGAGCTGGCGAGACTCTCACTTCTTCCAGTGCCTCTGTGACATCCTGGCAGCTCCGCAGCCCACTGCTGAGTGTTTAACTCGTCCCGTGTGACACAGCCCAAACAGGGCCATGCTCCTTCCCAGCTCCTGCAGCCACAACAGGCATCCAGATGATCTTCCTTTTTAAGGAAAATCAACATTTTCAGGAACCCCCCGGACTGGACGTGTGTCCTTTCCCTCAGCCAGGGCTGTGGTGTGGTGTGAGGAGAGCACAGAATTCCTGGGAGCCACAGGGCCACCAGAGGCCGAGGGCAGAGGCAACACAAAGCCAAGGCAAGCTTTAATTTAGCTTATTCTGAGACAGTTCATGGTCACCTGTGCCACACCAGGAGCTCCATTTCTCCATCCCTGAGAGGAGTTCAGCACTAATCCAGCCCCATTCCCAATACCCCTGTCCCCAGTGGGAGCAGGGCTGGCCGGGAAGTGTCTGGGCTGCACTGGGAATTGTCCTCAGCTGAGCCCCTCGGTCTGGCCCAGCCCCGTGCCAGGGAAGGTTTGGGGATGGGTTTGAGCTGAGTGTCAGGTGTGGGACATTAAACACCGATTTTGAGCTGTGGTGCCGTGAGCTCGAGCCTGGAGCTGGGGGCAGCAGCACACGCAGGCAGCTGAGGCTGCTCTCTCTGCATTTCAGGTCCCTCTTCACTCGGGTTTTACCACCATGAGTAGCCCTGCTCATTACCCAACTCCTCTTAGCAACATCCACCACCTATGGCTTGTAAGGGGTTTGTGAGCACCTCTCAAAGCAACCTCCTCCAAACGTGCCTGGGGATAAACATTCCCTGCCTCCTGGAACAGATGGGGCTTTTTGTCCTCGCTTTAAATTCGTGGGCAAAGATTTTGGAAAATGTCACATGATTTTGGAAATCACAGCGGTCAAAGACTAATTTAGAAGCATTGTTGAACTGCTTTGCAACCCAGATACTGAATTTCAAGCAGCTCAAGCCAGAATAAAAATGCTAAAAATGATTAGTTGGTTTTGAAATTTTTACTTATGCCATCTTTTATTACCTTCTCGGGTTTGAGATTTTGACTTATGCCATCTTTTATTACCCTCTCACACTTCCATTCAGGCAATAATCCGATAAAACCACGTTCAGCTGCAGCTGTGATCCCGGGCAGCAGCCACAGAGCAGGGGACAGGAGGGGGGGCAGAGGGGGCAGAGGGGGCTGCGTTTGCCCTGCAGGGAGCGGGGGATGTCGGGCAGGGCAGGCACATCCACATCCCCTCTCCCAGAAAAGCCACTGGCCCCCGTGAGGAGCACGCTGCTGTCACCCCCGTGCCCTGCCCTGCCACCAACCTCCTTCCCGGGCAGGCAACGCTGCTCCCGAATTCCACAGGGAAAGGCCAAGCTGTGCAACATCCCAAAGGAAGCAACAAGTATCGGATTATTCTTCAGGATGAAATAAAACCTCACGGCACACTGATATCATTTGGGCTGGTGCTGTGTCTCCTTGGCTGGAGCACACCCCGAGCTGTAGGAGTGCTGATCCGAGGGGATCACAGATAAAAGCCTCCCTTTTGGGAAATGGGGTTTCGCTGTTAACTCGTCTTCTCCCTTCTGGCCTGGCAGTGAAATCACACAATCAAATCACACACATGAATGTAAGATCTTTTCAGATTTCAATTGTTGCCCCAAATGCAGATTTCAGTGGGGTTGTGGATGAAGTGGAAGGGGCAGAGAGATGTAAAACCATCCTGTGATGATTTCAAGCAGCTGGTGAAATGGGAATGTTTACTGGGATGGGACATTTCGTGGTGCTTTAACTTCTACACTTCGGGCCCAAAGACAACCAGAAATAGAGCAAAATATGAAATAAGAAATGCATCCTTCAGGTAAGCATAAAGAATAAAGCTGGCAGGATGAAACCAGGCACCTCCAAGGAGAATCTCCTCTCTCTTGTCTAATTCCAGTGTGAAGCTAAGCTCCTCACCTTGGGGACTGCACAGCTCTGTAACACGCAGTGTCACGTGCATGTGTCACCTCCTCCTGCCCAGAAAAACCATCAGGGCATCAACCTGAGCTTTTCCACGGAGAGCTCCAGAGGCACCTTCCCCTTGGAGAGGCCCAGACTGCAGCTCATTTCCAGCTGAACGGAGGACAGTGCCTCCAAGCAGGAGTCAGAGAGCAGAGGCACGGCCAGTGCAGCAGTTTGGAGCCCAGCTCTGAGCAGGGTGCGGGGCTGGAGAGAGGCCGTGGTGGGATATGGAGATGCTTTCCTTTTTCACACCTGGCAGTGAATTCCGGGATGTCCCGTTGTGATTTTGGGGCTGGTGGAGATGTGGAGTTGCTTCAGCTCCTGTCCCAGCTCCAGGCAGGGAGGAGCTGAGCTGGGACTGCTGTTCACACCCAGCAGGGGAGCGGGTGGGCTCTGGACTCACCCACCCACAAAAACGGCATTTTGGTGCCACAGAGGGCTGGCCCAGCTCCTTGAAAAACCCGGGCTGAGCCTGGAATGCCAGTGCCAGGTCACGCATGGAAATGGGGTGTGGAAGCCAGGCCCAGAGGAATGGGTGTGGGGGATCCTGCAGTCCAGGCTGCGTCCTGGTCCCACATGGAGACTTGGATCTGCAGAGCCCCCGCAAGCCCTCGCCTGTGTGAGCTGATTCTGCACCTGTTTGCTCAAAAACCGTCAGCAAAGCACCTCTGAGCCCTCTCTGCGCTGCTCCCCTTCCTGCAAAGCAAACAAGGACCTGAGCTGGGGAACGTTCTCGTGGCAGTTCTACGCAGAACAAAAATGCACATGCGACCTGGCATCTGCTTCTTTTTCCCAATAAACTGCAAAACCAACACACACAAATATGTTTATGTGAACAGGCCAGAAAAACAGCTGGTTCATCAAAGCAAAAGGGGCGCGCTTGGCTCTGCTGGGCCCAGCGTTCAGCGGGCTCCCCTGTATTTATAAAGTGAGAAAGTGGAGCATGTTTGAACATGCAGGTGTATAAATATTCCTGCCAGACCTGCTGGAGTATTTGAAGTCTCCCTGAAGCCGCTGCTCTGACTCACCCCTTCCCAGGGAACGCTGCCCTGGGGGGAGCTGCTGTCCCGGCCTGGAGCTGGCATCCCTTGGAACCCTGTGCAGAGGGGCTGTGCCCAGGATGCCCCAGCTCTGCCCCCCTCCAGGCCCTGGGGCCAAGCAGGGCCGGGTGAAGCCGCCCCCGGGCTGGCAGCCTTGGGGTGGCCCCGCGGAGGTGCCGCAGGCAGATGTGGAGCTGAGCATTTGTTTCCTTGGCCTGGCACCCGTGGAAGAAGGCTGCAGCTTCCCTGCCAGCGTGGAAAATCCGGCTCAGTCCTGAGGCCTGGGCTTCAGAGGCACTCGTTCCACGGAATGCCCCAGCCCCAGGGGTCCCGAGCGGGGAGAGCAGAGCAGCAGCACGGGGACACAAGGCGCAGGTGCAGCGCCGACATTCTGTCAGATGCTGCCCAGCCCTGCCTGCCCTGGGTGCTGCCACTGCTGCACACGGAAGAGCAAATCCTTCCACAATAAAACACACGCACCCCCCCGGCCCAGGCACCTGCACAGCCAGAGCCCGGCACAGCCTTTCCCACAAAGCTCCTGGAAGGTTTCTGTCCACTGTGGAGCAATCTGGGGCTTTATCTACACTGCAGCCAGCTGGCACAGGCTGATGTGCTTCTACAAAATGATTTCCCCAATATTTCATCTCCCTTTCTGTGTAGCTGGAGTGTCCAAAGCTAAATAAATCAATGATTTGGGTTGGAAGGGACCTTAAAGCTGATCCAGTGCCACCCCTGCCATGGGCAGGGACACCTCCCACTGTCCCAGGCTGCTCCAAGCCCCAGTGTCCAGCCTGGCCTTGGGCACTGCCAGGGATCCAGGGGCAGCCACAGCTGCTCTGGGCACCCTGTGCCAGGGCCTGCCCACCCTCCCAGGGAACAATTCCTTCCCAATATCCCATCCAGCCCTGCCCTCTGGCACTGGGGGTCCAGTTCCTGATGAATTGTCCCTCTCTGGGTTCCCTGCAGCCCCTTCAGACCCTGGCAGGGGCTCTGAGGTCTCCACACAACCTTCCCTTCTCCAGGCTGAACATTCCCAGCTCTCCCAGCCTGGCTCCATAATTTGACCAAGCAATGAAGAACTTCTTGAGCCAAAGGGGCAGAATGAGCTGTAGGGTCTGTGGCAGAGTTTGGAATCCCAGGAAGGTTTATGAGCCTTCCAAGGCCTTGCCAGACAAGCAGAATCAGCTTTGTCTTCATACGACAGCTGGCAAAAGGTGGCAGCTTCTGTGCCCAGCTACATTTTGCAGGCGGGCTCGGGGAGGCAGCCAGGAACACACACGTTGTTGTAACATCAGAGCACAGCACTCAGAACGCTGATGTTTGCAGCTACAAGGCTGACAATAAACTGGTGCCAGCACCAGGAGGGTCGCCTTCACCAAGCCCTGGGGTCAGCTTTCCCTCAGGAGCCCCGTGAGCAGCCCCTGCCAGCGACTGCACTGCCCCAGTCCCGTCACCAGCCCTCGGCTCCCTGGCATTCCTGGCTGGAAAACGAAGCCTGTGTGGAAAAGTGTCCTGGTGGAAGGCCTGAGGAGGGGCTTCAGCTCTGGAAAAAACCAGCACTGAAGACATGATCTTGCTTTATGAAAAACTGGGTGAAAGGAAGAAGTGCCCATGGCATTTGGGTGACGTGGGCTGTAAATGGCCTTAGACTGAATTTTGATGTAGGAAGTTGAGAATAATTGTTTCTGTGGTTCCTGGTGAAGGAGCTCCCTAATGTGAACAATATTTCCACCAGGATAAAGAAAGTCAGGAATTTTACCTTCTAATGTGAGCTGAAGAAATCACCCATGGGTGTTACCTGATTAGATTTTTCAATCTTAGAGTTTATTTTCATTATATTATCAGAATTTTCTAATTCTGGTAAACTGTGGAAGAGCTTGTCCAGCTTCCACTGACTCTCAACAATGGAATAACAACCCCTGACCTGGATCCATTCCCACATCCTGCCAGTCCCACCTTCCCTCGCTCATCATGACACTGATGGAAGCCACTAGATGTCACTGCTATATTGCACTAATAAAGTTAAAATAATATTTTTCTGGCAATAAATGTCCTGACTCATAAGGAAGTTGGTTTATAAAAGCTGTGGATAGTTTGGATTCCTTCCAGTTAAAAAACAAAACAAAACTTTTTTTTTTCTTTTTTATTTCACTAAAAATATTGGACCCAAGTTCAAAACACTCATTTAACAAATAACACTGATTTGTATTTTAAAAGGAGAAATACTTTGAAGTTCATACCAAGTAAAGAAACGTGGTCTGTGGCTCTGTGAACTGAGAGGACGGGAAAAAATTCTATCTGAAGGCCTGCAGTGCTGAAGACAAGGCTTGACTGAAGCAGGGCTGGAGATGGTCAGGAATACTCCTGTTCCTGTGCCCGGCCGGAGAGGGAGGCGAGAGGCCAGGGAAAGAATAGTAACAATACCATAATAATAGCAATAACACCGTATTAACGGGCCTGTCGTGTCCCAGGCTTCCCCGCTGCAGGGCAGGACAAGAATCCCCTCACTCGGCAGCAGCAGGAGCCGCCCTCGGCAGCTCCGGGAGCTGGGAACGGCCGCTCCCATCCCGACCTCCAGCGGCGCTTCGGGAAGCAGGTGAAGTGGGGTTTAATGGGCCAGCTCTGCGTTTGCCCACAGTGCTGGGGCTCGCTCAAATTCCTTCATCTGCTTCTCTCTTCTGCAAGGGGAGGGTGCTTTGGGTTCGGGTTTTGTGTTTTAAGGCTTTGGTGATCGAAAAAACTGGCAGGTGAGCTCAAATTTTTAACCATTTCTTGGAAGAAATTGAATGTGTCTCCAGTGGCCACCTCATGGTTCCTTCCCTAAGTGAATCCTTGGGTTTTTCTCCTGATGTCACCTAGGCAAGAACTGGCTGCTGCAGGTAAGGAATGTCCTGAACTCCTGAGAGTGGAAGATGCAGAGAATGTCCTAAATTCTGGTAAGAAAATGCTCAGAGAAGGTAGAGCCTCCCTCATCTGCCATGGGAAGCTCTTTTTTGAAGATGACGAATGCAAAGCTCAGATGGGATGGGATGGGATGGGATGGGATGGGATGGGATGGGATGGGATGGGATGGGATGGGATGGGTATTTTTGCCCCATGGGATTTCTTCACCTCCTCTCTCCCAGTGAGTGACCTGGACACGCTCATGCTGTGTGGGAGCCAGCATTTTGGCATGGGTGTGAGAACACCAATTAGTAGGGCAGCCATTTTTGGGCCTGTCCCCACCCCTTCTCGATTTTTTTATCACAGTGGAAGGAGCTGAAGTTATTGGCAATTTAGCGAGAACTGTTTCCCACTGTGAGGAGGAGCCCGAGTGCAGCCGAGCAGAGCCCCATCCCTGTGTCTGGGAGCAGGAAACGTGGCTGCTTTGGGAGTCCCTGCCCACGAGGATGGAGAAGAACCATTCTGTGGGTACCTGTGTGAGGGAAAACAACCGGGGTCCATGGCAGGAGTAGGTTTAGTCTGTGTCCTCTGTGGAACGTGGGTGTAAAATGAGTGTAAGCCATGCTCTGGGTTTTGTCCACACAAAAGGAGCAGCTTTTTGGCTGTCCTGGACCAGCACCGAAGGTGGGTGAGATGCTTTCTGACATGGCTGGAGCTGGGCTGGACTCAGTGCCTGGGACAAAGCCCACTGTGGGGGAAGTGCCTCCTGTGTGCCTGCTCTTCCCCAGTGGTGCCTCTGTTTTATTGGTAATTAGGACAACGGGAGTGCATGAATTTCTGTTTTGGGAAGCACTTGGGGACTAATGGTGCAGTATCACTGCAGGCTCTGATTAATCCCCTGGTATCCAGCAGAAACCTCATCCAGAGCCATGCACAGACACCCAAGGTAACTGGAACTGGAGGGAAACCCAAGCAGCCCCTCTCCTGATGGGCAGTGCTACAGAGTTTGTGTGTTCCACGTCCAGGTAAACTCCCAGCCGGAGCAGAACTGAGACAGAGAAACACAGAAAGGCAAGAATAACTCACTTCCCTGGCTCAAGTTACTGACAAAGGCATGAAAGCCTCAGCCTGGAGGATAAATTATGAGCTATCAACCCAACCAGAGCCATAATAAGAAGGGAGGAATCAGATGAGTAAGGCAATAGGGGAAAAGCAAACACTGTGAGTAATGGCAACACGAGGTTGGTTCCCTAGAAGTTGTCTGACCACATTAGATAGCACAGCTCAGTGACTGGGGCTGGGCCCAGTGTCTAGAGAATAAATCAAATGGGTTTTTTGTTGTTGATAAAACATTCTCTCCACAGCAGATGGATTTAATATTTCCTGGATCCATACTGTTCAAGCCCAGGAGTGGGGATGCTTTTCCAGGTCTGTGCTCCTGATGGCTTAGTTTCCAAGGGGTGCAGGCTCCGAGAGCTCTCCCAGGACTTGTTGCTATTAACTGTGAAGGGAGGATTTTTGTCTCTCTCTCGCTCCTTTGTTTCCTTCCTCAGTTTGTTGATTTTGTTTGCTCCTGATCCACTTCACCTCCCTGGGCTCAGTTCATTCCTCCCACCCTTCCTCCCACTTCCTTCTCTCCCCTGCTCCTTCTTTGCTGGCACTTCCATGCTCTCCCTGCCCAGGCTGTGGGGACCATGGATTGGGAAGAAATCCCTTACTGTGGGGGCGGTGAGGCGCTGGCACAGGGTGCCCAGAGAAGCTGAGGATGCCCGCTTGGTTCTGTGCATAAACACATCCAGCTGCCACGGGATCCTGCAAATCCAGAGGGACTGGGAGGAGCAAACGCTGCCAGCTTCCCCAGGGGAGCTGTGATCTGACCCGGGCTCTTGAACGAGAGAGGTGTAACGGGTCTGGGAATTTGCATTCTGCCCTCTTTCAGCTCTGCCAGAGGGGCTGGATTTGCAATGAGCTCGGGCCACCCAACCTTCCCTGCTCTGGGTAGGCTGTGGGTGCTGTCCCCTCTGCTCTGCCAGGCTGCCAGTGAGCTCTCAGGGGACCACATCGGTTGATTTGGTCTGGGATTTTGGATAGAGAATTTTAATTCCAGAGATGTGTGGGACCTGGGGCAGCCCACAAGTGTGAGAGCTGCCCCTGCCCTGGGCAAGGGCACCATTCCCACCACGGCGAGCTCTAATTAGACAAGCAGTTAATTGGAATGGCAGGAGGACCAAGTGCCTGGGAGGGAAGGCCAGCTTTGGATGTGGAGAAAATGCAAAATGGTCCTCAGCAGGCTGTAAATCCTTCCAAGCCCATCTGTACACACAAAATATA
Source organism: Gymnorhina tibicen (assembly GCA_013399875.1). Lineage (NCBI taxonomy): Eukaryota > Metazoa > Chordata > Aves > Passeriformes > Artamidae > Gymnorhina > Gymnorhina tibicen. The sequence goes on from VXAZ01007895.1 coordinate 122,482, forward strand.
TTGACCACAAATAAGTCAAGGGAAGAGCAACCTCTTTACAGGGCAAGTGCCCCAGCAGTTTGTATTTACTGGGCAGGTGCCCAGTCAGTTTGCTGACTGTAGGACCAATACTGCCCCCATCCTAAACCAAGGGTTGGATTCTATTTTTCAGCAAAAACTTATATATACAATTAAAAATTGAGTTTATCCTCCCATGCTTTTTGCTGTCCTTCAACTGTAGGAAAGGGAATCGCTGCAAAATTTTTTGAGTAACAGAAAAACATTTAGCTGTTAGTGATTAGTGGTTTATTTATTTTCTCAACTAATTCATTAAGAGAAGCTGAATTTAATGTCTTACTCAGCCTGTAAAGCCTTCCTCTTCGTCTCCTCCAGCCCACTTCCTCTGAGTTCAGCACTTCCTGCAGGTAGATGTGGTGCTCACTGTTATTCCACAGTGACTAAGTTCTCCTGAATTGTGCTATGGTTTAATAACAACAGGAATTAGGTTTGCTGCTACCAAAACCATTTTATTATGACACATCCAAAGACATGAAACCCTCTTGTGCAATAATAAGGGGAAAAAAAATCTTTCCATAGACTTGTACAAAAGAAGCCTCAAGAGATCAGTGCTATAATAAAACAAACATGATTCAGTGTAGAAAAATGCAGCTAATGTCTAAAGGAAACTGCAAGTGCTTAATCAAACAGGGATTTGGGAGGCAGTGTTGTTGGACATGACCTGGGAGCTACAGGGAGAAAGCAAATGAGATATTGAACAGATAATTAAGCTTTTTGCTGAAATGGCACTGTCAGCATGGGATTTGGGATATTGTGTTCAGTTGTGTTCATCCCGAATGGATGGGAGGTACAAAGGAGTTGTGGGGATTGAGTAGCCTTGACATAAGCAGGTGAGGGAGACAGAGGAACTGGGGGGGAATAATTCATGAGAAAGCACCTATTGAGAGTTTGGCTGAGGGATGGCACAAGGAAGGGTGAAGGAGTTCAAACAGGGACAGCCCTAAAGGGAGGAGGAGCCACGCAGTGAGGGAGAGCCTGAAGGGTGTGAGGAAAGGCAGTTACAGGCTGACAAGCAAGAAAGGACTGTGAAACCTCTTAACACTCATACCAGCTACTCCATCCTTTCCTTGTATTTAACATAAACACCTGGCAGGACTAGGAAACACTGGGCTAGGCAGCTGGAGAAACTTTGGGCAGAAGGAGGAAGAAGGGCTAAGAAAGGAGAAACGAGGTCAGTCTGTAAGCTCAGGGCTGATCCAGTCTCGTCTCCCTGATGTTCCTTGGGGTTATCCTGCCCCAGCTCCAGCGGCTCCAAAGGCTGGGGCAGGTTTAGTGAGGTTTATTCAGTTCTCTTGTGGAAGTGCTGTGAACTTTCTAACTGGGGCAGTGGCTGACACTGGAAGGATTCCTATTTCCTCCAGAGTTTGAAAGACAGGGTACAACCTCCCCTCCTCACCAGTTCTTCCAGTCTTGGGCTCCTCAGAGCCACAGCCTGGTCTGCTGCTGGTGCCAGGGGAAGGATGTCTCGTGGACCTGTCCAAGGTGCAGAGGCAAATGTCAGCGCAGTGTTTCCTCTGCTGTGCTACTGCAGCCCCTCTGGCCACAGATCAGACATGAAGAGACAATCTAAAGCAAATCTAAAGTTTTTTACCGATAATAAAAATTTAATGGAATCTTTTCAAACCTTACAGTGAAAGGTTTGCTTTGATTCACGTCTGACTCTCTCCAGCCTATTTGCACAGCTTTCCCTGTTGCAGGGCTATCAGATGAAAAATAAAATTGCTGATACCTGGGAGGTTTTGGGGCTGGTTGTGACCTCTGTTTGACCTAAGTAGGAGCCACAGAGATAGAAAATTGAAAGTTTGCAAGAGCCTATGGAGCATGGGAGCAGAGCCATGACCTGCAAGTCCCTCTCAGTGGCTCCCAGACTCGACAGCGGAGCAGAGGGAAGGGAGAGCTCCCTGAGAACCAACACCTCCCTGCTGGGTCAGGGTGCCAGCCTGAATTCCTGACATAGCAGCCTTTGAGCCGCAGGCAGCTGCCAATGGAGCTCTGGCCCAGCCAGGCCAAACAAAAAGTTCCTCTTGAATATTAAAATTAGAAATAAGATCTCGCTCAGTTGGACATCACAATGAGAGCAGTGGCTCACGCTTGTGTGGGATGGTTCTGACAGGTTTAGGACTCTCTCCCCTCCTTCCCGGGGCTGCAGGAGCCCGGCCCTGTTCCGACCTGTGACAGCCCTGCTGATTCAGGACTGCACAGCACAGGGTCTGTCACTGAGGAACAGCAGTGCTGGCTCTGCTTGGGCTTGAAAGAAGCAAGAGGGAGTTCCATTTTTACTTGAAAGCTTTTCTAGCAGTGCTTTGATACATCTAATGTACATGTTACTTGTGCCTTTTGGGGACAGGGATGTAAAGAAAGGGGATGAGGAGCCTGGGGGAAGCCAAGCAGCAGAGCCTGGTGCCCTGTGGAGTTGTCCAAAACAACAAACAAATAAATGACTTAGAGAAGAGTAAGTCCTGAAGTTTAATTACTGTTTGTAGCACAAAAAGGGTCTTTGCTCCATAACTCCCATCAGCACAATGGAAAAGTTCTCTGCCCGGATGAAAATCCCGTGTCCTCATGTGCAGGATTTTGGGAAGAGGCAGAGGGTGGCAGGCACACCCTGACAGAGGCCCTTGGTCTGTGCTTTACCCCAGCTTGGTTCCAGAGTTCTCTGCAGCATTGGTCACCACCTACCTAAAACAACAGGGCTTGGGTGTAGAGCATGGGAGTCTGCAGCTGGAAATGAGAAGCCAGCCCTGAAGCTGAGCCTTTAAAGCCTTTGGCTGTTCATGGACGTGCCCCTGGGGCAGAGGAATTGTGACATGCACCAAAAGCAAAGCCTGCTCTTTCACAGTTCAAGTATTTTAGTTTCGATTAATAAAAGTGCAGCAGGTTTCTGCCTCCCAGCAGAGCCTGATTTCCCTGTCACTGTGGAACAGAGAGCAGTTAAAGCTCCATCATCCCTGAGCCTGGCTTGGCCGGGGAGCGCTGCAGCTGCAGCTCTGAGAGCAGCGCTAGGCCTGGCTCTGAGATACGACTGCAGTGGGACTGGGGGGGTGGGAGGGTGGTTGTTAACTTGAATTGCAGACTCCTGGGCTGTTTTCTCTTTGATTCTTGGTCTTGAAATGTTCTTTCCTCGCTGAACCTTAGGACTGCTCCAGCCCAGCCACATGAGCGTGCAGGGGGACTGTGCTGCCCTGCCCAGCGTGGTGACAGCTCTCTCCTGCCACGGCTGGGATGCTCCTGTGCACGCAGAACCAGCAGGGTTGTGCCACTGGGTGAGACTTCTACATCAAAGAGGGTTATAAGCAGAACCTCCAATGTGTTTGAGGTTTGCCCATCACTGCAGGATACTTCCCAAGAGCATATTTGCTCATTAAAAAGCAGCCAGACTTGTTCCTGACTGCGTTATGGTTTGTTTGGATCCGAGGCTGCCTCCAGGATCAATGGGAGTGTGCTCTTGGAAAGGGCTGTGCAGAGATGGGGAAACCTCAAACATTTTGGAGGTTCAGTTTGGAAACCTCTCTGGTTTGGAAGTCCACCAAAAGCATGTCATGAGATGGTTGGAAGACTGGGTGGGGTTTACATCTGAGGATAGAGTGCAAAAGTGAGAATTGTTTAGCTTGGAAGAAAAAAGGGTTGGAGGGTATGTGAGTGAGGTGTTTAAGAAAGGTACTGTGAAAACTAATCCACTCCTCAAGTTAACTTTTCTCCCTGATACGAGAGCAAGGGGTCAGTTAGCAAAAAATGAAATGGAAATTATTTTATCATGGACCATTTAACTGGGCTGCTTAGAAGCCCTGATCCCTGAAGGCAAAGACAAGAACTGGCACAAACAGTTTGATTTAACAGAAATGCCCCTGAGTATGAGACTCTGCTGTGTGTCCCTAAGCAGTTTTCCCTCTGTGTGACTCGCCTGAGAAGGTTATAAATGAATTGGGCTCCTCAGCCCAGCGGGGCCAGGGAGCTCCTGGAGCGGGGCCAGCGGGGGCTGCGGGGCTGAGGAAGGGCCTGGAGCATCTCCGTGCCCAGGAAGGGCTGAGGGAGCCGGGGCTGCTCGGCCTCGAGAAGCCCCGGCCGAGAGGGGCCCTCAGCCCTGGGGGTCCCTGTGTGCAGGGAGGGCTCAGGGCAGGGCCCGGGCTCTGCTCCGGGGCCCAGCGGTGGCACCAGAGGGACGGGCAGGGGCTGAGCCCAGCAATTCCCTGCACGGGAGGCAGAACCTGTGCCCTGGGCAGTGCCCAGCCCCGAGCAGGTTGTGCAGAGAGGCCGTGCAGTGCCCTCGCTGGGGATATGGCAGAGCTGTGTGGGCACACTGCTGTGCCCGTGCTCTGGGATGGCCCCGCTGGAGCAGGGAGGTGCCACCAGGAGAGCCCCTGGGGCCCTCCCAGCCTGGCCCAGCCCGGGGTTCTGGGAATTACAGAGGAGAAGCAGCCCTAACTGAGGGCTTTCACAGCAGTTCACTCAACAGGCTTCAATCCAAACGTCAGGCTTTTCCTCAGGACCTGACCTAGCACCTAGATTTTTGTGTGGCTTTGACAGAAACAGCTGGGGCAGTCGTGGGACTGTTCAGACATTTAACAATGACTTTGTATATCTGATGAGATTTTTGAAAGTACCTACACGACAAAATCCAGTCAGGAATCCATCATCTGGCTGCTTTTGAAAAGAGGACCAGGTGGGTGTTTTTATCCCAGGAGCTTATACACCAAAAATCCCAGTTGTCTTCTGATGGGCCTCCTGATAATCCAACAGGTAACCAGCACCCCCGCCCATAAAGGGGACCTTGTGGTGCCAGATCGGTTCATTTCTAAGATTATCAGCCAGCAAGGACAATTGTAAAGTCTGGAATAGCTGGAATGGGTAATGGATGCAGCGATGGAGCCTCTCCCTGGGACAGGTACGAGCCGGGATTTCTCGAGCTCGGGCGTACGTAAATCCCTGTGATGAATGAACTCACCACTGGATGTCATTGTTTCTCTATAGCAAAGCGTCGGGGACACTTATTTGGCAGTAAAATTGTTTTTATTGTCCGGGTTTTTTTTCTCCCCCAAACAGCGAGCCCCACACATGGGATGTTCAGGTGTTTGGCACCGCTCCCCCTTGGCTGCAGCCGGCCCAGGAACCAGATCACGCCTCCTGTTTTGCTAGGGCGGGGCAGCCTTGCAGCCCTGGGGTGGACACGGGCCCGCTCAGCCCCGCAGCCCTCGGCCGGACCGTGAGCTGGGGCAAAGTGTGCCCTGTCAGCGGGTAAAGTGTGTCCTGTCAGTGGGGCAAAGTGTGCCCGTCAGTGGGGCAAAGTGTGCCCGTCAGTGGGGCAAAGTGTGCCCGTCAGTGGGGCAAAGTGTGCCCGTCAGTGGGGCAAAGTGTGCCCGTCAGTGGGGCAAAGTGTGCCCGTCAGTGGGGCAAAGTGTGCCCGTCAGTGGGGCAAAGTGTGCCCGTCAGTGGGGCAAAGTGTGCCCGTCAGTGGGGCAAAGTGTGCCCGTCAGTGGGGCAAAGTGTGCCCGTCAGTGGGGCAAAGTGTGCCCGTCAGTGGGGCAAAGTGTGCCCGTCAGTGGGGCAAAGTGTGCCCGTCAGTGGGGCAAAGTGTGCCCGTCAGTGGGGCAAAGTGTGCCCGTCAGTGGGGCAAAGTGTGCCCGTCAGTGGGGCAAAGTGTGCCCGTCAGTGGGGCAAAGTGTGCCCGTCAGTGGGGCAAAGTGTGCCCGTCAGTGGGGCAAAGTGTGCCCGTCAGTGGGGCAAAGTGTGCCCGTCAGTGGGGCAAAGTGTGCCCGTCAGTGGGGCAAAGTGTGCCCGTCAGTGGGGCAAAGTGTGCCCGTCAGTGGGGCAAAGTGTGCCCGTCAGTGGGGCAAAGTGTGCCCGTCAGTGGGGCAAAGTGTGCCCGTCAGTGGGGCAAAGTGTGCCCGTCAGTGGGGCAAAGTGTGCCCGTCAGTGGGGCAAAGTGTGCCCGTCAGTGGGGCAAAGTGTGCCCGTCAGTGGGGCAAAGTGTGCCCGTCAGTGGGGCAAAGTGTGCCCGTCAGTGGGGCAAAGTGTGCCCGTCAGTGGGGCAAAGTGTGCCCGTCAGTGGGGCAAAGTGTGCCCGTCAGTGGGGCAAAGTGTGCCCGTCAGTGGGGCAAAGTGTGCCCGTCAGTGGGGCAAAGTGTGCCCGTCAGTGGGGCAAAGTGTGCCCGTCAGTGGGGCAAAGTGTGCCCGTCAGTGGGGCAAAGTGTGCCCGTCAGTGGGGCAAAGTGTGCCCGTCAGTGGGGCAAAGTGTGCCCGTCAGTGGGGCAAAGTGTGCCCGTCAGTGGGGCAAAGTGTGCCCGTCAGTGGGGCAAAGTGTGCCCGTCAGTGGGGCAAAGTGTGCCCGTCAGTGGGGCAAAGTGTGCCCGTCAGTGGGGCAAAGTGTGCCCGTCAGTGGGGCAAAGTGTGCCCGTCAGTGGGGCAAAGTGTGCCCGTCAGTGGGGCAAAGTGTGCCCGTCAGTGGGGCAAAGTGTGCCCGTCAGTGGGGCAAAGTGTGCCCGTCAGTGGGGCAAAGTGTGCCCGTCAGTGGGGCAAAGTGTGCCCGTCAGTGGGGCAAAGTGTGCCCGTCAGTGGGGCAAAGTGTGCCCGTCAGTGGGGCAAAGTGTGCCCGTCAGTGGGGCAAAGTGTGCCCGTCAGTGGGGCAAAGTGTGCCCGTCAGTGGGGCAAAGTGTGCCCGTCAGTGGGGTAAAGTGTGCCCGTCAGCTGGGGTGAACTGTGCCCCGGGATTGTGTCTTCCCTGTGCATTCCCTGATTCCCCCGCCAAGGCTCAGTCCCAGCAGGAGCCTTACAGAGCTCTCTTGTCTCAACTTCCTTACCTGGAATGAAAAGCGAATTAAGCCAGTTAATTACTCATAGAGCAACAGACAAGGAAAACACCTCTGAGCATCACTCTGCTAAACCAGACCAGCTCTTTGTACTTCCTGTGTATCCCTCATGTGTCCAGCAGCTCAGGTAGAACATGCGAGGGATTTTGGAGACTGCTTTTCTGATTTCAGGTGTGGTGGCCTGCAGGAGAGTGAGGCCCTGCTTGTCAGACGAGCTGTCCATTGTTTTTTCATAGGTCGGGGTTTTAATAAATCCTGCCACTTCACACTGTGCACTGTCTTCCTCAGAAAGGTGCACCCCGGGCCCAGGACTGCCTGCACTGGAGTCAGTGGTGGACTCTTCTTTCTACACCAAATCAGGAGCCGTTTTGTGAGCAAAAGCATGGAAGAGAAAGGGACTCGAGCATCTTGTTTCACTCAGGGCTCTGGAAGAGATGTAGAGCCTCGAAAAGAGGGCACAGAAAATAACCAAACAGTTCTGCCAGACAGTCTGCATCCAGTTCATGAGAGATTTTTGGTGTAAGTGAAGGTAATTTGTAATTAAACAGAGAGGTGATGGAGCTGTTTGTGGGTTACAGGAATTTTGGAGATCTGTGAGGTAATGAAACCATGCAGCTTCAGAGTGTAAGGACAGATTAATTATAATTAAATTCTAAATTTCCCTGCCAAGGAAAAACAGAAGAAAAAGACTTGGCATCTGCCACAGAGTCTTTTGGGATTGGATAGACTGGAATTTTATTGAGTTTTAAGGTCAAAGTGTGCTAGAATCTCAAATGAGGCTTCAATGACACCCTCTTCTTACCAATTAAATTGGTGAGCTGTGTGGGTTTGGGATCTTTGGGTTAAAACCAAATGAAGAAATATTCATAACTTGTGCTCCTGTTACCTTTGTCATGAGGGCTGCAGCACAGAGGGTTGTTCTCTCCTGAGCCTTCCCAAAGGTAACCCTTTCCATAATTTTTATCTTTTATATGGATGAACGGTGTCTCTGGCAATGAGATCAGTAGTGAACAAGGGTCTGCCTGGGGTGTCTGATGGAGTAGTAATCCTTGATGGGTAAGTCTGTCCCTCAGAGTGACTCTCAGAGGTCACCTTGTGTAACAGAGGAGCACCATGAGCAGGAGATGCTCTTGCAAAGCCATCTGTGTCAGGCATCCAAAAAACTTCATGGTCAGAAGCTCAGGATGTCTGACTTTGGGTGCTGTGGGTCTATTCTGCTCCTCCACAGCGCCAAGGAGGGGTTCACTACTAAATACCTTGGTCTTCCCATAGCAGTGTGACACCCAGCTCCTTTTGTGTGCCTTGGAAAATGCCCCTTCGTGTCCTGCTGGGGCTTAATTAAAAGCAATTTTTAATTAAAGGCAATTTGTCTCATTCCATGTCCTGAATTCCCATGTAGCAGAGCTCCCCTTGCCCCCAGAGCCAGCTGCAGGAGCCACAGTCCCTGCTGGATGCTCTGAGGGAATGTCTGATGCAGGAATTCGCTGACAAAGGGAACAACAGCTCAGAGCCTCAGCTTGTTTGGTAACAAATTAAACTCCTGCCTGTTTCCCCAAATTGCAGCTGTGACCTGGACATTTTGCAGCTGCTGCGCCATTAACTACAAGTTCATGGTATTGCCAATGAAAGATATGAAAGAAATAATTTTCAAGTGGTAGATTTGACTTATCTTCTTGTTCTAGGGGCTCTGAAGTGGATTTCAGCCCTGTTCACTCACAGCCATGTCAGACTCAATTACCCAAATTAAGCCTGTTCCCAACTGCCTAAAACTGTCTCAATGTCAGGAGGTCTCTGTAACACTTCTCAGAGCTCTGACCTAGCAAATGTGCCCTCTGGAGCTGCTCTTTTGATTTTTTCCCAACACCTAAAATCCAATTGCTTGAAGCAAGTGCTTGGTTAAAGACTCAGTGACCAGCGCGGCGTGGGGGGAGAGGCCAGAACAGACCAACCACTGCAAGGTATTAACTTAGGCAAAGCTGAGAGTAGCCCCAAATATGCTAAACAGTAATAATGACTGCGCCACTCTTGAGGCTTAAATCCAGACTTTGATAGTGACTGTAAAGGGCAGTGAGAAATTTCTCTTGGATGTGAAAGGGCCAGACACACAATGTTCTCTGTGGCTTCTTTGGAAGAGCATTCAGGAGCTCTCGTGTTACGTGGCGGAACAGGAGGAGCAATGAGTGCTGAAGCCAAGCTGCACCTCTCAGGCTGAGTGGTCCCTCCCCAGCACAGACCCCTGAGCCCACGGGTTTTATTCAAATCACAAAGTGATGCTCAGAGTAATTCGGAACTGCCAGTGCTGGACCCTGAAAGCACAGTGACAGCCTTCATCAAGGAGGCTCTGACAGCACGATGCAGGCTCCCAGTCAGGCTCTCTGCCTTTCCTTTCCCAAAGGAATCAGACACATTTTCTGCTCCTTGAGGCCCAGTCTCCCATGTAGAAAATGTACTTTTTCATTTAGAAAATGCACTTTTTCACTGAGCCAAGGAGTGAGTGCCTTGCTGGCAGCAGTTGATATCAGAGCACCAGGAGGGCACCTGGCCAGTGAGCATCATTCCCTGAGCCTCCCCACAGCTTCAGTGCAGGGTGTCAGGGAGCTCCTCTGACAGCCTGGAACCTGAAACACTGAAGTGCTTTTTCATGGATGGGGTCTGGTTTCCTTTCTGATGTGATTCCATGCTTGACACTCCCCTAATTTGTCAGGTTGGACCTCCTAGGTTATCTCTGTGACAAATAACCTGCAGGTGCTTGGAAGGGCCACCTGCTGTGTCAGGTGGGGCTGATGGAAATGTCTGAAGCACTCGCAAGTTGTATCCTTTTGTTAAATCTGATGTTCCTTCCGTGGCTGGATGTGCTGCCGTGTGTGTCGGGAAGCAGCAGACCTGGATAGCAGTACAAGAAATGATGCACAAAGGCCTGTGAGTTTATAAACTCCTTTTTGGGCCAAAGACTTCTCTGAGGGGGATTACGGAGAGTTTTAACTTCTGCAGCTGTTTCTCTGTGTTCATAAAAATTCAAAGCTCCGTCTCACGTTACACCAGGGTGAACCAGCTGCGTTCATGTTTCAGGTACTGCCCACTGCAAATTGCTCCTGGTTCACAGCAGCAAAAGCATTGCACAACTGGGATGAATTTGTCTTTCAGTGAAGCTCTCAGTCCTTATCTCTCTGAGTAACCAGTCCAAAACTCCTCCGACTATCGGATCTCCTGTGATACTCATTTCTCCCGCTATTGCCAGTTCTCACATTTACATCGGGAATCTCTTGGAGCTGGATTTGCATTCTGATGAAACACATCAGTCATCACACCCTGCTCTTGCCTGGGGGAAATCCCTGCCTGGGTTGGATCCCCTTCCTGCTTCCTTCTCCCAGCTGGGTGCTGGGGAGAGCAGGCAGTGCTCTGACCTCCCCCTGGGGAGCTAAGAGGAAATGTGACACAGGAGAGGGGACAAGAGGAAAAGAACCCAGTCTTGTAGCTGATAAAATACCTTTGCCTCTCTATGGACATCAGGCCATTCTGCTGTGTGTTTTGAAGGAAAACCAGTGGTCTCTTAGAGGGACAATGGCTTCAGGAAAACAGAAGCTCAAAGACAAAATATTGGCAAATGATAGAAGATAATTAGGCAACTGTGAGTTTTGGGGACCGTAGCAGTCTTGTATCATCAGACAGCACCTCATGCCAAACCACAGTCCTTCCTCTGTTCCAGCAGGGCTTTCTGTGAGTCTGGGAGAGCTGCCTCAAACTAGAGAGGAAACAAAGAGAAAAGTCTGAATGTGAAGGTGTAGGGCACCAGCTATTTTGAAAATATCTGTTTTTTCCCAAGCAGAGCAGTGCCAGGTGGGAGCAGCCCGGGGACATCCCCAGGAGGAGTGTGGGGACCTGCTCCAGCCCTGCCCCAGCCCTGCCCCAGCCCCAGCCTGTCCTGTGAGCGGAGCAGGTGCAGCCCAGGGCTTGCACGGTCACCTCACACTGCCAGGGCAGCCCCCAGGACAGTGCCAGCGCCTTCAGGCCCCGGTGCTTTGTGTGCAGGGGCATTGCAGTATTTTTGCTATTTCCAGTCCAGTGCAGAGCCTGGTGTGGGCAGCCCTGCCCGCTGTGAGGGGAGCCAGCCCCGTCCTGAGGGACCCTTCCCTTCACTCGGTGCCGGCAGGGGACAGGAGGCTGCACTGGGCTCAGCCAGGATTCTGATTGCATCTGCTGGAGTCTGTAACCCCAGAACTTCCTGTTCTCCGTGTGCAGTGGGGCCTGCCAGGCTGTTATCTCACACGAAGTGATAGCAAACTCGTATTTTATGCAGATTTAACATCATTGCCCGGTTTGTGTGTAGGAGCATCTGCCTGGGTAGACCCCACAGGGATTCTGTTTTACAGAAATGCTTACAGCTCCCTTTTCTCCTCCGTTCCCCTCTCAGACAGTGCTTCCCTGTCTCAGGTTTTGTTATTTCCTTGTTCTGGTGCCGGGGTGGCATCACAGGCATTCCCTGTGCTTACCCTGCTGGATGCTCACCAAGGTCTCCATTGCTGTGTTTGGGTTGTCTTCAGGAAGGAAGCCCAGAACACTCTTGGGGCTTTTACTTACGGAATAAGCAGATCCAAGGCCTGCCTCAGTTTTCTCTTTGCTGTCATGTTTTACATGTAGTGCAGTGCCCTGCCTGCACTTCAGGTGTTTCAGCCACTCTCAGCTTCCTCCTCAAAACCTGCTGGTTTTAAAAATCTGTCCTACCCACTCTTTAAAAAAATACTTTCTTATGTAATGTTTCTTTTCTCCATCTTGCCAACAATTTCTGCCTTGTTGCCTTCATCCCTTCCACGAATTTGACACCTTTGTAATTTAATCTCGCAGTCGATGTCTTGCTTTGCTCACGTCTGGAACATGCCAATGACATTACACTGCTCCCTCAGCACATGTGCTTCTAATTCCCTGTATTGTCACACACCGGCTCCAGGATCACGTTTAGGGTTCAACCCTGCCCTGTCTGCTGCAAGAAGGGGAGGGCAGTGAGGTGCAATTCCTTCACTCTCCCTCTGCTGGACTGAGGGGGTTGTGTGGTAAAGAATCCTTTGATAATGAACTTCTGTGGGGGACGTCCCTTCTAGCCAGGAGTGTGTAATAATCATGGAATCACAGAGTCATAGGAGCATAGAATGACAGAATGGTTGGGGTTGGAAGGGACCTTAAAGATCATCTCACCCCACCCCTGCTATGGGCAGGGACACCTCCCACTGTCCCAGGCTGCTCCAAGCCCAGTGTCCAGCCTGGCCTTGGGCACTGCCAGGGATCCAGGGGCAGCCACAGCTGCTCTGGGCACCCTGTGCCAGGGCCTGCCCACCCTCACAGGGAACAATTCCTGCCCAATATCCCATCCAGCCCTGCCCTNGGAGAGGGGACAAGAGGAAAAGAACCCAGTCTTGTAGCTGATAAAATACCTTTGCCTCTCTATGGACATCAGGCCATTCTGCTGTGTGTTTTGAAGGAAAACCAGTGGTCTCTTAGAGGGACAATGGCTTCAGGAAAACAGAAGCTCAAAGACAAAATATTGGCAAATGATAGAAGATAATTAGGCAACTGTGAGTTTTGGGGACCGTAGCAGTCTTGTATCATCAGACAGCACCTCATGCCAAACCACAGTCCTTCCTCTGTTCCAGCGGGGCTTTCTGTGAGTCTGGGAGAGCTGCCTCAAACTAGAGAGGAAACAAAGAGAAAAGTCTGAATGTGAAGGTGTAGGGCACCAGCTATTTTGAAAATATCTGTTTTTTCCCAAGCAGAGCAGTGCCAGGTGGGAGCAGCCCGGGGACATCCCCAGGAGGAGTGTGGGGACCTGCTCCAGCCCTGCCCCAGCCCTGCCCCAGCCCCAGCCTGTCCTGTGAGCGGAGCAGGTGCAGCCCAGGGCTTGCACGGTCACCTCACACTGCCAGGGCAGCCCCCAGGACAGTGCCAGCGCCTTCAGGCCCCGGTGCTTTGTGTGCAGGGGCATTGCAGTATTTTTGCTATTTCCAGTCCAGTGCAGAGCCTGGTGTGGGCAGCCCTGCCCGCTGTGAGGGGAGCCAGCCCCGTCCTGAGGGACCCTTCCCTTCACTCGGTGCCTGCAGGGGACAGGAGGCTGCACTGGGCTCAGCCAGGATTCTGATTGCATCTGCTGGAGTCTGTAACCCCAGAACTTCCTGTTCTCCGTGTGCAGTGGGGCCTGCCAGGCTGTTATCTCACACAAAGTGATAGCAAACTCGTATTTTATGCAGATTTAACATCATTGCCCGGTTTGTGTGTAGGAGCATCTGCCTGGGTAGACCCCACAGGGATTCTGTTTTACAGAAATGCTTACACCTCCCTTTTCTCCTCCGTTCCCCTCTCAGACAGTGCTTCCCTGTCTCAGGTTTTGTTATTTCCTTGTTCTGGTGCCGGGGTGGCATCACAGCCATTCCCTGTGCTTACCCTGCTGGATGCTCACCAAGGTCTCCATTGCTGTGTTTGGGTTGTCTTCAGGAAGGAAGCCCAGAACACTCTTGGGGCTTTTACTTACGGAATAAGCAGATCCAAGGCCTGCCTCAGTTTTCTCTTTGCTGTCATGTTTTACATGTAGTGCAGTGCCCTGCCTGCACTTCAGGTGTTTCAGCCACTCTCAGCTTCCTCCTCAAAACCTGCTGGTTTTAAAAATCTGTCCTACCCACTCTTTAAAAAAATACTTTCTTATGTAATGTTTCTTTTCTCCATCTTGCCAACAATTTCTGCCTTGTTGCCTTCATCCCTTCCACGAATTTGACACCTTTGTAATTTAATCTCGCAGTCGATGTCTTGCTTTGCTCACGTCTGGAACATGCCAATGACATTACACTGCTCCCTCAGCACATGTGCTTCTAATTCCCTGTATTGTCACACACCGGCTCCAGGATCACGTTTAGGGTTCAACCCTGCCCTGTCTGCTGCAAGAAGGGGAGGGCAGTGAGGTGCAATTCCTTCACTCTCCCTCTGCTGGACTGAGGGGGTTGTGTGGTAAAGAATCCTTTGATAATGAACTTCTGTGGGGGACGTCCCTTCTAGCCAGGAGTGTGTAATAATCATGGAATCACAGAGTCATAGGAGCATAGAATGACAGAATGGTTGGGGTTGGAAGGGACCTTAAAGATCATCTCACCCCACCCCTGCTATGGGCAGGGACACCTCCCACTGTCCCAGGCTGCTCCAAGCCCAGTGTCCAGCCTGGCCTTGGGCACTGCCAGGGATCCAGGGGCAGCCACAGCTGCTCTGGGCACCCTGTGCCAGGGCCTGCCCACCCTCACAGGGAACAATTCCTGCCCAATATCCCATCCAGCCCTGCCC